>VYXH01005556.1:24580-89438 GCA_013397275.1 Burhinus bistriatus | reverse complement strand
AAAAAAAAAAAAAAGTTAAACAATGGGGTGACAGTGTTGATAACTAAATGTTTTAAAGTTGCTTTACTTCTCAACAAACTTCCATAGCTCAACTCACACCAAGGCAAAAAGATAGTGGCATTTTTCCAGAAAATATTTATAGGTTTGAAGCGTGGCCATTTCGCTGTCCCTCCTCTAATATTTCCTTCATAAGATCCATAAAGCTAACCTCCCAACAAGCTTTTCTCAGGCTAGGGTTTTTGGGTTTTTTTTCCACATTTATAGACTGTTCATACAACAATGCTGCTTTCTTCCTCTCCCCAAAGCCACAGGCTCGCTTCCTAAAATTGGAAACACAAATCCTTTTTTAGCAGTATAGCTCACAAGCGTACACACAAGTATTTGCCAGTTTGACTGGACAGGAATAAACTTGATCAACGTTTTGTGACTTTGAAAAGCTTGCGTATTTTAACTGCTCACTAAGGACTAATTAAATACTCGTCGAGCCTGTCCTCTGTTCAGAGGGCTGTCAGTCACCATACTGGAATCATTAAAATACAAGTTTAGAAAACTACATTTTCCAATACCACAGGATTTTTTCATTGGTAGCTCTCCTTAGGGAGAAGGCAGGAGGGGCTTCCCCTGCTTTGCATCTCAGCTCCGACGCTTTTGCCAACTCCCCACACCCTCGCAGCCCTGTCCCACTTGATTCAAGCAGCGCACAGGGTGGTTTTAAAGTGGTCCTCAGTGGCCATCGCTGGCTTTAATTTCGTTCTCCCCCTTCACACGAGGGTGACCGAGTGCTTAACAGCACACAGACCTAGAAGCTGAGGTCCAGGCGACCCAGCGTTCTGCCAGAGGCCGTGTCCTTACTCGCAGTTCTCTCTCCCCATCACCTACCCGCAAAACTACAATACCGAAACACAACTTCTCTGTTTTGCTGCCTGGATCTTCCACCAGTAACTGGGATTTTGAGAAGCTCCGAGGCGAGACCTATTTAAACCCAAATGAAGTCTGATTCCACACACCCCTTAGCAAGTGACCATGCCCGCTTTCATCTGGCACCTGTGCCACCACAGATTAGCCAGCAAACAATTAGTATTAAATGATAAAATTCACGAGCATGATTACTTGGTCTGAGCTTTTACTACATAAAAGTTCACACACTTTCTTGGCATTCAAACAAAAATCGTTATGAAAATAGCGGTGCAATTATTTCCCTAAGAAAGTTACTTCTAGAGCAAGTGTCACAGGCTCAGCCGATTTTCTCAGCTGCTTTTCAGCCCTTTGAAGTGCTATGTTAGCCAAAATAATAAACGGCTGAGATGAACTCTTTCACTTACCTGAACTCATTGTGACAATAAACATCATTCCTGACGTCTTCCACTTTAAAGACATAAATGGAACTAAATCCAAACGGCACAGACCATCGTTAGTGTTTCACCACAACAGGCATGAAAGAGACGCTTCTACCCCGTTCTGCTGACTCGGTCTTGGTAAACACATGCTCATACTAAGATGTCTCAAAGTTTCACGCTTTCAAGCATCCTTTATTTACTAATGACCCTAAAGCTGGACAAGTTTGCTTTATTTACAGAGTGGACAACAGAGGACACCTCAGCTGAAATTTTTAAATGCCATTCTGAAGTCTGTGAGATACAATCTAGATTTAATCCATGAAGTGCCAAATAAAGAGTTCGGAGCTACAAGATGGACTGAGTCACTAAGCCACGTCTTTCCCAACTTCTCTGAGCACTCTGTGATCACTACTTTGAACTCCCCTCTTACCTCCCTTTTCTTTTGACTCCTCTTTTCTATCACCATAATTAGCATAAGATTAATTTACAGCGCATTCTTAGTTTCACTTCTCTTCCCTTTGTGTGCCTATGCAAGGAATGGTGTCATCGTTGTTGCTATTACGTCCTTGCTATTATTTAAAAGATTATAATTTAATTTGTATTTAGAAATAATACTGCTCTCGCCAAATGCAAGTCTTTTGTTCTCTGCACTGGCTGCCCACCGAGTTTATCTCAAATTTAGCCAAACTCAAAAGGCTAATGACAAGGGCAGGGAGGGCAAGAGCAGAAGGGTTTGCAGGTAACCTGCGATAATGCCTTTCCCATCTTCCAGACGCAACCTGAAGTGAGTACCGACAAAATATGAAGTTACGTTGTTAATGGACAATGAACTGGATTTACTAGCACCAGAGTTTTAAACATTCAGCTCTAATAGCTTTGCAGCTCGCATCTGTACTCACACAGCTGTCAGTGTAACTTTTTTATTATTTATCTTCATTATTTGTGAGAAGGCACTTTTAAAGATTACCATTATCATGAACAAGGCAATAGCCTGAAAGTCTACACAAGAAACTATTCAAATCCCCTTGCTTCATGCTAAGCTCAACATACGCTTTTCATTCTGATTTTAAATACCAGCATTTTCTATTGCTGAATTACGTACGACACGCTGACACCGTATCCAGTGAGCAGGTCGTTTTGACCCAGTCGTACTAGAAACAGCGTGACTCATAGCAAATTAGATATGGTTTTGGACACAGGTCAAGGGGCCGTTTTGATTTTTTTTATGTGCTAGTACAAATATTTACAGACTTTATGATGTGACAAATAGCTAAAGCATAGAAGGAGAGGTCAATTCAAGTAAAAAACTTTTGTCATTTCAGGGGATGATTTATCATAAAAGTGATTCAAAAATTGTATTTAGAGAAAAAAACAGGCAGAACTCTAGCATTTTTGAAAACTGGTTATTTGACAACACTGAAAACAGTGGTCCTCATCCATCAAACCAAATCAAATGTGTGTAGCTGTCATTTAAATTACCTTGCTTTGCACAGCCAGCCGTGTCAGTGTTTCAGGGCTAGCCACGAGGACTGAAATGAAAGCAGCTTCCCTGTATTCATTCAGTCCTTAATTTGTCAGCCAAGTTTAGCAGGGAATACAACTACAAATTACTTCTATAGTATCCAAAATGTATTATGGAGTTAAAAGACGCTTAAATTTGAATCTGAACACCATTTGAAGCCTATGTCTAAAAAACTCTTTTATTGATTCAACAGGATAATTGGCTACACCTATAAACCCAGTTTTGAGATTGGTTCAGCTTGATAGAACACTTCACAAAAAAATGTTACAGCATCAGTTCAGACATACTCAAACTTACAGAATTCATAACAGTTACTGGTAAGTAACCGAGAGTTCACTTTTTACTATTAATCACAATGCTGAATCCCAGGACCAGGGAAACTTTTGGCAAAAATACAGTTTAGAGGCAAGGCCTATTTACTTATGGTTGAGAATTCTTGAATCTGGAATGAATAAGCTCTGAAGTCACGCAAGCCCACAATGACCTGCTGAAGAAGCCTCCTATCTTTCCTCAAATCACCGGCCTCATTTCAACATTTTCTGGGGAGAATGCCATTCTCCAGCGCATCAAAACTAATATACTCCAAGTGTCAAGTTTGGTTACCAATTCCTTTTGCTATCTAGAAAAGAAATTGCTACAGCAAAAAAGGTTTAACAGTAGCCCTTGTTTTCAATGGTAAGCTTTTGTCCTGAAGGACACATCTTTTAAAATTATAAAAATAGTTTTCTGGGCAGCAACAGGACATTCTTCTTCCATGCTCTGTCTCACATGAGGCAGAGCCCTCCCCCGCGAATTAGACATCTGATCCAAACTGGCTCCATATGGGACCAGCTCAGCCGTCTGTGCTTCATGCTCCAGGAATTACAAACGCTTCTGGAAATGCACAACAGGCCACCTGAGATGACTCAATGTACAATGTCAACAGTTGAACTTACTAAGTTGTGGACACGGTGCTGTTGGCTCCAGAGAAAGAATTTCTTCTCTACCCTCTTCCCCAACAAGCTTGGTTCAACAGGCTTATTATGGTTTGTGTAGTGTATGGACATAGGTTGCCTTGAGGACTATGCTTGATGCGCTCTGCCTTCCACAAGCAGGCTGAACCCTAACTAGCTTTGTGGTAGCTCAGCTGAAACCAGAAATAATAGAAATACAGCCAGCAAGAACAAAGCAAGTACACCCTCCCACCCCCGCCCAAAAACCCTTCAAAACTACTCCAGAACACAAACAATACATGGATGAGTCCACATAATTCTTCCCCAATTTCCCCATTCTTTGGTTTGGTTCTGAGCTTCCTCCAAGTTCTTGCAGGAAGGGTAGTTAAAAAGGCATCATCTCCGGCATTTGTGTGCCAGACAGCACAGCAAAATCATGCAAGGGCTCCACGGAAACTACTGAGTCTAAAAGGTTCACAACTAAACCTGATCCGACTGCGTCAGAAGTAGCTTCTTGGAGAGATACTGCGCTCGTTACCTGTTTGGCAGAGATCACCTATTTTCTAGGCCTAGTTCAGGAACACCTCAGAGAGTGGAGAGCTGACAGGGATCCGAGGTAAATAACGAAATACAATTGCTTTGTACTTAAAAAAAATTAAAGACACAAAATAGGTAGTAATTTCTTAAACTTGAGTTTTTCAAGAGTCAGTCTTGAAAACAGGCATAATTTTTCTGCAAAAGGCGACATTACAATCAAAATCTTAATTAAAATCAAGACATTTGAATGTATTAAATTATAAATATTACAGAACTCTTCAGTCTCACATTCGACCTAACTTCTTTATGAACAAACTTGCTTGTTACGGTACTAAATTATCAATTTAAAAACAGTTCCATGGTTATAACATAAAATGCATAATTAGGAAAAATATAGATGTACTGTCTTACTTCCTTAGGACAATTTTATTCCAGTATTTTTTTCCTCTGGACAGAGGAAGCTATTGTAACTGAGCACACAACAGCTCTTTCATAATAGAAAAAGTTACCAGCATGCACGTAAGTTGCATCAAGAACAGGGGCTCCATACAATGTCCAGAGCCTGTTGAGAAACACATAGCTTTTATATGCTGTGGATTAAAGAGCACAACCATCTGGTCAGCTTTCAGGCTAAATGAGCCAATGCTATCCTGCATGCCAATTTGCACGATTGATAAAAAAAGGCCTATTATACATGTCTCAGTAATGTCTGATGTTACGGTTTTAGCAACACTCTCCTGTTTTATGATTATTTCAAGTTTTATACTTTAACAATACACTTAATTCTATGGGTACAACTGGCATGGCTACGTGCTATATAAATGCTTTTCTCGCTTTATTATGTAAAATTAAGATTTGAAGGATAATGGCACTAAACTGACACTTTTAACATTGTTTTTAATTCCTTCTTCCACCTTTTGACAAGATTCACTATCGCAGAAGCTGAAAGGTGAAGGATTAAAAAAAGTCTTCACATAAAAGCTCTAAGGATTGATATTTAATGAACTGTGAGATGTAAATCAATGCACAACAGCACAGTTTAAGCTTAAAATACTAGGATAACATTTATATTAAAAATAATTCACCTACAGATAATACAGTCTAGTGTTTATTGTATGTTATGGAAGGTACACTTGAATTTCAAAAATTTAAAACATATAAAAAGTGGTTAGGGCTAACATTTTATCAACATGTGATAAATGTGTAAGAATGTTTATTATACAGGAGGGTACAATGGTAGTGTTAATGCCAACAGGGCACCACAGAAGTTAGTTTAAAAAAAATTTCCACTATGCTTTATACAAACAACACCACTTGCTGTTGTTTAAGAATATCAGGAGAGGATCGCTGTCTGAAAGATAAGCAGTCCTATAACATTTTTAATGTTAGATAGTGTCATAGTACGTAGATTGGTGAATGTTTTAAAATAAAACTAGAAATGCTGTAATTACTTCACAGAAATGCACATCCAATATTTGTTTTCAATAAGAACAATAGGTACAAGATTATAACTCTCCCTATATGAAATAATTTACACACAGATGAAAGCTACACTATCTAAAATAATCACTAAATACATTTTTCTTTTGGGAAATAAACAAGCA
The DNA here is from genome assembly GCA_013397275.1 of Burhinus bistriatus. Classification (NCBI taxonomy): domain Eukaryota; kingdom Metazoa; phylum Chordata; class Aves; order Charadriiformes; family Burhinidae; genus Burhinus; species Burhinus bistriatus. The sequence goes on along the minus strand of VYXH01005556.1, from coordinate 83,506 downwards.
ATTTTTGTTTTGCATGATCAATACCAAAAAACATATAGCAGAAGTAGTATTTTTTTAAACATAATTGATGCTCTAAAATTAAAAAAAGGAAGAAATGAGAAAAAAAGATTTTCCATGAATGTGCAACCTAAAATAAACCAAGCTTATATTGTAATACAACCATATTAAGAAACCACTGATCAGAAATACAACTTTATGGAAAAAGTTTATAATCCACAAAACTGTTCATCAGGCCATAAAGTAAAATAGCTCCACAGTTTACAGATAAAACTGAGGCCACATAGATGCGTGCTATGTCTTATCTCCAGTAAGCAGATACTCAGGCAGAGGATGTGACACTTTGTTTGTAGACAGCATGGTATGCATTTCTCAGCAAGACGTAAGGGAAACAAGACTCCAAGAGATCCATTGTCAGGAATGGAGACTCCTGCACAATCTGAAAAATACCAGAAACACACGGTTTTGCAGAACACCTTCTACTGCCTGCTGCTGCTAATTTATTTCATGGACATACTTCTGGTCTGCACCATCACACCACCACTCACATATTTCATAGCAAAAAGAAATAATACAAAGTTTAAACGCTGGGGAGGAACACGTTGCCATGAACTCATCACTTCTCAAAGCTAGTCATTTAGCTTTCCTATATATATAATCATATAACACTCCCGCCACTTCCAAAAGATACAGAATACTGAAAGGAAAACCTCTGAGCTGAGAGGATTTTCCCCCATGCACACTCTGGACAGTGCTTCTTTAATGTGAAATTTCATTTTAATATTGTATGTACTGCATGATCAATGAAAATGATCTGAACAGTGTGATACAATGTTCTAGACAACAAAGGACGATGGTAAAAATGTGTGTGTGTGAGATGGGGGAATGAAAAAAATTAATTTCCAACATCAGAATGCCAGGGAGAATGACACAAAAAAAAATTATTTCCACTAGTCGATGACCTACAATACACAAGGTGACACACAAAACTCCCTTGTTGAATGACACAATGTGGAGCCTATTCCTTAAGTTAGTAACACATAAAATAAGACAAAAGCTTACCATGTCTAGTAGTAGGTAAACAGATTCTCTGTTCCTTGTAGTAGTTTTGTCTGTCTCCTGACCAATCTTCAGTAGACTAGACGATGCAAGCTATGTAAAAATGAGTATTTCAAAGCAATAAATAAAACAATGAATCAATCAACTTCTGCTGTTTTGCTATGCACACACAAAACGTTTCTGAAGAAATCAGTACCTTAGCCAGACACTGCGGTGTACTAGTAACTACAAAGGAAAGTAAGTAATCCTGAACACACGAACCATCACTGGGCTTTAGTCTCAGTGAGCCAGTGTTGTTTATTTCTAGCAGCAGTGTTTAATAAGCTATTTTAATACAAAAAGTTAACTAATTTATTGCAAAGAATTTTTGGTTGTGATCATTGGTTGACGATTATAAAGTCTACTGAAATTAATGACAGAACTTCCATGGGATCAAGATCTCACTTTCTTTGTCCTTCCCCAAACACATATAAACTTACTGCATTTTGGAAAGATTTAAAGTGGTTGGAGTTTTTATTGTTTGAAGTTATACCCGTTTTGCAATAGAAGAACAAATTAAGTTTTACTTCCTAAACTATATTTGAAGAAATTGAAGAAATGTCATCCTAAATGTACATGAATAATACTTTATCGGACCATGAGCAACCCTACAATACTAGTTTCAAAAGATATCCTAGAAACCTGTAACACATACTTCGGTATTTACAAGCTCAGGATGACAGAATACAGTAAAATACTTAATTTGCAGATGCATTGATAACCCATGTTTTCATGCCTTACAGAAATTTGAAAAAACCTCTTTTCAACTTTCAGATGTACAATCATCATTTATGCCCTCACACCAAGCAATGGCAATGTGCCTAAACTGCACGTTTACCAGAAATGGATTTTAACTTAAAATGTTAACTTTAAAATCCAAATCAAGATTCTTCTTGAACAAATTCTGTCATTAGTCAGTTTGTAATATAAAGTGAACGCACATACTTGAGAAATAATCTTAGCATATACTCATCAGTATTAAATAACCTAGTAAGTTTTTTTCCGTATTTAATTAACTTTGACAGGAAAGCAGATCATCCCCAGCAGTACATTTTCTTCTTAAGAGAAATGTTTTTCTTTCAGACCAACAGTAAGTGATATATAAAAGGTGTTGGAAAAGAGAGATTATCAAAACATCTGAACCATCAAGTCATGGTCTGTGCAATAAAAGCAGTGGTCTGAAACCAGTTCGTAAACACTGAAAAAATGCAAACCTCATACCAAAAGTGTTTTTATCACATTAAAAGATACTGGTTTCCTTCACTTGTCAAATGTATGCAACTTGACACAACCATTTCTCTTTCATCTTTTACAGCCAGCAGTTGCATTAGACAAGGTCAATGGCCAAAGGTTTTTTCCGTTTTATAAAATGCAATGAACTTCCAGAAACGAAAGATCCTTTCAAGGAAAAAAAAAAAAAAAAAAAAAATTGTTTCTGTGGACTTGTAGTTAGAAAGTTACTGTTATCCCACCCCTGTAAGTGTGTAAGGCACCCAAAATAGGGGAGGGAGAGATATTTTTTCATATTTCAAGGCCAAACAGCAAAAATCAAGAATCACTCAAAATCAGTAGTAATTTTTAAAAATTAAAGTGAAGCTGCCGTTTTAGCCTTTAGTTTCCCTTCAAGTATCGGCTAATTAAGAGCCACTTTAAAAATTCTATTTCTACTCAGGCAACACACCAAATGTATTTAAAAATTCATCACCACCACTTAAGGGCTTTTGATTTTTTTCTAACCATCACGAAGGATTTCAGAAGCTTTGATCTCCAGCCTACTCTAAAGCATAAAAATTTCTCTCCCCAAATACCCCTGTAACATACCGCTGTCAGACAGTTACTGTTTAAGAAGGGCAGACATGTCAAAAGGTACAATTCAAAAGGCACTCTGGAGTTAACCTTCTTTGAAAAAGTGAAATAAACTAAAGAGTCCCAACACATCATGGGAAAAAGTCTGCTAGACAGAATCTCGATTTTATAGGCATTGCACATTTCTTTTTCCAGTCATGTGCCACACAATGTAAGAGATGGTATGTGCTAAAATACTAAAGATTATACTGAAAAAAACCAATTACGACACTTGTACTGATTTGCTGCCGTTACTTTCCAACATCACACACAGCTGAACTACTGCTAAAGCACTACTACTACATTTTATCTGCATATAGACTTGTACTAACAATACTCTTTTCTCTCTTGTGAACCAAAACCAGATTTATATGAAATCAATTGCATTGTATCCCAAATTAATATTACATTTTCCACCTGTATTTGAATATACTTCCTGAAGTCAACAGATATTTTTCTTGTTAAAGATACAAATTTTAACCTATTGCTAAACTTCAGAAAGTAACTTACCCACACCTGATTTTCTCCTAATCAAAATCAACACTGTATTCTACAGTAACTTTAGTTTCTCTCCAGTCTGTAACTACAAGAAAATAAGTAACATTACAAGCATTATGAAGCAATATTGCTATTGGAATAAATGCTGGTTAATCAATACTCATCCTTACTAATCTAAATCTTTATAGTACACCCTTGTGATTAAGATTACTCATGGCTGATGGCCGCTGTAAAGGTAACATTTGCAATGACGAACACATTGATAATTTAGTCTAGCTTGCACAGTGCTGTCATTATGTATAAAAACGGACTGAGGGGCATTAGAGGGTGAGAGTTCCTCTCTTTTTAGAGGATCTAGCTCTAGAAATGAAGTTATACATACAGCCAAAAATTCTTTAAGACGGTCTTCAATGCTTCCCTTGTGGATGGTAAATAAAGCTGCAGCAATCTGGTTGATAGCTTTTGCCAAGCAATGAATGTTGTTGCAATGCCCTAAACAAAAACACATACAAATTACCTCAGCATCATGTTTGAAAATGACAGTATTCTTTGGAAAATATCACCAAAGAGTAAACGGAGTTGTCACAATGAAAGATCAACTTTTAGCATCTTACACTACAGGAGCAATGTACTGGTACGTTGAACTTGGTATCAGGAAAGCAACCAGAAGTACAGATCTCCCTTCTGAATGCTGTAATGGTCACAACAACCTGACAAAGATCCCTGTGGCTTTTAGAAATAAGGAAAAATAATATATTGCAAGTTTATTTGGTTTCTACAAAACCTGAGAGTATTACCGCTTGACTAGGTTAAAAAGACACGTGCAAGCAGGATTTTTTCAAGTTAATTGGCTATTTTTCTCCCTTCTGTGTAAATGAACAAGTCGTCATGCCCAGACAGCATTCACCCGAGTTCTACAGGAACTCAAGAACAAAACTGTCAAATTGCTAATTGCTGTACATAACATCTTGCCTAAAATTCACCCAGGCTTCAAAGGCCTGGAAGGTGATTAAATGACACCAGTTTTCTAAGACAGCAGAAGAACTGCTCCTCAGTAAGCCCGATATCTCTTCTAGGCAAATTAAGTTGAATCTACCACTTTAAAACAAAATTAATAGACAAATGGGCAAGTATCTTGGGGAAGTGCTAGCATATGAAAAGGAGGAGGTCTTTGAAGGAGTTAAAAAGCATACAAGCATGCAAACACTACTGATTCTTACCAATTCTTTTTGACCATTGCTGAGCACTGAGCTCATTTTTTCATTCAGTCATTTATCGTAACTCCAAGATCATGCCTGAATAGCAAGGTCAGCTAGACCCTATCACTCCACATGAGAAAAATTAATTTTTTTCCCCATGCATATCACTATTCTTACTTCAAATTAATTTTATCTGCCATTTTATTGCACAATTTACTCAGTGTCGTATTATCTATCTGCAGCTCTTTACCCCTCTAACAGTCTCAACAATGTCACACAATATGAAAATTTTCTCACCTCACTCTTCACCCTCCTTCTGGGTGGTCTGTGACTAGTAGGTCCCAGCAAAGATCCCTGTGGATCTCCACCAGCAGGCCCCCCCAGAGTTGATACTCCCTCTCCATCTCCTATTTTTTAATTAAATATTGTTGCATGAGTATGCTAGTCCAAAAAAAGAACAGATCACCACTTTCCTTGAACATCAGTCAAGAACATCTGTTCTGCTTAATTCTGCTGACTTAAGTTTATATTTGTTTTTGAAGTGGCTTGATTTTTTGAAGTGACTTCATTTTCATGTCTCAGAAACCGTCGAAAAAGCATCAGCAAGGGAATTTAGCTGACAAATTGTTGTTTTCCAACCCGCAACAGGTAAAGGATTTAGAAAAGGCTATGTCTCTTGCAGACTAGTGCTCTATTCTAGCCTCTAGACAACAAATTCGTCCTCTAGCCTGGTATTTGACTAGCAGTTCAGTTTTCTTACTGAGAACAAAAGTAAAGATCTGTTGGAGTCTGAGCCTTTATCTGGAGCTAGTGGAAGAAACAGGCTTGATCTTGAAGTAGGCAGAGAGAACGCAGACATTGCTAAAGCTGTCCAAGAACTGTGTGTATTTGGGAGGTATGTCTTGCCAGATTAGAAAGCTGAAACTCCTTCAAATCTATGACTTGTTGATGGATAAATTCAGGATTTGTCCAGGGAATGTACTTCATAAAAAGCAGCCTTTATTAAGTTCTCATTCTAGAAATAGCATCTATATTAAGTGTCTAAAGCCAGATGTTCTACAATAGGAACAGAACACGAGAAAAAGTAGTATTATGCAAGGAAGGCAAGACTGACAAGGTCGATTCTGTTTGTTCAGTTATTTTTGTAGAGTGAACATATTTTATATATTCCTTTTGCCAGACTCTCTTCCTCTCAATAAAAAAGAGCCCACTCAGTAAAGAATTACATAATACAGAGGCCACATCTCATAAAAGCAGTAGCAACTCCTAATACGGGCTTATTTGAGTTCTAGATGTAACTTCTCTCCAGTCACAGTTTTATGAGATCTTATTAACTGCACTTACTTTAAGAACCCACTTTGAAACAGGCTTTGTCTGACTTCACATTAAGAGTCACTGACTGTAAATGAAATCACAGAAACTGGAATATTTAATCTACATGACGTAAAACAGGCAGAAGATAATCTGTTTCAGCCTGCTAAGACTCCGAGGACTAAGAGGGTCCTTGGAAGAGAAGGGAGTTTGAGGAAGGCAAATCTGTATGATCTCTAACCTGCTGGAGAACCTCCAGCTAGCCTAACTCACGTTCTTAGAAATAAATTTGCAGAGGGGTGAATGTGAAAATATAATCACTGTTAAAGACTTTTAGTACTGTCCCCTGGCAAGTAGCCTAAGTTTTGAGACTCCACAGTAGGTAAGATGCTTTCAAAGGAGAAACTGGTAGCAGAAAGTGCTTCCAGAGGGTTTCTTTTATGAAACTATAATCAAGTAATATTTAAGAGATGTGGTCTTAAACACACATAAGCAAGTTCATTTGGACTGAGTTACGAGAATCAACTTGATTGTCCTTTAACAAACAAGTTTCTACTTGTGCCCCTCACCAATCACGTGATATTCCCTGCTCTTGCCTATATTCTGAGATTTTCGTTCGGCCATCATGGCTTTGAAAAAGCTCGCAAAAAGCCATAGAAATACTATGAGAGTACAGACAACATGAAACACCTCTGCACATTACAGACTGTTCTCCCTATTCATCAGAAAAAACTTAACTTTAAAATTTGTAACTTTTCAAATCAATGTTCAAGTTCGAATCATTGCATCAGAGATTTGTCCAACTTTTTCACAACTGGCAAAAGGCTACATTGTTTCAAATGAAACTAGAGTTAACAAATCCCTAATCTCTCAAAATTGAAGAAAACAATTAACCCAATTACGACAACAATCTTGGGTCTCTCAAAAAATGCGATCTGCATAATAAACTAATTGATACATAAGGCTTTCAGAATTTTTGGTCTTTTCCTAGTACTTTAAATTTTCAGAAGTCAGTTTAGACATTCTTTGTGAGTTAAATCTTGACCTGATTAAAAATAATGCAACTTTAAAAAAAACAAAACCAAAACCCGCTGTACCCTGTAAATGGATGCAGAATAAACATGATCTTTTATGTGAGCCATGTTACACATCACAAAGGAAATAGCTTGAACAGCTGAAAGGTGACTTTTGTGTGTGTTGGAACAGTTTTGTCAGTTGTTTTTTTTTTAACTTAGTTTTGTCTGAAAGAGAACTTTTTTGTGGATTACATGCAAAGAATTTCCTTGAGGCAAAGACTTTTTCATTTTTTTTTTTTAATAAGAAAGTTGAATTACTGTGTAGGATACAATTTTGTTCACAGCTTACACCTTCCAGATACTGTTTTCAAAATTTTATGCTTAGTAATATGAACAGCATATTAAATATAGAAAAGACATCTTGTATGAGTGGCCCAAAGCCAATGTAAAGATTATTATAACATCTATACTATTATAAGTCTCACACTAATTAATACAAAATGTATGCTTTAGTAATTTCACATATTAGGACGAGGTTGCCCCCTACAGTATTTGAACTGTTCTTAAAATCTCAAGTAGAAGACTCATTTTTCATAGAGTGTTACCTCAAACAAGAGTTAAGTAAATGCTTTTTAAAGTAACTTTCAGAAGAACTTTCCTGGATTAGGGCTACATTGATTTTTAAATTTTCTTCACTGCAAAACGTAAGTAAATATGAGAAGCAAAATTATTCAAGAAACTACCAGGACTACTGAAAGCATTCATAGCAAATATTTAGTTGACTCTACATTACCTTCAATGGCGGGGCTATACTGAGACATCACGTTACTAGCCAAAGTTGGTAAGGAGACTGCCACGAAGACCATGAGAAGGCAAGCAATTTTATATTCTTCTTCTGGACTAATGTTTTCTAAAAACAAAACCAAAAGTTATTTACTTAAAGAAGTCATCCTAAAGTATTTCCTTTCAAACTGCAGATAGTTTAGAATATAAAATGTTTGACCAAACTGAAATTTAAACCCATCAACAACAAACTCAATATCTGTATTGTGAAAGGAACATTATGTCGGTCTTGCCAAAAGACAAAGGGTGGAGCTTCAAAACGTCCAGTTTTTCATCTACAAGAATGAAGGCAGACCGCTGCCACCCTATCACTTCTAACCATTCAGTTACTAAGACTTTAATATGCTGAGCAGAATACTACGGGGGAAAAAAGCAATAAAGTACTCAGTAAGGAAGATAGGGAAAAAAGCTGAAGACTCTCAAAAAGCCCTAAATAATGCTTACCTGCCTTTGAACCTGCCAGAGTAAACAAAACTGAAAAGCTTAGACAGTGGTGCTTCAAAGTAAGAGGAAGCACTATACAGGTTAGAACATTAACATGTTTATTTTACCATGTTTCTCCTTGTAAGCTCCACGTCTAACACAATGTTCTGAAATTCATGGAGTGCGTTCAGCTGGCATTTCAGCTCCTAATGGCTACTTCTGTGACACAGATTTGTTAGAGATCTGTACAACCAAACTGATCATGCCCGTAGTTGTTCACAATAAACTCTTATTTTCATTGTCTTTATATTACTGCCGTCTTCACCATTAGCTATTAAACTCCCTCAACATCTACTCGTCATTCTTTTCTAGGTCAACAAGTTAATTCATTTGTGGTTGAAAAGATTCTCAAGCTAACACATCAGTAGGCAGTAGGCACAAATAATTCCTGTTCTTATGCCATTTATGGAGTTCATCGAAGGAATACAAAGGACCCAAGATATAAAAGTCTCCTTCTAGCACTTTAAACACTTCTATGCCTGGCTGCATTTATTTTTTTGCTCGTCCTGTTTTTTTGGTGGGTTTGTTGGGGTTTTTTTGTATGTTTTGGGGTTTTTTTGTTTTGTTTTGATTGTTTGTTGGGTTGGGGTTTTTTTGGTTTTTTACACTTATATTTTTAAAGTTGTAACTTCTTACCTGATTTTTGGGAAGACAGTGCTACAACCAAGGCAGGATCAATCTCACAAGGCAATCCAGCAGCTGATGACAGTTCATATACATTCATTGCCACCTAAGGACCAGAAGAAAGATAATTACAAAAAAGACAACACTGAATGCTTTTAGCGTAACACGCTGAAGCACAGTTTTGCTGTCATATTTAAAGTGCTCATGTCAGGGTCTGAGGCACTAAGGAATTTCAGAGACTTGGCTAAAACAAGATAAAGAGAGTCTAGATTTTTGTTTGTTTCTAACCTACACTGAACAGCTGGGTCAGTACTTTCCGTGCTAAATTGTAATTTCTTTTTGTCAAGCCAAACGAAGCTTGTATACTTTTCTACATTACCTCCAAAGCAAACATCCTGACTTCCAATTAGCTGTTTCTACATCTTTCTTCACTGTTCAAAAGAAACTAGCAGATTTTCTCTACCAGATCTAAAGTATCAGCTAACATCTGCAAATACAGCATTTTTAGACAAAAGCCAAAAGTCACAATGTGGTGAAGTATTAGAGTAAGGCAGAAATCTTACAGCATTCAAATTTGATACAGATTCAGTGTCTAGTGATTCCAAGTGCCAAGAATTGGACTCTAAGTGGCCCTAACACTTGGAGGAACTAAGAGCATCTTGAAATGTATTCCATTTTCCGGGCTCTATCTTTCATTGCCATTAACAAATGTTCAACACAGTTGTTCTCTTTCCCCAATTTACATTTTGTACAAAGTATCTGAAGCTGTAGTTCAGATGAATCGCCGCAAAAGCAGGTTTATACCAAATACAAAGGACTACGGGAAACATTAGTGATGTGTCCCACTGCCATTAATATTTGAGAAGTTTTACACTTTGCCCATAGATTCTCATGTATAGCTGGCCAGCTCCACGTAGGGAATATCGTGCAGACTATCCTTATCCATGTGCTCCAGCCTGGCTACCCAAGGGCAAGTTCTGATATGAAAAGCATACAATACTGTTTGCACAGTGCTACGCTGTCAGCAGGACATATGGAATCACGGAATTTTCAGAGTTGGAAGAGACCTCTACAGATCATCTAGTCCAACTCCCCTAAATACAACATTAGCTTGAGTACAGTCCTGAATTAAAGGAATTCCAGAGATCTGGACGAGAGCTGGTTCACAACAAACTAGTTAAGGAGCAACAGTGGAACAAATGCAAGCCTGTTTCTAAAAGCCTGTATATAAATCCCAACAATTTAATATTAAACATAACCAAATCAAAGGAGAACAAATCCCCATTTTGCCAGTCATCCCAAATCATAAGTTTCAGGGATACTAAAATAAAAATAACATTTCATAACAAGTATTTATTTCATCAACAGCTTCTATTTATGCTTTGCTTGGTAAATTCAGTACATAGGAAATTACTATGTTATTATGTCCTAAAATATGCCCAATTGGGCAATTGTCCCAATCCATTGTACAAAGCCTTGTAAAGATCTGTCTGTTGACATGCCTCCACTTAAGAAAAAAAAAAAGTCTGCCTTACTGTCCCAAAAGAAGCCTTTGTTGCCTACAATTGCATTGCTGTATGTGACAATGCCAGGAGAAAGCTAAGACAATGAGCTGCTGATTGTCCACAGGGCTTAATTGTTAGCAGGCTCGTAGCAAAGTTCTGGCCCTTCCAACAAGCTGTTTTCAAGACAAAGCTCTGGCAGAGTTTCCGGGTAGCACATGTCAGAGTTCCCAGTATTCCCAGAAGGCACTATGGACAAGCCTACACAGGCCTGGCTTCTTCTCCATGTGCAGTCCTCCAACTTTATCCAGGCAAGCTATGTACTCTCAAACAAGCCTACATGGCATCACGCCACACCACAGGACGTGACATCTACAGTTGGTATCACGCAAACACCAGCATGGTGGACTGTACCACAGCACTTAAATTTTGTTTCAGACACTCTGAACTAGAAAAAACACACATGCAAAATAGGTATATTTAAGAATAACAGTAGAACTACAGCAGGCCCAGAGAAGGCCGACAGCCAAGTATTATGTGAAGCAGAGGCAACTAGGTGGTGTTACATGGCACGAGCCAGAGAACAGTCCTCAGCATAGTTCTACTTAGCAGTAAATAGCTTTTTTTGCCATTCAATTATTCCAGTCACTGCAAATTACTCCAGTGACTTCCAGAAGAGAAGCAGCAAGTACTATGCTTTCTCCTATCTGCTGACAAAAATGAGTTCAGTGATGTCTATAGAGACCACTGCGATGCTTAAAATGATCTGTGTTCATCAGCTTAAAAATATAATGGTAAAACACTACCTTCAGTGATTACTGTTGCAGCCTTTATCCCACCCTATTTTTCAGCACCCCAGAGGGTGTAAGATGCTTTCTGAAAAGATCAAGCAAAGCAAGCAGTGAACTTCCCTTCACATCTCTTCTGCATGCTGACTCCTCAAGTTCAATAATGGCACACAATGCTTTGGTGATCAGTGATTTTCCCTAACTATAGGTGAGAATTTTAGAAAGGCTTTTCTTGAGAAGCACGAAGGCAACTTGCATTGTTTTGATGTAATTTTTATCATGAGCCAGTATCACTGAAGCTAATTTTCCATAGCATTTCCACAGAATTCCTCTATTCTGGTATGCATTTCAATGTTTCCTGGGACATCAAACACTCATGGCTGGTTTATCAGCATTGCAAGTTTCAAAGAGCACGTGATTATATTTTGGAGTGAAATAGCATACGTGTGAAATGCCAGTAACTTATAATCTTCATGCAACCTCTGACTCATTTTCAGACAGACTGCTAAATCGTGTCTTCAGAAATCATGAGGCCCACCATAATGGACTCTGAACTGTTCTCGCAATGTGCTTTTAAAAAGGAGAAGTTGTTTTTTTAATTTAGTGAATCTTCACACCCAACAGAACTTAAGTTTCTTTCCTCAAGAGTAAACAGCAAAATGTAAACTTCAAGTTCAGGAATAACAACATATTCCAGCCCTCAAAAACCATACTTTGCTCAACATTTCTTAAAATTGTTTCTGTAAAAGTTAATCAAGAGTTGCGCAATGCATATCCCACTACATGTTCTCTGCAAATCATATTGCCACAATACCATTAAGCAGCTTGCAAACCTTCACAGGCTCCAAACTGCAATAAGAGATTAAAAAACCCGCTAGACTGTAGATACTGTGCATATGTGTCCAGAAGGCAGGTGATGTACTGACAAGGGTTTTTGGATGGAAACATACTACCATTCAGTAGCAACACACCTTATTTAAGCTGCTAACTTTTTTCCAAGCATTTCAGACGGTGGGTGGGTTCACAAGAATTTTCAATTTAAGGTCAAAATCACACTTGTAGCTATTACATGCATAGAGTTCCAACCGCATACAGAGTAATTGAAATATTTAGTTTTACCAGTTATGCTGCTCACACCACAAAGCAGCTCAGTATTCTTCCCTTTATTGCTTAGTCATGTTTTAACACTTGACAAATTTTGTTCTTAATTCTTTCCATTAAAGTACTCAAACGTGACCACAGGCAGATAGAGACTTGTGCTTATCCTGTCAGTTGGTTTGTTTTTTTTCCCAGGAGTCTGCAGATGCACAATGACTTAGCTCTTTGGAAAAAAAAGGGTGTTCTTTGCTTCTGGATTTTTCACACTAAGCATGAAAGTCTTGCCCCGTACATATTTTCAATAAGGTCCCAAAATGTCTCCAACACCCTCTGGGCCAGACATTACCTTCATGTCAGTCTCTCTTGGAATGTGATCTTTAAAGTCCTCGATGGAACTTACAAGGAACGGAATGTGGTAGGATAAGACCTAAGAGACACAAACATATACAAAATGAGAAAAAATACTTGCCATGTTAATGATCAATTAGACACTACCATTATTTTACTAAACTTACTAATTTTTTTTTAAATTCATGCATATGAATTTGTTTGCAGATTTAAGACTTTAAAGGCCAATAAACTCAAAATCAAATTGTCCGCAAACAAAGTGAAAAGAAAGCTTTTAGAATGTACTGAATACAGAAAACATTGAGAGGCATGCTCAAACTAAAACTTGTATGTTTTAACATAACGTTTCACTGAGCAGTACTCAAAAAGTAGATTCCCCCCACCCAACTTGCAATTCAAAGTTCAGTTATAACTGAGTATTGCCATTTTACTCACATGCCAATCCTTTAAGAGGTAGCATTTCTAAATAGTGACGCTTCAAATATCTTACCATTCCATTAAATTAAATACAATGAAAATTATTTGGAACATATTCAATTATTTCTTACATCTCTAAGTGCTTCTTGTGCCAAAGACCGAAAAGACAAGATAACACCGATAATCGTCATTCTCTTCAAAACACTGTCAACCGCTGAAAAAAAAAAAAATAGCAGTGAAAAAGTTGATATTTACAAGCTCAATTCTTCAAAGAAAACATTAACAAAATACTGAAAAACGCAAGGTACTGAAACAACGGCATTCCTTAAAAAAGCCAAAATAAACAGTGCTTAAGCAGGTTCTTATAGCCGAGTTGACAATGGGATTTTCAGTAGAAGATGTATCCTGTTAACCACTACATGGAATGAACCCTGTTACACACAGCTGACAATAATGGATGCTAAAATTAGTTCTGCGTTTTCCCGAGGCCAAAAATGTCTCTTTATAATAATTTTTTCTTGTTGAAAATAATTACAAGTAAAAAACCTTCCAAAGAATGCAATTTACACTGTGATGGAATCAAATCAGAAATGTGTGTCAAAAAAGCCTATGTTTTCTATTCTATGGTTATGCACCTGGTAGTTATAGCTATGTGTTATCTTCCCTGCTGAGAAAAAAATGCTCAAAACTTACCACTACTATAGTGCCCGTGCACTAATTAACACTGAAATCTCATTTTGTCTGTACATGAGAAGACCCGAATATTCTGAAAAGATGCACCCGTTTATATGAGCTCACGTACATTTTGCTACTTCTATATGCTTAATACGGAGAAATTAATTTTGCTCATTTTCTTTACAAAGATAAAGATAAAAACCAATTCTGTGGCTTTAGTAGGACCTTGCTAGTTACCCACATGATAATCTTTTAAAGAGTGCTGCCATCTGGTCGGGCTTGTCAAAGCTGGTCCTCATTTGTGTTAGAACCTCAACGTTCTCCACTACAAGTTTCTAAAAAGAAGCAAAGATTCAGGTCAGCTATAGATTTCAGTATGTTAACAGGATAAATACATGGTTTAGGATATTTCAGTCTGGCAGAGGTGCAACTAAACTCATGGAATACAGATGTACCCACTGTGGTTTTAATGGGACTACAGCATAAGTAGTACAAATCAGGCACTACTCTACCCAAAAATAAGACCTGAATCAAAAAACAGAAGATTAGATACCCATTGGAACATGATTTTTATATTCAGTAGTGTGTACAACTTCTTAAAACAACGCAATGACACTCAGTAAAACAATAGCTCCTCATGCTAATTTAGCTTTTTATAGGAAAAGTATACATATATCAATAAAAATGCAGATTCACAAAGTAGTCCATTCTTTTGGGTTGCTCCTTTTGCTAGTTATGCAGTAAGGATTAGAAATCTAATGTTGGTAAATTGAAAAATGGAATGAAGAGTTTAAGAGTCAGATTGTTAAATCTTGGTGCAGTTTACTTGACATTTTCTTCCATTACAATACAAAATAAAAACAAAGATATTAATTCAAGTCCCAACATTTTAACCTGAAACAGTTAAACTCAAGTTCAATATTTTTCATGTCAGTTTGACCAAAAGAAAAGAAAATATGTGTCTGTTTCTAATTTGTAACAGCTCTCTTACATGCAACTTTTAGCATTAGGGTAAATGTAATAACTTTCGTATCAACATTCTCCAAATATGTATCAGATTTAAATTACAGAGATTGCATAATCACATCTATAAAATGTCAGATTTAAAAAGGGTTTCTTGCTAGCTGAGGAACTTATGTTGTGCAAAGTAATATTTTTAAACTCTCTTCAAGCAAGAAATAGGTACTTCAGTCTTACAAAAAACATTTTTGCAGTTTGAATGCAAGGTACTCTATTTCAGAAATGGAAAATATGACTCTCTTTAGATAGAGGACAACTGGTGGCTAAGAAAATTTGGAAGTCTTGTGTGCTTCTGAACATTAAATGAAGAAAGTGTTTCCCTTCTTTTAAAGAAGACTTAATTTATTGCTTTGTATACTAAATACTATCAAGGTAGAAAAGAACTGAAAGAAGAAAACAAGATATTCCTGATTGGGGGTGGTCCTCCCAACTTATTAGTAATAGTTTTATTTTCCAAGTGGATGCATTCCAATCCACCTTAATTACTAGGCAGGACAAATAAAAGGAGCAATGAGGGGGGAGCAGGAAGAACTACTGTTCATAAAATGTAGGCCATTATAAGCCTGGAATGTAATTTAAGATTTATCATGTAAAATCTAAGAGGAGACGTACCTGCAGGAACCTACTGCTAAGGATCCGTGAACATTTGACCTTTGATAGTTCTGTTAACTGCTTTAAAGGTTTTATTTTATTTTGCCTCAACCCACACTGAAAACAGGGCAAAACAGAGCAACTGGGAAGCAGGGAAATTAAATTTCAGAGTAAATATTCCTGTGACCACAGGAGGCGAAAAAAACAGTGCAACTTAAAATATAATGCTGCTATGAAATAAATGGTGGTCTGTGTTTACTCCCACTTGAATATAGCCTGTGCAAAGCAGATCTGTCCAACAGCTTCGACCTCTCAGATTCAATTACATTGTGTCATGGCCGTGCTATTTGCATAAACTCAAATCTATCCATAATCCACCCAGTCCTCCCACTTTCATTCTTATCTTCAGTGAGAAGCAAGGAAAGAAATAAGGTGTACAAGATGCAGCAAACTAATCACCTCCAAGAATGTGTGCACATGTGCACACACATAGAAACACAAGATGTACTTACATGCTGAAAGCCAAAGCAAGACTGGTTTGCACTGAAATCAAGATGGGCAATTTTAAACCAACTGATGTACAAGAACTTGGCAGATGCGTGACATTTTAATTCAAAACCCTCAAAGCTCTCCAGAATGCAAGACTGAAGGCAACAGCCCACGCACATTGTTACCAAGTCAAGCTTTCAGCTTTACAAAAAATAACCAGCATTAGTTTAAGATTTTAAAAGGAAGAGGCTGGAATACAGTTCAAATAGTTACTTAAATGAGGCAAACTTCCCCTCCTCGCCCCAGCCTTAAACTTCAGATATAAAACCAACACCTGGTCCCACTGCAGGAAGCAAAGCAAGCATGTTGAACCCTACTCTTAATAAATTCCCCATTCTATCCTCTTGTTGCTTCCTTCCCTCAAACACAGATGTTTCTCAGTGCTCCCTTGCTAAGCCAACTGCATCTCAGCCAAAGAGATGAACATTTTATTACTTTATTTTTTTCCTCCAAATATGTGGTCATGTGCATGTGGATCTACATTATGTTCTGCTTATCCTTAGCAATATCAGAAAACAACAAATCTCAGAGACAATTTAAAGTTGCTTTTTAAAAAATACACAGAGCTACAATATCAATCGTGCTGATTTTGAGGAAGTATAACAACTCCACAGTAAATGGATAAAGCCAGCAGTAACCAACAAACGTCTGCCCAATTGGTTTGTGTTTTTCCTGAAATGTGACAGATGTCACTTTGTGCATAGCCAGGAGTTACAGAATTTAACCTTAAAATCACAGCTTTCTCACCTGGAAAGTTTCATTATAAAACTCAAAAGTTGGAATGGGCATAAGGAATCAACTACCCTGTCTGGCTGGTCACTCAGGTCAGGGTTGCTGCATGCTTTTGTGGCAGCTGGGAAAGCGTGAGCAGCCGCTCTCCATAAGCTGTGACATTGAATAAAAGGCTTCAAATAAAAATTTTCGGGCATCCTAGATCCTAGCAACTCAGCAGCACTGAAACTGACAATGTTTACAGGGAGAACAAGATCTTTGAAATTGTAACATGGGATGTATTAAAAACATATACTTTTAAAGGCCTGGTATGCTACCAATAATAATAAGAAAAAAAGGAAAGTTCCTTGGATCTCTTAAGTATTCATGTGCATTTTCAAAAACAGCATGCATGAATAGTTACAAAATATATCCTTATTGTAATTAGTGGTTAAGTAAGTTGAAGATGATGAGATGTAATGGCAACTTGGAATTAAATTTGGAAATGACACTAGAAGAGTAAGTCATATGAAAAGCAAATATATGACAATTACTGGCATTTTAATAGTATGACTATCCTGGTAAAGTAGTACACGTTATTAAATTTATTAAAACCTTGTTCCAGAAAGACTGAACTACATAGGCACCAAGTGCTTCCCCTGTCATTGCTCATTGTTTTGAATAGACATGCAACTTGCTTCCTTGACATGTCCATATTTCCCATGTTTTTTCATGGCGCCAACTTTATTGTTTGTGTTGCTGTAGGTACCAGGTTTATTTATGAGAATACAGACATTTATAATAAATGGACACTGTTCAGCTAGAGGCAAAGGTATGTCTAAAAATGAGGAAAACAAAAAAGACCTGAAGTCTCCTATCCATGTAAACTCAACAACAGATGCTAACACACATGGTAAAGAAAGCAAGTCCTTATAGATGACTAAGATACATTTGAGATTTTCACGCTAAGTTTTGAGAGACAACAAACTTGGTTCAGCGCTTTGCAAGCACCCACAGATCTTGAAAAACATTTCTCTTCCCATTGATGATAAGAGACTTGACTACTAACTCAGGGCATCTAACAGAAATCAACAGAGCCTGCATAAAGTCCTGCCCATTCAGCTGTTGAAGAATGTGGGATACACACATACTACATGTGCAAATGTACTATAAAATAAGAGTACAATTCACAGCTTTAGAAGTTTGTTTGATGCAGTCATTTCAAAAAGATGGCATGCAGAAGCATAGCTATTACATACCCTAAAGGAAGCTTAAACAGAAAACAACCCGCCTTCCCACCCACCAGTTTCCCAAGGTTACCTTAAGCTCAGCAACCTGTGAAGAAATGTGCCACATCAGACTTTCACTTAGGAACTTCATGCCATATGGTCCCAGAAGTTCAGAAAGGGCTCTCATTTCTGAGAAATAAAACAAACTTTTCTACTTCAAACATTCCTTCTCCAGTTATTTGATGCCCATCATGTATCTAGCAATAGTGTTTTAATTGCAAAAATATATAACCACAAAATAGAATTTCAGGCATGAGAACTTGTATTGTAATAGAACTGAAGCAGCAGTCACCAACACATCCTACTCCTGTCTCTGTAGCTCAAATGCAACAACCCTACTTGGACCAAAAATAGGAAAAGCAAGCTCTCTCAAGGCAAAGAGGCAGCAAGAATAAAAGTACTTGAAGTACTTTTGAAAGTTAACAAATGCTATCTATAATAGAGCGCTCTAAGAGTTGCTCTTACTCCAATTACTCAAGCGTATGATAACTATCCCTCACAGTAGAAACATCAAAGTTTACCTGATATGTCAGAGTATTCCTCAGCATTAAATGTCAATTCATTTTCTGTAGGCAAATTCACAAATGCCTTCATGGCTGGAAAATAGGCTATGTGACCATTGCTGACTTGCCGTAGCAAAGTTTCCAAATACCTTAACAGGAAGGGAAAAAGTTTTAGATGAAAAGACACATGTTCATAGCTACTCTATACAGATGAAGTATAGTTGTTTGACAAGGGACAGCAAAGCCTATAGACTAAAGTTTTACTTCCATAGTTCAACTGGTATCTGTATCTTACTCTACATCCTCCTCCCCCTTAGAAAGAGAATTTCACAACAGGCAAACTTTAAAGTACTTTTAACAGATATTGGGAGAAGTAAACTTGTGAAGTCGGAAACTTTAGAAAATTTCAAACAACTCCATTTCTCCAATTCCAGATTTTTAATGAAATAAAAAATAATATATAAACTTGTAACAAATGTTGATATAATTACTTACCAATTTGTGTACAGACTGGTAATGGTTGGCTCACCATGACTATCTAAATGTTGGGTTTGCTGAAGCAGAACATTGTTAAATACTCGTGTAATGTCGATCTGTACATAATTTTCTATTGACTGGAGGACTGTCATATAGGCTCTTACACTGGTTAACAGCTCTGAAGGCTTTGCAATCTCTTGTGTTGCTTGATTATACATAGTCATTCCAACAATTGACCTTTTAGAAACAAAAAAATTGGAAACAAATATATTGCATTTATTAGAAAACCTAAACAAAGATGCAGATACAAAAATGATTTTATATTATAAAGTTTTTATCTGAATATTTCTCCAGTCTGCAAGTGTAAAACTCTAATCAATGAATATACTACATCAGCACTCTTTAAAACAGTTCTAGATGTCAAAGACAACTATATTCACGGTTCCAGCAAAAATTTCATGAGACTATAAGAATACTCACCAAGCATTTTTAAAATAAAACTTTTTTCTCCCCCATATATAAGGGCAATCCACAATGTGGAAGACTTACATTACACCTACTTCGGTAAATAAATTAACGTTAAAGTTTTTTAAAATGCAGAACTTCTGGGAAATGCAAGAGCAATGATGTATTAAAGTGTTCAAAGCATATAAACTACAGCAAAAATTCTTTGACCAAAGTTGCTGTCATAGTTTTGGTTTGAAATATCTGTAAAAAAAAAAATCATACAGCTATATTTAAGTATGAATTGAGAATATTCAAAGCAAAACTTCTATCTTTTGTGTAAGTGTTTTGTGTAAGTATTTAAAGGCATCTCTGATTATCTTGTGATACTAACTATGCTGACAGCATTTGAGTGCGTAAGCTCTGCAAGACACAGACCATACCATTTAATCTCTCGTCTTTCTGCCGCAGCTTACACAGTATTAAAAAAAAACCTTAAAGTTATCTTGAAAGATCTCATCTCTTCTGCAATACAGATAGCTCTCCCAGAGCATGCCTTTCTTTAAAATTACATTTCAACTGTTTTAAGTAACTTTTCAAGGAAGTTATCATAAGCTCTGCTTTGACCAGCTAATGCCTCTCAGCAATTATCTTGTAAGTAGATAAATGGAAATAATTTTACATCATTTGGTAGGTAAGCTTCAGTTATATTTATATATAATTTTAAAAATTTGGGCATATTTTAAGTAAATAAGTAGGAATCTTATTAATGAAAAACAAACCTCCCTTTAGCTGACACAGTGATTTCTATCTTTGATCAAAAATTCAAGAAGTGGCAGGACATACTTTGATTGGTTCAAATTCTCACTATAAATAAAACCAGGCTTCTAATAGTAGATGTCCTATACATCAGCCTAGCTTTCAGCCTAGATCAGAACTGCACAAAGGACTGTACATTCCCTTTTAACATAAATGGACATGGACTTTACTCAGTATCTCACTGAAGCCAGGCTTCAAGCAAACCGTATCGGGGGTCCTTAAAGCAAATACAGCCTCCTTAGTACACAAATATTTGTTGTAGTATTCATTTTAGGCTTATATAACTTTATAACTTAACAGTCATTTCAGTCAGAATTTGACTTATGAGTCTCAGAATCCGTCCTTTTAAAAACTAGTTTTCTGTAGTAAGTATACAATACTTTCAATGTCAAATCAACAAAGACTTATCTTGTATATGAATACATCTATCTTTACAATATTTCTTACTTGGTAAAGCGGATTTCCAGGTGAGATGTTAAATATTCTCTTGGTGTAAACGTGTGTTCCCAAACCACCATGTTCGGTACATAATTGATTGAGAAGCAGAGTTCAGAAAGTGCAGTGTGCAGTTTGTCCAGGCTTTAAGAACAGTCAACAAGAAATCAAGAAAAATATTTAATGTAACGTAAGTATGTATTATCATGGAAAGCACACGCTGGATGGAAGACACCTCAAGAGCAGGTACAGCTCTAACTCTTCCCTTCATTATCTTTTCCTACTTTGAGACGCTTTTCTAACTTATTTTAAAAATGGTATTTTGGGTAAGAACACATCCTACAACTGCCTACTGATCTGCATCACATACAGTGATGCGAGAGAGATACATATGAATTTCCCCCCCCTCCCCAAAACGAACAGTCTGTTAAGGTGGTTCTTTCCTAACTGAACTAAGTAATACAAGTAATGTTTGCAACTAGCAAACTACTGCAAACCTAAAAATACTGGGGAAGGGAATCTTAAGCTCCAAGTTCTTTTCCCTCAACTGCTCTAATCTTTACAGTTCTCTGATGTTCGGTTGTTGCAACTGTAGCAAAACCACCTTTTCAGCATTGTGTGTGTTTAGCCACTCTCATCCACCACACTAAACATTTATTGTTTCATTTTCTTAGCTTCCTTCCTCCTCATACTTTTATCAGTCTACCATCTTGTCTGATGATCTTTCCTAACAATTATCTTCTATCTTTTCCTCCCCTATCATCTCTTACACCCCAAACTACATCTACTAATTTTTCTTGTTACCTCTTTCAGATTTTTTTGGCTTTGCTTTTGTTTCTTATTTGCTGGCACTTTCATTTTTTCTATAGCCACTAACAAGGAAACCTTCCCCAGCTGGTCCAGGCACTGGAACCTCTACTTCATCCCAGCAGCTGAAGGCAGCAAACAGCCTTTTGGCAGCAAGAACTTCCAGCCCAGCCTGTACTTTACCTAGTTAAGAGTGTTAAGCAAGGCAGGATGAAGATGCTGTCCACTCCTCGGACTGCCACTTCCACAACATTTCAGATGATTATACAGGAAGCCTAACTACAGCACAGGGATCCTTTCTGCTCAGGAAAGGGAAGAGCCGAGGGGATAAATTACAGAAATAGACATTTGTGTTTCTCTACGCAAGAGATTTCAGGCTCTATACAAAGCTACAGAAGCGTCACAGGCTCACAAGTAACAAAGCCGTTGTATTTACAGTCAATTAAATTACTCAGATAAATTAAGCAAGAAGCATTCAATATGTAAAAACACACACGTTTTGACTTGGGATTCCAGGTGAAAGGAATAGAAGAGGCTTACTTTGTCACAACCAATCTGTTTTTCCTCATGCTTTCTACTCCTGGTTTCTCCCTTTCAGGTTCTCCTTTCTTTCCAGTCTGTTTTTTTGACTTTTTATTCACTGCTTGACTGATGGTTTTGGCACAATGCTTTGGCAGCAACTAGTAGAAGAAAAAAATAGCCCCTCAAATAAAAATCCAACTTCTTAGCAGCTAGGAGATACAAAATAAGCTTATGGTCCAGGTGGAGACTTCATCACACAAGTAACACGTTCTTTCTTTGACCACCAATATAAAAAGTTTTCCTCAAACCATCTTCCATTTTATAAACAGAAAACTTCCCCAAAACAGGGGGAAAAAGATAAACAGGAAATATAACCATAAAAATTCAGAAAGTTGAACAACCTAGAAAATCTCAGAAGAGAATTAAAACAGACAACCACGCTCACCTGATCACTCAGCGTACATTGTTCTGTGCAAATGTCTGTGATAAGATTTCGAGCTTGCTTAGCCATTTCATCCAAGAACATGTTACACAAGGAAAGACTACGATCTCCAATATGATGTCGCTGCCAAAAAGGAAAAAAAAGGAAGTCTTATATTCAGTTTCCTGTTAGCCCCACAACATTTAGACAACACACACACTGTACTGCAGTTAATGGTTCACTAAATCATAGAACTGAGGTATGAGAAATAATAAATTCATTAGTCCTTAACAGTCGCAGCTCCAGGATTATTTTTTTTTTTGGAAGCAACCTGAACCATGAAACATTCAAAGTCAAAATGGCATATTATCATTAAAAATATTTTGCTTACTGTATTTTGCAAAACATTTTCTGCAAAAGGCAGAATGAATTTAAAAAAGTAGGTCTTCATGTTTAATTTTGGAATGAATCTACTTTAATGTGTCCAATACTCAAGGTATCTGTGAATCTCCTCTTCATTAATTTGTATCAGTATTAAATCTAAGAGAAAAAAAGCATGCAACTCGGGCTATAGAGAAAGCAGAGTGTCATTCACACCACTGGAAAAAGTCAATAGTGAAGCTCTACTGCATTAATTTCTGGATTCAGTTCCTTTGTCACTGGATCTGCACAAACATAGCCTTCTGTCTCAATGAAATCCTTCTTTCACCGCTGGTGTTTACTTTCTAACAGCCACACTACCACGCATTGTACACAGTACAGCAAAGATTATTTTTCCAAAATGATAATAGTTACCAAGTCATACAATTCAGATATTGAATTCAAAGTTCTGCTGGCTATGGCAAAACATGCTTGCTGCAGCTGAATTCACAGCAACTAGCGTACAGTGGACTTTGGCTATCGATTCCTTACTGTTACTATAATTGTTCTGAAAGACATCTCTTGTCCTGAAGGGAAGCCTTCCTGGAAACTTTTTAGTGGTTGTCTAGTATAAATAAAGTTTGCAGCTGTTTAAAGCATAGTATACAGGGAAAATAACGATATAGACACATATTGAGATAAAGTTTAGCAGAAAAGGATTTAATGTTTAAATAAGAAAGACCCACATCATGCATATTTCAATAGATCGTATTCAGCTAATTGTTTCAGATGAGCACTGTTAAGAATGAAAACACGCTTTCATGAGCAGTACACAAAATTGGCCAAGTTAATCCTCGGAGTAATTCCAAAATCAGTGGACATACAGGAAATGTACTAAAGGATCTATTTCATTACAACAAAAATAGAAAGAATTTCCTCAGAATGAAACTACTTCTTTTAACAAAGGGTCCATTTCTTTAAGCAACATTCTGCATTTTTTCATTTCTCATTCTAACCAAAGAGGGCTTGCATTACCCAGTTCTGACCAAAACGAATGCTTGCATTATACTGTATATCACTTAGGCTTTTTCTTTTTTATTCTTACCAAAGAAACACTATTTTCAACAAGCCTCACAGAACTCTCAACTTCCTATTTTCTTTTTCTAACTATAAGTCTATAAACCATTTGAAAAAAACTGTTGCTTGTAAATTTTAATAGGCATACGGGATTTATTAGCATCTAAACCTGAATGATCCCAGAAACGAGTCCTCTAACCTTTGTACCTCACTTTAATCTCTCTCTAAAGCAAAGATAACACTTACTCACTTCAGAAAAGGATTTTGAGATCTATGGGTGAAGAATCACATAAGAAGGTTATGTCCATGTTTTACTACCTCCTCCCTTGAATCTTATAGTGGTGTAACAAACACCTGCTTGCCGTGTTCAGCTCTAGTCCCCTCTACTTTAAACGGGAGATAAAAATAACTAAGACAATATATTTAAAAATTACCTCTTCTGGGCATAGTTCATGGGTGCAGCTCATAAAATGAGTACAAAGCAGTGGAAATGCAATTGAGTATCTTGACTGAGAGGGAAGCTCCAAACATTGCTGAAACATCTTCTCAAAAGCACGACTATAAAAACTGATCAGAAATAGACATTTAAATGGAATACGTACATAACTTTGCTGTAAATAAAGTCTACTTCACACCAATCAAATATGCTATTAGTGTCAGATTTATAACTTATACCAAGAACTGCATCATCCTTTCAAAGAAGTTTGTTTTCTGCATTTGCTTCTTATGCATTTTATTTGCCCCTCTCTATTATTATTATTACCATATTTTTATTCTGACATTTGCCACACAGGCACTGCAAAAACCTGCACCTTTTGCAAAAATGTATTAAGGAAGAATCTGCAAATGACCCCAATTAAGTGACTGCTTGAAGAATCTCTCTGACAGATCTTCAGAAATACCTTTATCAAACTAGTTTAGATGGAAACCAGAAATTCTAATTGATTATCCCACTGACCTATGTTCTGATGAAGTTTGCTATTTAAAAATTACACTTGCAATAACAAACCAAACCATAAATAACAAAAACCTTCTACAGTCAGGTTGGTAACATACCAAAATATAGAAAGATCCGAGGTTTCAACCAACATCTCCACCAAAGAATCTACCATTTTTGTGTGGAAAATGATTGTGTTCATCATTTTTCCTAGTTCTCTATGGTCTGCAAGACTAAGCGAAGCTTTGGAAACACTGGTGTAGGCCTGGAAAGACAGAAGAAAAATTTCATGTTATATCTACAGCTGCTTTTTTGCAAATTCCATTGCTATTGCCTGATGTAAAGGTTAAATACTGATTATGCTAGGCATAGGACACCTGCATACTTAAAGATCACGGATAGACTATTTTATCTTTCCCCTACAGTTTAAGAAAAGCAAACTGCCTTTCAATGAAGTCTCCAAATGTCATTTGAATATGACACCAAGTCATAGATAAACTGTAGAACCAAGGTATTGACACAACACAAACACGCACTTGTGAGCCCCTCACTTAACAATCAAGTTTTGGAAAGCAAGAAAAAGAGTGCGTGTTTTGAAAACATAAAAATAACATGTCTATCTAATCTTGAGACAATTGATTTCCAGTCTAAACTGTACTCCTCCCTTTATTAAGTCAATTGAAGATACTGTTATTGCGATGCACAGAAGCGATCTCACGAAACGTTATTTTCCCACTGAATAGTCTCTATTTTCCCTTAGCTGGGCAGGCTGAATCCCACTCCACACAGTGCACAGCTGCCAAACTGCTCATCCTCAACATATTCTATTTCCGAACTGTTATAAACACCCCAAAGAATGATTTGCAAAAAGCATGCAATGCAGACAAAGTTGCATCAAAATGTAGCAAATTATCTGCTTCAGTATTTGTTTGATTTTAAGAGAGTAGGTTATCCTTAGATAGCCTGTCATGCACTTACAGTGTGAGAGTAATCGAGAAGAGCAGTAATTTATTAAACACTTTGGGTTTAAGTTAGTGAAGTGTCATGCATATTTACAAATTCTTACCTGCAATCTAAACCAATCTAATCTCATTCCTCTGAAGTCAAATACCTCTCCATCTTCAACTGCATCAGGGAAAAATACAGAACATAAACCCTTTAGGAACTACAAATTCAGATATACTATATCAGACCTTCAAAAAATATTCCCGAAGTATTCAAGAATTACCCGGTACTGAACCTCATGCTTTTCCCTAAGAATTTCAATCCAGCACAGCCACACTAATAGGAATTAAAACACCTAGATGAAAACATGCATAATATGCTTTCTAAATTAAACAGTAGGATTAGTTCCCAACATTGTTCTTCAAAAGCTCTATCTGCATAAAGCTGCCCTGGAAAAGGGACACACAACAAGAAGCACATACCGTAATGAAAGAGAAACAAGGGAAAAAATTCAGTTTATGCAAGTTATCTGCTTCTACTGACTGCATGAAAAAAAAGGCAATGAAGCTTTCCAGAGGAATTCACATTCTGCTACCATTTTCCCAAGTTCATTTAAACTTACCTTGTTTCACGCTTAGTGAAGTCATTGTGTTTACAAAAGAGGACATGATGATTGATTCATCCTCTGGGCACACTGAAAGATTCTAAAATAAATGTTGTTGCTATTATTATTTCAAACTTTTTTTACGAAACAATGTCAATGCCCATGCCCAATTTATCAGCTATACTCCGAAATGTACAAAAATTTACACAAGGTCACTTAATCGATGGAATATTTCAAATAGTGCTATTTAACAGCTTTCACTTTTTAATTCATTGGTTGATGACAGATACCTAGTAAAGCTTGCTTCCAAACCAACACCTGCTTTAAACAGAAAAATCTGACAGTAAACGTGCTGTAGTCATTTAGAAAATGGACACCAAACATTTTCCTGTTATACATCAGACACCAAACATTTTTCTGAACTCTAGAGGCACCTGATCTGTCTGCAAAGAAAATTTGGTCATGGCAGGATATAACAGAGCCCACATCAGCATCACTTTGCTACCCACAAAACCCTGTCTCAACAGGTTTTTACTAACATTGACTTCAACGATTGATACTGCCTGAAAGATGGGCTATCAAGTTTTCAAATTTTACAAAATGCAATAGTTCATGAAAAAGTAGTTTCAGCAACTGATAAGATCATATTTCTATTAAATAATACAATACAGAAGTGTCTCACAATTCCAGCTATGACCGACATTTTAACCTAAAGGCTGAAAAAATCCAAATTACCATGCAACCATTTGTCTAGTTTTGTACTTGGTACCTGTTATGAATTAACCACAACTAAAATTCAAGCCCATTTCCCCCCCCCCCCCCGCATNGCCATTTCAGTTTGATCCTAAGGATTATCTTATCTAAACACAGAACACTTGTGCCACTTGTACAGCATTTAGAAGTTACTCACTAAATCTAGGAAACAGTTTCCCAGGAATAAATGACAAATGTCAAAAATATTTAATTCTGACACTCCAAAAAAAAAATTTGTTAACATGTAAGTATATAAAGTTATAAGCAAAAAAGCCCCAAATACAGTTATTTTGGTATTGAAAGAAACCCAAGGGTTCAGTTACATTTAATAATTTAAACAGTGATACAAACTGGTATTTAAACTGTTTAAATAGTCCGTTTAAATAAACAGTGGAGTATCTAAGTTCCACCTTCTGGTAATTGATGTAATGCTTTAAGTGTGAAATTAATTTTTGAACACAACAAAAAAGCTTACAGTACAAACTTGTCAAGTTTGAGCAGCTGACCTAGTCACAAAATTTGTGCTCCATCTAGTGGTGACTAGGAAATAAAACCAGAACAGTTCAGAAAGCCTATAATTCCTTCGTCAGGTTAAGTAAGAAAAAGATTCTACAACGCTCCTTCAGTGGCAGTACTCGTTTCATTATCTCTAAACATAACATTGCTTAATCACATTTAAGTATTCATATAACAACCAAAAGTACAACTCTGCATCCCAGAATTAAACAGCAAGTTAATTTAATTTGCCTTATTCCATAATGTTCAAAACTCCACAAACCAGGAAGCATTTCATAAAGACATTTTGGATAAAACGACCTTTTTGAAGTTTGCATTTGAGAACCCAAACCCACAGTCTTGACATACCTGAACAAGCTCATTTAAGACCACTGCATCAAAGCCAGAGAGATACTGTACATAGTATCTCTGCATCACGGGTCCATATTTTCGCACATGTGCTCTGAGCTCCTCCATGTAGAATATTAGCTCGGCTATGTGTCTAGGCAAGAAGACAAGGAAAAGCTTATGAATAAGAAAACATCCAAAAATATTACAGACAATTTCTACCCGTGGAATGCTTCTCAAGGGGATTTCCTCCTAATAAGTTGCCTTTAAAATTATTATTAACAGGCAATTTCTGTATGAAAATATTTGTTCACATTGTAAAATGAGTTTACATGGGTAATTTTCTCTACAAGGTAAAATCCATGCATCAGGAGATAAGTTAGCAGGATGCCCTCACGGTAATCCTCAAAGGTTTGTGTAACTATCCAAATACTTCTTTTGAAGAAGCCCTTCTATAATGCTCAATCTGAAAAAAAAAAAATTCTCAAAAAGTGGTTAAATCTGAAGAATACAATTGTAATAATTGCTTTTCTGTTGGGTTGATTTAGGTTTGTTTGTTCGGTTTTTAAAACCATGAGGACGGTTAAATACTTGTACAGGTTGTTTCAGAAAGGTTGTGGGACCTCCGTCCCTAGCACCTAGTCCAGTGAAGAAAACCCAAGGCTTTTCTGCTCCAGCTGTAGAAATAGCCTTGTGATTGTCACCTGCGGTCAATCCACAGACTTTCAGTTCAATCTTGTGTTCAATAATCTTGAGAACAACTCAATGACAACTACTGTGCCCTTCTGCCTATCCATATTCCTAAGTCTCTTAAGCCCATTTCTCATTTTTCCCTTTTGTTTATGATTACACTAATGCTGTATTATATAAATAAATCTCATGTAGTTTAAAAGACAGTGTTACTACAATACAGGAGACATTCTACAAATCAACAAATCAAGCTTTTTGACAGTTTCCTTCCCCCCACCACTGACTTGTTCAACGCAAATCAGTAACACTGAAGACACATGATAAAGCTTTTTTTGTTTTGCTTCCTCAAAGGAAAAAAGCATAAAACTTTTATGAAATATTTATAATATTTATTATAAATACATTTTCTAGAGAAAACAAACTTCCACCAATGTGCTTCAGTTTCTGGGATTCCCACGTAAAGATTTTCTGAACAGTCCCAACTCTTCCATATATCCATCCTTTCCCAAGATTCCCTCGCCTTCAAATGCATTTCATCTGTGAAATTCTCATAAATATTTGAGGTGTCACACTAAAAATTGTTAACATACTTATCTATGAAATCATCTGCGCTCTTCTTTGGCATATTATCTGCATGACGAAGAAGCCAGATAATTTCATCACGAGCAAAGGATAATGCCATAAATACAAAAAGTGCCTGAAAAAAAAAAGTTGTTCAGTAGGTTTTCTCTCAGAGTAAAGTGTGGGATTTCCACACACACACACCACCACCCCACCCCCCCCAACAAAATAAATGTCATACTATCACTGAGATACAAAAAGTAAGATTGCATAAATGCAAAACATAAGAACCGCAATTACCTTGGGACCCAACAGGCCTGGCTGATCAGACAGGACAGTAGCCAGTTCTTTGAGTGCAGAACGTAAAAACTTACGTCTCTCTCTATGCATTGAACCGCTGCATCAAAAGAATAAACCGAAAACATCATCCGTTCTGCTAACCACAGAACACTTGATTTTTCCAAACACTTAAACCCAAGCATAGGCAGCTCATATCATACCAACTTCAAAAGTACAGTATTTCAAAGGATATGGTCCAACTAAAATTGGCATCCCCATCACCAATGCTGTATATTCCTGAAGTGTGATTAAAGTTAAAAAACAAGTTCTCTGCCTCTGGTCTGTGATTTGCATTTTACTCCACTAAAACATTTCCATTTAGTTTGCATTCACATTAAGTAGTTAGACAAAAACTGGAGAATATATAAACTACATGCTTCTGTCCTGAAACTTTGAGAAATGATCTAAAATTTGGGAAGTTAAATCAATAATGGCATACCATTAAGCAAATCCAGATTTAAAAGAACAATCAGTACATAAGCTCATCTGAAAATGCACAATTCGGTCAGCATTCAAGAAATCCTGTTCATGCAGTCTTTATAACTTCACTAAGAAAAACAACACTAAAATGTCAGTAAAACTTTGTAAGACACTTACGCGTGTGAAACAGCAGCTTCTTTGCACTCTCTGATGTCATTAATACGCTTGTTGTAGCTGCAAGTAAAAAAATAATCCAATATGTTAATAAGTATCAGTAGCACAATTTAGAAAGAGCTGCGACTTGTGAGGAGCTGCAATGCCACAGCAAGTAGGATACAGCAAAAAGCTCACGCAAGACTTACTTCCCTGCTCAGAGCTAAATTCTAAAACTGGATACCCAAACTGAAAACACTCTCTGCTGAAGTGGTCCTGGTATTAGCAGGTAGAGACCTCAACTTTGTTACTGCATGAGTTTTCATATGATATATGGCAGAAGCAGTGGCAGACAGCTGCAACTTTTCAAGCAAACTCTGCATTCATGACATCATTTCTCTTCCCTTCTCTTCCCTAGATTAAGATTTGTGGGCGAGATCATTAACTTCAACTTTTGCCATTTTAGAGACTGATTCACTAGACTTTCTCAGAACTGAGATAAAAATAAGGCACGATGGTTATGAAATCAGGCTCCTGGAAGTTATGCATTAAAGAAACAGTCAAGATACTAGGCAAAAATGTGTATTGACTATCCTCAAGCAGAACTTATGTGAAGCAGAAGTAGCATTTTCAAAACAGTTCTTCAAGAAATTATACTTTTTTAACAGAGGTTCTGAAAGGAGAAAAAGAGAACGAAAACTTACCCTCGTATGTTTACAAACAAGTCTTCTGCAGCTTTGTGAATATGGAATACTTCATCTCGGAAGAGAGCCAAGCAAGAGCTGCTTTGAAGTGCAAGTTTCCAAAGGTTCAAAGCTGTAGCATCACTATTTAGGATTCCATGGCACAAAATAAATCCAACTTCAAAAGTTCACATTGATATATGTCACAAACCAGATGCACAAAGACAGTAACAGAACAGTGAGATCATTATGCATAGTTCAAACAGTTCATTGATAAACTGTTTAATGGGTAACATAGTTTTATGTATAAAAAAAATAGCCCACACTGCTCTAGTGGAGATATTCTTGTAATATTTTTGTAACATGAATTACTTCATGCTGATACTATTCAGCTATTTTCATCAGAATTACTAAAACCCCCACTTTTAGTCGTAGTTGATGACAAACTCCGTTCCGTCATACGCTGAATTCTAACTTCACTGCATATAGAAGTACGATACAGATAAATAAGATTAATCAAGTTCTCTAGAATCTAATTTGAATACAACAGCTTTTGTAAAGTACAGAAGAGCAAGTAGTCTTTTAAATGTTAACTAATGTTTTTAATACAACCACGAGCTGTTTCAGAGTATTTTACTCACAAATGATCCATTTTTCCATTGCATCCAGAGAGAGGTATTCACATGGCATCTGTTGGAAAAAACAGTAACTTGTAGCGAACTAATTATACAAAAGACAATGCATTTAGTAAGAAGTACTTTTTAGGAAAAAAAGGACAAATAAAGCCTTAAATGCTGATGAATGATGGAAGACTGCTTCTGATTACTAAGAGGGCATTGTTTCATCCCTCTAGAAACTGAGGGTTTGAACACTAACGGAGCTTCCATGCCCTCCAATACCTTGAACAAAACAGTGAACAAATTTTGACAAGTGTTTCGCTTCAAACATTGTATTTAAGAATATTAAAGAACTAAAGGCTTTTGATGTATACTAATTGCAACCTGACAGCTGTTAACACTTGAATTTTTTCAGAAAGATGACCATTCATATTACAACCGAGGGAGCAAATGCAAACAGTAAATATTTTAACAGAAGTATCAGTTCTGATTTCCAGTCTGTTGGCCCAAACATCTGAGACCGTACACAGAATTCCTTCCTTCTACACTGCAGAAGTTAACATTGCTTCCCTTCATCTTTTGATTATCAAATACTAAAAATGAAGTTTTAATTAACATGAGAACACTTTTCTCCTGAAGTATTCAGCTCTCCCAACTAACCTATTTACTTTTCTGATTAAAAGCCACATAAAGGTAATCAAATAGAAAACAAAACATCCCTACATTATTGTACAGAAAACCTTGCTTAACTTTATCATATAATGCAAATTAAAAGGCCATACTGTGTCAGACTGTGCAGGATTAAGCATTGTACTGGGGGCACTGATGAGGCTCAGTAGTTGTGCATTTCTCCACTGGTCAGCTGAGAGATTTCTTCGAGGATAGACCATCTGGAGTGAAATCAGAGCATCTGAAAGGGACTGAAAAGAAGAACAACGATTAGTTTGAAGATGTCCTCAAGGCTCAGTCTTGAATAAATATCCAAGTTCTCTACTTCATGTTGTGAACTCTGTATTGACACTGCCATACTCTAAGCACAAGAGACACTAAGCACTATTTTGTCAGCAGCGCTGTTTTCTCAGCATTATTGCTAACAATAATCAAAACATTTTACTGCAGTAGTTCTGAAATTAAACTTGAGGTTAAAATCCATTGCATCTAATTCATTTCACATATAAAAGACTATTCCAGGCTAAGAGCGGGATGAAGAGAAGCAGGAGGTTTTATTTTTTTTAAATTCTTTTTTAATTAGTTCTAAAACTCTGAGTTCAGAATTCGAGGACATGAAAAAGAAAATCAATGGGACAACAAGTCTGTCACGTACAACCGAAGTTGTTCATTATTTATTCAAGCATCCCAATTATTGTGTTATTCCCTTCTCTGCCACTTCATTTATTATGTCCTTCCCTCTTCACTAGCAAATTATAATTATTTTGAGCAGATACTGTCTACAGGAGCATTTTCATAGCAGATTAAGCTTATCTGAGTAACTGCTGTCCCACATCTTCTCCCTGTCTTTTGCATCAATACTGGTGTTTGTATGAGTCCTCAGGGAGCCAGGTCTAAGCATTATGCCAGCAAAGAAGGTCACTCAGGAAAAAAAAAAAAAAGTCATCTGTTGAAGCTGATTTAAAGGACTAAACAACTGTCAGGTTTACTGCAACGTAGTGAGATGATGGAAGCAGCGTGCAGTTCCATGAGAGCGTAACGTAAGTATATCTTTCTATAGCACGGTGCCTGAAGGGATTCCTGACCCCAATTTATACCTCTACCACAGAATAAGCTGAAGACCAAAATCAGACTGAAAAATGGCTTTACAAAACATTTCGAGGGAAAGGATGAAATACGAAAACATAAACAAAAACAATACTGAAAAGTGAAGCATCTTTGCTAAAATGTATACAAGAAAAGAATAATAGCAAATGAGATCCTTAGCTAAGTAAGTCTTAACAAGACAGGAATTGTGCAGAAGAAAGTATAACAAAAATAAGATTACAGATTATTTAGACAAATGAGAAGTATACAAAACTATTTCACTTCAGAGCACTTTGAGAAGTAGCTGAAAAACTCTCTGAACTTCTACTATCTTCAAAAGTTTAAGGAAATTAAGAAAAATCTCAAGAGAATGAGAGAAGGAAAACACAATCAGTACCTAGACTTCAAAACAGCGGAAAAAAACCCCAAACCTTAAAAACTTCAAGCAATAACTTGGTATTTAACTTAAACTCCCGCCAAAGATTACAGAAGAAGTTGTTAGGCAATCAATTTATGAGCACCCAGAAAATAAGACCTTTATAAAGAACAGTAAGTCAGCAGCAATCAAACAAATCTAGTTTGCTTTGATAGAGGAGCAAGCGTAGTGGACAAACAGTAAGTGATAAACAGGATATACATCGACTTTGGTGAGGCTTCTGTCACTTTTCCAAGGTATTCTCATATGAAAATACATCCTAGATAAATCATCACAGAACTGCAGCACAACCAGCTGTGTAAGAATAAAAGCTTAAAAATATTTGTACAGAAAAGGCTAAAGGAATTGGGTTCATTTAACTTAGCAAAGTCAACCGAGCAGGGTACACAACGTCAGCTTTTGAGTTTAGCAGATAATATTAAAGAGGCAGTGATCTCCAGCATCCCCAGTTTAAGGACAATCCAAAGCAAAACCCATCAGGTTACAAAAGAGAAAAAAATCTAGGATGGTAAACCAGCAAAAAACTGGTTTCCTAGAAAACATTAGGACTCTCCTTAATTCCAAGCTGCAAAACAAAATAAAACACAGATGTAGCTATTCTCAGATGATGCACAGCTGATTTTTAATCAATTTCTAATCCTTAGTGAATAAAATGGAACCTTACCAATGGGTCTCAGCATTCCTGTATTTCTCTAGGTTCTGTTATTTAACAGAATATCAATCCCCAGCCCCAAACATCCATAAGTAAAATCTCCTGTAAAATTTATACCTAATGGCTTTTGATAAAACAAACTCTTGCATATTTACTTTTTTATCTCTGCTTCTCTCAATTAAGGTTACTATGTTCCTGTGAAAAGTAGTTACATACTTTACTGTGAGGTACAAATTCCTCCATCATTTTCTTTAAAGGATTTTCATAATCCACAATCATCTGGCCAAGGCGTGGATATTCTCTGTCACTAAAAGCAAGAACGAAAAATTCAACTCAGGTGTAGTTATTATTATTATTATTATACACACTTCCTACACAACAGATTTTTTTTTTTACCTTGCTCCATGCGTCATTTCATGGGCATAGTTATACAATCCAATGATAGCCTTCCTTTCTTCAATTCGAGACAGCAATATCATTAGAGTTGTGTAGGTTATAATCAAATCTAGGTAGTTCTTTGTTAAATCGAAGTTTACAGTCTAGAGATAAAAACCAGTAAATTATAATTCTAGAACTTTCAGAAACAAGTATAAAACTTTTTTCTTACCTTTCCAGCAATTTTCAGCATTTTTTAGATAAAATGGACTGTCTTGATCAAAGTTTTCGTTCTGGCTACATACAGACTTTGTATTATCTTCATTGATTCACTCAAATCCCCAGAAATGTATATTCATGAAAGCAAGCACGCAAATAAATCTTTCCAGGCTCAAGTATCACAGGTTAGCTGACAGATAGGAAAACTTTTCTTGGATGTTACTAAGCAGTCAGCAAGTGCCTTGGCCTGTGAATTATACTTTAATAAGTCTCTGTAATGTAAAAAACTAGCACATATCCCACTGGCCTGGTAAGATCATTCCATAGGATATATACCTGCTCCTCTTTCACAGTATGAAACTAAGTCAGCCAAAATTTAGAATAACAACTAAAACTAGCAAGGTGACATTATGAACATTAGAAAAGAAAGCTGAAACAAAAAAGAAAAGGTGTTTGAGATTTTGTTTTGGGTTTTTTTAGTGTTTGGTGGTTTTGGTTTTTTTTAAATGTAACACTTTTAGCTACTTTTATACTCGATTAAGCCAACCTCACATATCTCTTAGGTAGACAGCAGTAATATTCCTGTTTTGTAAGCCTACATGGCTTAAGCATGTAGATGACAGTAAACCTCCAAGAATAAACTTGCAGATACAATAAAGCAAAAACTACAGAAAGATTTGTATGTCTGGTAATGGACAATGCTGTTACTGCTGTCCTTAAGTAGCCTGTTTAAAATGGTCTATCTTCTGATTTCAAGCTATTCATAGAAGTTAGAGATGTGAGGATTACAGTATTTTTATTTCTCTTGCATTTATAACTACAGATGTCACATTTCTTGGGCCAACATAAACAAGTCCTTCTAATTCTCCACACTGGACTCTGTTTAGAAACATTTTAAAGTGGTATTTGCAAGTTTAAATGCCGAAACTTACAATATCAAAGAAGACTTGGCAAACATCAATAGTGTTCAGCAGCTCACAAACATGGTCCTTGAAAAGAAAAAAAAAAAAAAAAAAGGAATAACTTCAGTTTAAAAAGATCTAAGTAAATCACTTTACTATGCTTAGTGATGGAGACTAATTTTTTTTTAAAGAACAGAGCTACAAGTTCATCTATTTCATTATATAGTGTTATTTCATAAATAAAAAGACAGAAACCTGATGTCACAGAACAACTGACGTATTTGCAGTATCTTACCTTAAATTCCATAACATCAACAAAAGTGAAGTAGTATAATGCCAGGTTCTTCAGAATCTCTGATTTTTCTTTCTGGAGCTGAGCAAGCTGTTGCTAAAAGAGAAACAAACATGCACACTCTTCTTAGAAGATCTTGAGAAGACTGCTGAAAAACAATACCTGTGAAGCGCAGAGTAACCACCAGGCTACGTAAAGAAGCCTTAATATGGTTTTCTAAGACTGAGGTTCTGTGTGTCTCAAATACGCACAGAGTTCTCAGAACAGATCATTTTAACAGCTGCCAACAATACTTCAAAGATAAAAGTCCAATTAGTACACATTAGTACCAAAGTCATATTGTTTAGCTCAGCTAGAGGTGAAAATGGGCAGTTAGGACAACAGTGTTATCATACGTATAATTAGCAAAAGCAGAACAGTACATGAGCACAAATCAGTATGACAAAAAAACAATGACGTTACTTGAGGTGGGAGAAAAGAAGGTGGCAGGTTACAAACTTTACTACAGAAAAACATTGTGCTTTTAAATTCTGAACTTACCAAAAAGAATATCCAGGCAAAGCCACGTTAAGCATGCAAAATAAAATGTAGATACAAACATAAAATACAGTAACGGTTCTTTGACCAGTTCCATATAAACACAATAATACATTCAAACAAAAGCAACAAAATAAAGAAACAAAAAAGAAGCAGAACACTAGCATTAGACACTGGTGGATAAAATGGAAGAGGCAAAGGTGAATACAAAGGCATAAAATAGTTCACAGGAATTTTATTTTAATTTTTTAAACTGACAATGAAATATCATTTCATTTCCACATTTTTTCGAATTTTTCTAGAGGAACCAGACAGATCACTTAAACAATTACAATTAAGAACACAAAAAAACCCCCACAGTTTTTACTGAACAGCCATTCTGTTTATTTATGTATTGCAATCTCACAGCACTGCAAGAATTCAATTATTTAACTTGCAATATCCATCTACTAATTAAGTCTCTTTCCTGATACATGAATTGCAATGAGTTAAAGCAATCATAACACTCAATATGAAAAAGTGCCCTCCAAAAAGCTGCAAGATTTTAAATTAAAGACCAATCAAATTAAATAGGATTTTCTTCTCAGCACGAGCAATCAATTATAAGGATGATTAAATAAACTGTTTCAAATTGGTTAGCTTATTTTCATATGAGAGGTTAGAACTGAATACACTTTGTCTCCCTCCCTTTATAGACCTGTGTTCTGTGTTCTCAGTTTTATGTAAAGCACTAAAATTCCTCTAAATTCAAAAAGCAGACTGCCTGGACCACTACATCAGATATAAGATAATTTTTGCTTCTTTCCTCTGAATTTTTAGAGGCAATTATGATTTTTAGAAGCCTTGAGCCATAAGACTTCCATTATAGCCAAAGAAGACAGGCACATACAGAGTTACGAACAAATTGTCGTGGCGACATTATAAAATACTCCTGCCTACTCTTAAACCAGAGCAAAGGATTTCACTTCGAAGGTCCAACTTTGAAAGCCTGACCTATATATTTAAGTTTCTTACACACAGTCATCAGCTTGGACTTGAAATGAAAAATGGGTGCAAGTACGTGTGTTTATTCTGTAACTTCTCCTGATAATCTCATGCACTAGGAAATAGGTTATTTCCATTTAAACTGCTGCTGCACAAAATCTGTTTTCAAACATAAGTCCAATGAATTGTATTTTCACCCTCAGCATGAATTTGCTACTACCTTTCCCAGTGTCTACCTTAAGCTTTAACTGCCTCGTGCTCAGGGAACGCAGCATCCAGCATCATCACAGGCAGAGCCTGGAGCTCCTGCAGGTCTGCACAGCTCCAGCAAAACTTCGGAGCAACTTGTGTCTATACTCGGGACCTCCCCAGAGGAAAGAGCACTTTGTACTTTTGGGGCTGCTTCGTCAGTCAACAGTTGTTACATGATGAACATTCATCACCTAAGATGTTTGGTTTTAATCTTCATCCTGACCCTGTCGTTTAAACTACTTTTTGCAACTGATTTGTTTTTAAAACACCAAGGAGGAATAGGGTTTGTTTATGTGAAACTAACAGAAGCGTGAAGTGGATGAATTTGAGGAGGTGGTTCATGATTTTTCAGGAACAGACCACATGCTATCATTCAGAAATAGGAATAATTCTAGTGCAGAAAGAAGACAAAACCAAAACTCACATTACAACTGCACATATGCTTTAACAACTTTTTCCTACTGCAATCCTAACTCACACTAAACAAGGTGCAATGCTAAGGGAGACTATCAAGATTATATATAGGTTGTTGTACACAACACCTATGTTTGGTATCATAAATAGCAATCAAGTGTCTACTTCTGGAGGACACGACAATTTCAAAGCCACAACACATTTGGGCCACAATACACGAAGTGGGGAGATATGGCAAAAAGGCAGATGCTGCTGGCAACTACATCTGCAAAATAAATAATCTTTTTTCAGAAATTCCATGAAGCTGTACATTAAATAACAATACAGGGGGGTATTCACTACACTCAGCCAAGAACTAAGGAATCACTGCTGTGCACTGTTAACTAGTTACCTGTATTCCCAGAAATATTTATACTTAAATGGTGCTAAAACTTTCATACGGAGTTAAGGTGATCTTTCTTCGAACTCTGAGTATTGAGGGTGTAAGCAAACTCTTATTTAAAATATTAGTATCAAAGGAAAACAATGTATCACCTGTAATCACTGTTAAATTAGTACAGCGCAAACAGTCCAATTCATACAGCACAGCCTGATCAGTGATGTTTAAAAGTACAGCTTACTGCATGTAGGGTCTTACATGTTTATTTGCATTTTTGTCACTCAGGAATGTGGGTGTAGCTCTTTCCACACCCACTGCAACAAAACTTTCCATTACTAATTTCCTAACAGCTGTTAAGAAATAGCTGGTGCTATACCATTTTGCATTTGGTTCAAGGCCTTTTTCCTTAGCCTGCAACTCCATTTATCAGCAAACATCTGTTTCCAATATTCAACAAAAGTTTTAAAATAGGATAAGCTGAAGAAATAACTCTTAAAATGTTACTAACATCAAAAGATTATTTTCACTACAGCTAACCATGCCTTGTTGATTGGTTAGGTATAAGTATTTTATTTATTCTTAAGTAATCTGAAGTACAAATTACACGAACAAGGACAACAGTATTTTTGTTGAACAAGGTGAATTAGATTTAAGACATATGAAAAGCTGTAGAAATCTTAGCATAATGTAACAGGATCAAAAAAATTTGGAAAAAATTAATCTGAAATAATTTATTTTGTCTATTAACAAAATATCACATCTCCACTCATATTTGATTACTCATAAATCAGGATTTTAAATACCAGAGAATGAAGCTGACACTTTGTGAAGTACGTTATTTACAAGAGAAGGAACTGATCTTTACCAAGTTGCCTTGTGCCTTTCCTTCTTCATATTAAACCCCCAAAATCTTTACGCAACTGATTACGTACACAGAGAAAGTACATTAAAAGAAGCGCATTAAAAGAAGCAAAAAACAAATCAGAAAATGCAAGACAGCCTCATTTAAAGCTTACATGAACAGAATGGCTCAGAGACAGGAAAGTAATTACACAGACGCTGGCATATTAACAATGTGAATAAATATGAAGGCACAGGAAAAATACGAGACAACTAGAAAAGGTTGTTCAGAGAGTTTGATGTATGGAAAACCAGAGGGTAACTGTAGTTCTCTAACTATTTTATCATATTTATTTGACTGCTCGCAGTAGTATGTGAATAAATGTCTTATTTCACGGTCCATGATTAGACGTTAGGTAGGGGAATTTTCTCCTTCTTTTATCGGTGTGGTATTTTTCCTGCAAGTATTATCGTTAAAAACTTCTATTTGTTTTCTACAAACCGACACCATAGATATTACAACGTCCTCAGAGAAAACACCATCAACTTAATCTTATTAGTTGCCATATAAGTCCCCAAAAGTAGTATTACAATTTCTGACTGTTAAAAATTCTGGGGATACAGGTAAATAATCACTGTCAACATTCTTACTGCCATTTATTGTATTCACTATGCTTGCCACCTGTAGAGTCTTTAGATTAAGATTTTTAAAATTGAAGTTGTGAACAAAGTTCTGTGTCTACAAGAATGGTGGGGAGAGAGAGAAGGATCTAATAAAATGAAGAAAATAAGTTTTAAATTCTGTAAACTAACTGCAGAATGATGGATGTGTCCTTGGTTTTGTTATTTCAAATTAAAAGCAGCCTCTGAAGTGACAAGCTACATATAAAAAGATGTAATAGAATATTTAACATGTTTATTAACTAATGTTTCTACTGCAAGATCTGTTTTTGGTTTGTTTTCAAGTTTCTAGCACTGTTAACTCTTTTGAAAAGGAAATAGCCACCCATGACTCTCCCCAACTGTTACTGTCCCAAGGGTTGACCATATTATTAATAATGGCAGATCTACCTGTCAGTCATAAGGAACAGTTTCCCCATTCTCTCACTTTCTTTTACATAAATTCATACAGTAGTTCCTACATTAGGCTCATTACATATTACTGTATCATACAAGCTTTGGCCACAGGTCTTGACATGTCTGAGGCAACTATTTCCAAAATAAAAGTCTCATCTATGCTATTCTATAGATAAAAATGTTTTGGATATATGTCTCTACCTGCCTGCATACTTACATTTATGTCATGAAATCGTGAAAGAACTATTAATTTAAAACGCATGAAAACTAATTTTGGAATGCCATCTCAGTAACACTGCTTAACTAAAATACTGTATTGGTATCAACGAGGTCTTTTGGTTTCTTTGTTTCTTAATGGCCAAGCTCTTAAGTTGTCAATCATCAAATCAAAAGAGGATTTCAGTTTTAATGGCTGAAGAAAACAGGTTAAATATTACAAACATTCACTCCTTTGCAGGTATTGCATAGACTATTAAGCAACAAGAGCAAGAACATGACTAGTTGGCTTTACCTTAGCAACTGACTCATATGAACTGATTTGACTTAGAGCAGTGTACTACAAATTTATTACAAATAATGATAAAAAATAAATTGTTTTGGATGCCACTCCATCTCAAATTCATGCACAATCAAGGGTTAAGCCATGAATATAAACATCGCTGCTGACAGCGCTTATGATTCTGCAAAAAGGTAAGTTACGTGACAACAGTTCTGTTTCATGAAACATTTTAAAGAGATTTCAAGATTTCAGATTACCATTTGGAACCACTTCACTTTCAAATGACCGTTAGGCTGAAAAATTTTACATACTACTCTCTGATTATATTATAGCAGAAGTCATTTTAAGCTGTCAAGTCAGTCTTATGCAGG
Source organism: Burhinus bistriatus (assembly GCA_013397275.1). Taxonomy (NCBI): domain Eukaryota; kingdom Metazoa; phylum Chordata; class Aves; order Charadriiformes; family Burhinidae; genus Burhinus; species Burhinus bistriatus. The sequence goes on along the minus strand of VYXH01005556.1, from coordinate 42,210 downwards.
CAACAACTGAAGACATCAGACATGCTACTCTGTACAAAATCAGAACAATAGGTATGGTTGTATCAGAGTAAGACATTAGCAGAGTAATTTCAATTCTGAATGACTTTTAGTACAAATGAAGATAAAAATTTGTTTGTTGCAGATACTTCGCAGTTTCTTCTGAAATAAACTTAGTACATCCTATTCTCAAGCACAAGAAATCTCAACTGCTTGTACAAAGCTGAACAGAGACTAGTTACTCGTTGGCTGCCTTTATTCATGCAGGGGGATCTCCTGTAAACTAAACTACTGCCCCGGTGAGTTTTGGCAAACCAATCTCATTTGCAGTCCCTGCAGCACTGTAAGTCCCTTGAGCAGCAGCGAGCAGAGTTGACCAGGCACCCACGCAAGGGAAGCACGGCATCCTCTTACCTGCCAAAGATTTTAGTCTTCCTGGCCAGGAACACAGTTAGTTGTGTGGTGGAATACAGGGAGTTGGGATTTTATTGCTTAAGTAAGCAATAAGGTGTCTGAAAAATCGAGTCTCCCACACAAGAGATCTAGAACTCCAGAAAGCTGGAGAAAAATATTTAAGTGTACTGAATTTGGGGGTTTAAGTTACTTTGCTTAGGTTAATCTTAAAAAAAATCAGCTGCTATAGGTGTTAATTACCCTATTATTTCATCTAAAGTTTTTTTAGAGAAAAAGAATTACCAATACATGAGGCAGCACGGCTCAGACCCTGACTGTTCCTCGGAAGAGAATTTCCAAATTATCCTCACTAGCACTGTGCAAATCACAGTACTAAAAGCTTCATTACAAACAAGCAAACAAATGACACTTTCCTTTTGGCACTGTACCTCTTGCAGGGGCTGAATTGAAGACTTCAAAAAGCAAATGATTACTTGTATTTAGTTAAGTTTTTTGAAAAAGACTAATTATTGGAAGCACCCATCACAAATTAAAAATCAAGACTGGTTAAAAAGTGCATATTTCAATAATTTTATTATAGAAGAAATCATTTAATAAAAGCATGCATTAATGTCTTCTAATAAGCTTTGACTAAGGAGGTCCAGCCACGCTGTGCCCACGATGCCTCTCCTACATCCACCTAATATGCTATGCAACCAGCTCACTATGATGTGAAACTGTGAAAGACACAGTAAGCAGACCAAATGCGCATACTGGGATCTAAAAGGAAAAGGCCAACACACTTATAAAGAAAAAGTAAACAAAATGTAAAGTGAACTAATTCGTATCTACAGATCCAAAACCAGGCAGGCTGGAAATGCTCGCACCGCTTGTACTCTACTCTCACATGATCTTACTTCCAGTCCCTGCTGACATAATACAGCAGAAAATTATTACAATTAAATCAGGGAAATAACCCCCCAAAACACTATCTCCCAAGAAACTGAATCTGTAGTCAATACAAAACACAGTAGAATTGATACGAATACCGGGAAGACAGCTATTAAAAGATTAAGATTAGCAGTATGTGGGAAAAGGGACCTTTCTCCCACTAACCATACACTTAAAACTTCAGAGTAGTGTTTCACTGATCTGCTTACCACTAAGCAGTGACTAAGCCTCAACTTCTCCAGTAGACATTTAAAAAGATAGGAATTTTTTCTACAAGGAAATTGCTCAGGAGCAGTCTGAGTAAAAGAAAAAAACATATGTTCAAGAAAGAAGGCAGATACTCTCACTACTTCCCATATGTGGTATTTTGGAAAGCAGAAAGTAGGCTAGGTCCATCACTCAAAGACTTAGAGCTTCAACTGTGCAGGCAGCACGTTTTTCCAGACACACCCCCCTCCCAATCTACAGAAAATCGTCTTTTCTCCCTGCATCTCCAATTCCCCATCATGAATTATTTTGTTCTGGTTTTATAATGGCATTAAACGTTAGCATTGACCAAGAAAAGAGTAATTTTTAGGTCCTAATACATATTCTTGGAGTTTGGTATATTGTCTTTCAATTTCTCTGGGGTGAGAACCTTGCCTGTATGCCTTATAAGAGGATGAGGTCTAAAAAACATTCAGAAGGATCAGGCTGCTTCTGCATCCCTTACTTTGGAACTTTTCTTCTGAAGCTAGTCACAGAAATTCAGTAAAAAATACGTGTTACCCTGAGTCAATACTAGCACAATCAGATCACTGGTTTGACCACAAACAATGGTGCTGTAAACATTTTTGGAAAGCTTCTCCAATTTAGAATGGTTTTTTCAAAGCAAAGTTTTAGGCAATTTAAAATAAATATAAATACCACAGTTTCCCAAACACAAAGATAGATAGTTTTTATTATTATATAGTTCCCTTTTCAAATAGGACTCTAAAATGTTAATTTCTCACTTTGTTAATCCCTCAAATTTTTTGTTTACATACACTTCCTCCTTTGCAGTTATTTCATAAACTATTAAGCAATACTATATTGCTGGCCAACATCATTAACAGTTGATTTAAGAGCTCAGTCTTCAAACTGCACATTTTCAAGGTTATATTGTCTCATGATGGTGACTGGACAAGAAAGGGTAAGTGTAAGAGATCAGGGGGACTGCCCTAGGACAACGGGAGAGCGTGAGTTATGAACTGATGAGGCCCAGAGTTACCTAAAATCGATCCTTTGGAAGATTAACTACTCTGTTTTATTTTTCAGCCTGGTCAGCAGGGATTCATCAGGCATTTCACTTTTGTCTGAACTGCTCAAACTTTCACTCTTGCTACAATATTGAAAATCAGCGATTGTCAGACATCATTCTAGTCTGAATCAGCATGTCAAACACTGAAGGAGGAACAAAATCAGCAGCTGTATTTTTCGTAAATAAAGATGTAAAAGCTATCAATAGCAAATATAATAGAATCATTTGTTTCAAAACACTAAAAATGCAGGCTTTTCAAGATCAGGCACCTATCTGATTACAGCAAAGACTGCTCATACTCATCAATAAAATGTGTTGTTCACCTCTGAGACGCAAAACACTCTGCATGATGGCATGTGAGGAAAACAAATTAGCAGCTAAAGAATAGGTAAAAAAATTCCAAAAAGCATGCACCACTGCTCCTCTCACTGAATGCAAGCTTGTTTAGCCTCATGCCCAGCTGGCACGTCAATAGGTATTACTAACTGTATAGGTGCACAATGCTAAGCTACGGCAGCCGCTGCACTTGAACATAGGAAATCCCAAACCCCTCCCTGAAAGGCTGTCCTGGAATTTTCACTGCAAGGAGGAAGCACAGGTCATAATTTCTCAACTATTTCCCCTGCAATAATCCTTCATAATATTTCATTAATTGATGTGTCCTTGTTATAATAAGCTTCTTGCCCTTTTAAATCTCTGATCACCCATTTCCCTAATGAAGGAACTCACTAGTGTGCCCTCCTAATATATGATGAGCTGGTTGTTGGCCAGCAGGAGAAGGGAGACAAAGGAAGAGCAAGGAGGGGAACATCTTCCTGACCAGGAGCTAGATCCTTATGCCTTTTTGAAGCTAAGTTTGTTTACAAACAAAAATTTATCTTACATCGAACTAGAACTTTCTCTGCAGTTGACATGGCTTTTGTCTCATTAGGTATCTGTTAGGGGTAGAGGTTTCTTTTGGGAGACACAACACTCTACAGGAAAACATCTGTAAATAACTAAGACAAGCAGACTGCCGTCAGCTCTGACCACAGGGAGGGAAACCCCGGCTGCCTATTGCTAGAACTCAAACCCTCTACTTTAAACTGTGCTCATACATAAGGAGGGTGGGCTTTTGATAACTATGCTTCACAAACACAGGCCTGGCTGGCTCATGGTAAATAAACACAAGGCAATGACAAAACATTATGAGCATGTCCTATTTTAGAAACTGTGATTGTCAAAATATAACAGTTTAGCTTTGATCTCTTTTCATAAACTTCACAGTACCAAATGCTTAATTATCTATCACTAGTTCAGCTCCAAATTCACAGTCAACAACTGGAAGACATATAGAACATACATGCAACTGTATTAAACAAATGCTATGTATATCACCTTTTACTTTTAATAGCAGATCTGCCACTGAAGTTTAGAGAATACAGAAGCATTTACCAAGGGTTTACTATTTTGACATAAATTTGATAAAGAATTTGCCATATTCATTATTAGCACCATCAAATTCAATACAAAGATGAGCAATATCAAACAGTACAAAACACGTAGAAGTTTTAAAGTGAGAAAGCACATTGTTACTGAAATTGTTTCCTCCATAATGGAAAGTTCTTCTCTTGGTTCCTCCCCCCTCACCCCTCCATTGCTATTACTGGAGACATTACATAGAAATTCTAGATGGCATTGTAAAAGTAATCAATTATTCCCACTGCTATTACCACTACCATTCTGCAGAAACCTGAATGCTTAAAGTAAGCCTAAACCTCTTAAGCACACATGCAAGTAGTTGCATGCAGGGAACATGCAAACCCAACACCTACCTCCACTTTCCACCTTTGGAAAGAAATATAAGGTAAAACAAAAATCTTTCCCTTGACTTTCAAACTGAAACAGAGAAACAAGTGTACATCACCTGCCAAAACACCTACCTGTAATCTAATACTATTATTTATCTCTAAAAGGCTACAAAGTCAAATTCAGCAATACTGAATCACTCGGAAGGGTGAAAAATAATTTCCTACTGCAACTGAACTCACTACATCTGAAGAGGAAACAACTGTATTTCCATATTTTTGTACTTCACGAGGTTTCTCCTTACGTACTAAAGCATTCTTTATTCCCCCAGGGACTATCACATAAGCAAGGGCACCTGTAACGTACGAGCACCTGTAAAGTACAAACACGTTTTCCCACTTTGCAGTCAGGTGGCTGTTATTGATCTGCTGTTCGGGTCTCATCACAAATAAAGTTATGCAACTTCCATCTTCTGCAATCAGTCTGGTCACCAAGAATTTCTGCTATCAGGCATGATTTTTTCAAGGATTACTTCCCATTGACAATTCTTTGAAATGGAACAGAAGAGAGTAGGCAAAAAGAAAACCACAAAGTGTCCTACCCTAACAAAACCAATCCAGAATTACAATATATCTTTTTGGAGATAGCTCTTTCTAAAGTATCCTGTCAGACATTTGAATCAACAACTATATTCCAACTGCAACTGTCGCCATCAGACACTTTATAAGAACACATACAACCTCACAGATTTAAGCAACGAGTGCTGAAGGGTATTAAGAAAAACACTTATATAGCCATTTGGTTACTTACATTGTTGTTGCGTGTTTCTACTGCTGGAAACTTCCTGACTATGAATTTGACAGCAGATTCCAGGTTTTTGTCAATAAGATAGGATGGTTTGGCTTTGGGGTCACCGCATGCCTATAAAAAAATACAATAACAAATGAAGTAAAAACACAGTCATCCATCTAAAGCTAAGTGATAGTTGCAAATCTGAAGACAAACTAGAAAGATTCTTTTTTTGTTTGTTTGTTTCTAGTGAGCAAGTGATAAAATGAAAGGCAAAGTGCAGGGACTGTCACAGCTGAAATATGCAATGGGAAACAGTACAGAGATGCTCTTCTACTGAAAAAGATGCATGGAAATATCAAAGCAGTTAGTGCAGAACAGCAGTGAGGGAAAAAACTCAATCCTAAAAGAAGGAGAAAAAAAAATTGTTTCCTTTTAATGCTATTCCTGGTTTGAGGTAGTGTTGTATGCATCTGGAGTTAATAAACTGTTAGAAAATTCAGTCATGTCATCATCTGTGGAGGACAGTGCTGGGCACATTAAATGATTAAACTATCCTTTGTGAACCAAAACTAAAAGCCCCACCACCAATCTGCATTTCATTTTCCTTTAAATTGTTAACTGAAAGACAATTTTCCATCCTACAATAAAACCACCAGTGCTTGCCTACAGTATCCAATTTCCTTAGATTAAGAACTCAAGTTTTCTCATTTTCTTTACTCCTACAGTAGCATAGGCTGTGCTTTAAAAGCAGCAATCGAGAAATTTTATTAAATTTTGATTTCAACAGAAGTCGCAACTAAGTGTTAGGTCTCTTAAATAACTTACGTAGACATACCAGAATAGCTTCTGTGGACAAACAACTGACAAAGCACCTACTTTTGCCAGCTACAGTGCATGCTGTCAGACACACTACTTCTTCTCAACTACTCTGACTAGCGAGCCATGCTATACCATTTAGTTTGGAGAAACATACTAAAAGCAGCGTTACTTACATGGCAAAATTTGTGCTCAAATCGTATTTTCTCTCAAATACTCATTTAGTTTTATAGCCCTCATAGGGATTTGCAACGGAGTTTCGTGTCTCATGCAAAACTAAATTACATGCTAGGCGTTTCTACGCAACATAGTGAACTTGAATGACAGCTCATTTAAAAAACTTTTCCACATTAATTTCTATGACTGCGTTGTGGACTGTAGAGACAGAAGTCATGGAGTATGAGACCGATTCTGAAAGCGGGCAAGCGGGCAAAGGGAAGGTGAAAAGCTTTGCAAACCTTCCAAACTTGTCCTTGCTGGGTAAGCAGTGTAATAAAAAGAGAGAAAAATTACATATAAACAAATTACTCTTAAATTCTAAAATATGTTACATTTAAGTGAACTAATACACTATTACCTACATCCAAGAGAACATTATGATCATCTGTTACTCTAGGCAGTATACTTTCTACTGGATGGTGATTATTCTAATACTCACAAACAACTTTACATGTACTTATTAGAATTTTACTATTGTGCAAAGTGCTGCTTATATGCTGAAACATGTAACTTCTAATAGTATTACCAAACTAAGTTCAGGTAGGGAGAGAAAAAAGGAGTTAACAAATATCACATGCAACTACAGGGGAAAAAAGGAGAGATACTCAGTGAAGTTTTACATACCTGAAAAAGAAACGGTAGCCAAGAAAAAAAAAAAACAAAAGAGTCATTATTGTAAGTTTCTAAAACTCCTACCAGCAGTACATGACCATCACGATGTATGCTAACATACTACTCTAACACCAAAACTCTCACATTTGCTAGTTTTCCCACAAAAATACTAAATTTTATTAAAATGTCGCATCTATAATACTCCAAGAGGAATTCATAAGGAAAATAAGTTCAGCAACATCCACATTATCAATTAGATATTAAATAGTTGCTTCGATATTTTTACAGCAGCAAACAACACATGCCACAGGAGATCTATTCTGCACACACTTTAAAGTCTTTACACATTTTCAAAAGCAAAAATTACACTGTAATTAGGCATCAAAAAAGTAAACAACGTGCTTCAAATTTACGAAGTCTTAATTAACTAGATGCCATGGGTTTGTCAGAATCTGTGTCAGATTATTTCAATTTTCTGTCCTTGTCACACATTGTATAACTTTCTCTACTAAAAGGTAAGGAAACAGCTTAATGGACAACATATAACTGTGGCCTGTTAAAATCCAATATGGTTGTTCTTATATAGGAGATAACTGCCACCATTTACTTCCTAATATTTTCAGTCTGAATTAAAACATTACTTCCACATACACGCCTTATTTTTCCTAGCAACAGATGTTTTTCCTCCTATAAATCAGCTCTTCAAAATGTGTACTAAAAATTATGTTCTACACAAACCCTTAAACACAGATCATTCACATGGAAACAGGTGTATGAAAACGCTAACACGCACATCCCTCACGTGGTTTCAGGAACTCAGTTCCCAGAGATGATGAACGTTATCCTCGGTCTAACTGGCAATCCCCTCAATATATCTGAATAGGCAGAAAAGCTTTTCTCCTTCCCATTGTTTGTTTGCTAACATCACACTTAAAGTAACCGTAATTCTTCCTACTAATAAACTACAGAAGATTGACCCATAGATAAGAAAGAAAATTGCTGCAAGATACAAAAGGTTAAAGATATCCTTCATACATTTAAAAATTCCACCTTCTAAAAAGCTGCACAAGACTACCTACGTGGACTGAATAGAAAGAGGACAGACACCACCAAAGGAGTCTGTTGATGCCTTTTCCTTCCCTCTCCCATATTCCAGAGCAGCTCAGCTCCTTTCTAAGAATTGATATTATTTGATTACTAACTCTTGTTGCATCAATACAGTTTTCATCCATACTGTTACCTGCATTCAGCATCACATGTAAAACAGACTACATAAGCTAAACCTCTCCTGAAACAGCAAACAGACCTATGAAGCTCAATTGCACTAGTTTACTCCAGAAAATATAAAAGAAGGAAAATATAAACCCCAATGCTAGCACTTTTGCGCAAGTGTGAAAGTATGATAAGGCACATAACCACAATTTTGCACTGTCGAAAGAACAAAGACATTGAGAGCAATGGTCTTAGAATATAGATAGATAGCTTTTGCTTTTAATAGTTATATTAGTTAATACAAAATGCCTTGCCAGTACTGTAATAGGCAGGAATATCATGGTACAACATATAAAGTTCCTTTTGCCATATACAGCTCTCCAGCATTCAAACAGAATTTTGAGAATTAGTGAAATGCAGTAGCCCCTTCTCAATCAGCCTCAGATAGCACTTTTCCCCCCTAAGTAGGCTGCAATAGCCTTTTTTCATTTCTTAGCTTAAAAAAAACCCCAACAACAGAACAGCTACATCTTTTGAGCAATAAAAAGAAATTCAAGAATTAAAAATGTTCCTACTAGGGCAGCATTCATGGAATACAGCTCTGAAGCTATGGGATTCCAGCTGCTCCAGCCCTGAAATACTATACTGAAAGAATCTCCTAGCAGTCATCTCTAAATTCCTTTGTACATCACTAAACAGCTATCAAGCAGTTATGCTGAAAAAGGTGATGTAAAACTACCATTAGAGACTAATCTAAGTAATTAAAAAAAAAACCACAAAACTAAAAAGGACTCAAGACACTAGATTTCTGTCAAGTTACGCAGCATTTCTTTCCACAGCACTTTAGAATGGTACCCTGCTATAAGTGAATGTATTTTCCTGATGTGATTCTCTGCATCCAACTCTAACAAGAACAAGATGATTTCTATAGCTAAGAGATTCATTATTTGGAACACGTTTGCTATCATATGCACAAGCCGTTAAACTTCAGATAAGACAGATCAGACTACGTGTACTCTTTAGAGGTGCTTCACTATGCCATATGTTTTGAATTAAAGCAGCATTTTTCTACCTACCCTAATAATCTAGGTAACTAATAATCTAAGTAACTAATAATCTAGGTAACTAGATTATTACTATTAAAGAAAAGTCAGACTCTGTTCTTCACTTGATGCTATTAGGTTCTTCTATACTATTTTCACTTTGAAAATTAAAAATACTACATAGCTTCACTTTCTAGGTTGTACTTATTCAGAAGCGGCCAACAAGAAAATATCCAACAATAAAAACCCACTTAAGGTCTACGTTTAACGTAAGTAGCCTCTAAAGAAGAACATAGAATCCAGTACAACTGCCTTTGGCCCAGCATACACCAACATTAAGATACACAGCAGAGAGACTTTTTGCCCCAATACAGTTACAGCTATCACTGCAAAAACCAAAGCCTAACATTTTACTTCCTACTTGAAGACAGAGAACGTTGGTGGAGAACAAAAAAAAAAAACAAAAACAAAAACCATCCAGCAACAAAATTACTACATTTATCCAGTTGATGTGACATGAATAAAGGGACCTTTATGTTCAGGTACAATCATTGTCAGAAGCCAGTGCCATACCACAGTATACAGGGTGCAAACTTGCACTTAGAACACTTAAACTTCACTCGTGCCTTTTACATACACCTGCCACATGTCCTTGAGTAAGAACATTGGGAAGTATTACTTGAGTTACACGATGCAGGATGATTAAAAAAAAAAAGCCTAAACGTTACTGTATTATAGAAGTACCTTTTATATCCTTCTTTTTGTTGCTAAGCCCAACCTATTCCAAATGATTAGAAGGGCTGTTTCCCAGTCAAAGAGAAACAGGGCCATTTGAATCCATCATTTCCTGTTTTCATCCCCCCCCCCCGCCCCCAACCTCCTACATCAGAAGATCATCATAAAACAAGTCATATTTTGCAGCAATTTAACATGTTTTTATTACTTCAAGAGATCTTGATTTACTGTTACTGCAGACTTGAGACAAAACACTGCTGAGCACAGTTCCACCGGACTGTGACAACATGTACTGAAATAGTCAACAAATCACCTCACCTTCAAGTTCCATTTACAAATGAATCTGCACCAAAAACATCTGTGAATTTAACCAGCAAATTGATGGAATTTCAATGACAGCAAAAAATATGCCATCCCTTGAGTTAGTAACATTCATTAGTAAATGGAAATACACTAAGATTTCTCATATTAAAAAAAATGGGAAAAGCTCCTGTACATACCATTTAGTTTATTACAGCACCTTGTCTTGACGTGCAAGAACGGCATGCACAGCAAAACTGTTCTTCTTCCTTTGTAATAGCTGCTGGCGTTAAAGACTTCACCCTAAAATGTATCTCTAAGTTTCAATGCCTGGTTTGCGGCCATGCATTCTATAAATTATAGTAAATAATAAATGGCAAAGAAACATTCAAAGAGACAGGTTCATCATTAACTCTAGATTTCTGTGGGACACAACATATTATTTATTCTTTGTTTCTGTCATGCATTTAAAACAATGAGATTATCAACTGACAATCTCCAACTTTGAAAAAGCAAAACTACTGAGGAGAGAGAGATGAATAATCAATAAAGAGCTGTTTTGAATGGTGAATACGTAAGGAAACAGTTCATACTACATTGGCCTTAACATCTCTGAAGAAGCCTACCACAACTCTCATGAGACCCCACTGGGAACACTCAGCATAAGGAGGACATGGACGTGTTGGCCACCAAGATGATCAGAGGGCTGGAGCCCCTCTCCCATGAAGACAGGCTGAGAGAGTTGGGGTTGTTCAGCCTGGAGAAGGGAAAGCTCCGGGGAGACCTTATAGCAGCCTTCCAGTATCTGAAGGGGGTCTCTAGGTAAGATGGGGAGGGACTCTTTCTCAGGGAGTGTAGTAATAGGACAAGGGCTAATGGTTTTAAACTGAAAGAAGGTAGACTTACATCAGATATTACAAAGAAATTCTTTATGGTGAGGGTGGTGAGACACTGGAACAGGTTGCCCAGAGAAGCTGTGGAGGCCCCATCCCTGGAAGTGTTCAAGGCCAGGCTGGCTGGGGCTTTGAGCAATCTGGTCTAGTGGGAGGTGTCCCTGCCCTTGGCAAGGGGGGGCTGGAACTGGATGATCTTTAAGGTCCCTTCCAGCTCAAACCATTCTATGATTCTATGGTTTCCTTTGCTGTACTTTAGCTTTTGTGGAAGCCTAAGTTTATTATTAAACAGGCTGGTCCCAGGTAAGCTTTGTGAATGAAGCTTTGTCCCCCCCAATAGCTATGCAAACAAATGCAAGAATTAGTTGGTCACACATGGCCAAATTATTATAGTTCAATACTTTTGATGGCCAAAATTTAACTGTCCTACATCAGTACCACTGGGGTAATCTTGTGTCAAGTAAACTGCATTACTGATGTTTGCAGTTACACAAACGATACTTGTATGAAAGATAAACCCGTATTTTGATATATAAACTGCTAACATGTTCAACCAGAACTGTATTGTCCCATGACCCAACCAGGATCTGGAGTCAGAAGAAAGTCCCCAGTTAAATAATGTTTGGACATTCTCTATGGGCCTTGGACATATCCAAAATATGGCTCACAATTATTATAAATTTAACAGCTGTTGCACTTTTCATGCACAAAGGTTCAAAAGTTTGAAAGACAGTGCACTTTCATATTAATTCAAAATTACAATTAAAGGTGTTAGAAAGGACCTTGAGAAACTGCCTAACCTACTTTCGTGTTCCAAAGCAGGATCAACTGTATCTATGTTGCACCTGGGAGATGTCTGCCAAATCTTTACTTATGGGTCTCCAATAGGCTACATTCAAAAACATTCTCACAGTCTTTTCCAATATCAAATCATCTTTTTCATTAGAAAGTTCTAAGATGTAAACTGAACTTTTCTCACTACAATTTAGTCCATCACTTCTTGATCTCTGTGGCCATACTGAATTGCACAAACTATTCCCCTTCTCTCTACAACAGTTCCTAAATACTTAAAAACTTCTATCACTTACTCATTTACTTTAACAGTATCCTCCCATTTTCTTAATGGGTGAAAGTTTCTGCACCACTGGTTGGTCTTACTATTCTGCTCTGGACTTCCTCCATTTTGTCCACATCTTTCTTGAAAAATGCGTTGAATCAGATACATTTCCGATGAGTCTCAATGCATGCCATGTAGAGCAAAAGGATTACTTCCCTCATCTTCAGGCTATCTCGCTCACACATTTATAAAACCTCATGTCGTCCCTGATTTTCTGCAGCGAAACTTAGTTGGCTCGTGTTTGCCCTGGCATGTCCCTAATCTTTCCTAGCTTTTTTCTGCAGACTTGCTATCTCATTACTTTTCATTTTGTATTTTAAATTTCCCTAAGCACAAAATAGTTTACAATCATACTTGCTCAACCACCTCCAAATTTGTTAGACCATACCTACAATTTGTTAAGCTCAAACTGAACTCCAATTAGGTTCTTCATTATTTCTGTAGCTTCTCCCAGTTTCCTATCATCTGCTAATTTAATAAACACACTGTAGTTGTCATCTACGTTATTAATGCAAAGAGTGACTGGAATGAGAAGTAAGACACACCTAACGAGACCCTGCTGAACTGTGGTCTGACAATGAGATCTTCGTTCCTGTTCCCTAATATGGTTATTCAGCTGCTTTCATCATTACAATTTAATCCAGAGTGTACTTCCTCAGATTGTACTGAGAACAATCAGATGAAGTAACGTTAGCAGCCTTGCTAAGGTTAATGTGTAAACTATCTAAGTTGTCCATACTAGAATGACCTGTCACCTCACCAATGAAAGAAATATGCTTGGGTTAACACTATCTGTACATTGATAAAATCATATTGTCCTCTTGGGTTTGTAGCACCTGTTTAAGCACTTGGTTCTACTCATGAAATATGGGGCAGGTGAAACACAAAGGAAAAAAAATGAAGAGAAGTTTCACTGCCACAAAACTTTCCCTAAATGTAATTTATAAAGTAACATCTTATTAAAAGAAATGAAGGCAATGGGAATGCCTTGTCTATTCTGAATCTAAAATGTCAGCTGTTAAGACTTTTTAGCTGCATCTCCTCTGCACAGAATCTTAAAAAGCTCTTGCAATTAAAACTGGATTCAGTTTTGTGTCAACACATGGCAAGCCAAATGACCAGGAACTGGGGGAGCAGGTAATTCATATTTGTAAACAAAGAAACAATGCAAGATAATTCTGGGTGTCCACTCTTGATATGAAATGATAAATCCACCTGGCTTTCTCTCTGTGTATTTTAGAAGATATAAAATGGGATATTTTTGTACTGTGTTAGAAAGTCTCATTGTTTGTTTACAAAATTAGCTGCTTTTCTCAGTTAAAAAAGAAAAATAATGTGACATGGTATCATCAGTCTGTGCTTCCTGAGCAAAGGAATTTTTTTTTTTTTTATTGCCAGCGCTGGCTGTAAGTTTGTTTGGTGTTTCCTCCTCCTCTTATCAGCGGGACAGTATTCTGAGCTATTCCTCCAAGATCACAAACACAAAGAGACCAACATACACTGACATCTTAACCTTTAAAGAATTGCTGACATCTATACTGCCCCACCCTAAGACGCTTCCTGATGACCTGAAGACATTATCTGTTCTTTCCAATACCAAACTTACAATTCAAACCAAGAGTATTTGTGAGCTTTTGCTCTCAGCTCAAAGCTCCAACTCCAGCACAGAGCTCAGCGTCAAAAGGGTGATCTAATCCTACACCCTTGCAAACTTCAGAGCTCTGCAGATTGGAAACTTCCCCGTGTTCTGCCAGTCATCTACAATCTCTCCTACTTTTTCCTGAAGAACTGCTCTAGTGGCCGAGCAAAACAGTACACTTTATCAACTGCCTTTTGCAACTGTCCCCTGCAATGTTTAGACTTTGTCAAGTCCTCTGCAGTCCAGGTTCGGCGCTTTTGGGATCTTTTTCTTCACCCCAATCTCACGAGCAGCATAAAAGGCTGGCGAAGTAAGGTTTGACCTCTATTCAGCCTTGGCTGATCCGGTCCACTTGCCATCATTTTACTACAAGAGACTTGATGCAGTCCTCCTCTTTCCCTCACAGCATGTATCTTCTCTTGCTCTTTTGAAAAGAGTATGCACTTTAACTGCTGCAGAAGAGAAAATACATAGGGAAAATAAAAAGTACCCAGTCTTTAAAATGGCTAGCAAGTAATATTCTAAAGACAGGTAAAAATCCAATATTCCCACTATTGCATCTTTAAAGAACTAACTGGCAATTAATCACCTGCTAAATGATTTTAAACCTGGCTTCATACTAAGCTATGCAGTGCTCACAATAGAATTGGGACCACATTTTTGATTTGGAATGGCAAAGATAAAAATCAGGTAAAGCACCTGCAAATATTTATTCTGCTCCTTATCCATGACTTCAGTTTGGTTATGCAGTTCATATCTAAGAATTGGTTTAAGAATCTCATTTTTCAGATACTATGTAATCATCAGAGTTGTGAAAGTCACAAGAATTAGTTTTGTTAGCGACATTTTAAGAAAAAATTTTGCACACAAACGTAAAACCTGTACCGTGAAGAACAACAGAACATTGCTAGCAAAGCAATTAATGCTAAATAACAGACTCAATGTGTTTGAATAGCATATACGCTAAATAATTCAAAACCTTAACTTTCATCACTAGTAGTTCTGTTGACAGTAGCACTGCTTCGACATTCATCAAAATCACACTCTCTTGATTTGCTCTGGCTAAATCTATACTTCAGGTATTTTAAGATGAAGTCTCTCATTGCAAATACTTCCCAGTAACCAAGGGTTTTACAAACAAAAGACAGGCCCACAGAAAACAAGGTTATTTCTCTGCCACCACTCTTGAACAAAACATTTATTTGACAATACTGGCAGCATTAAACAAAGCTTACCAACACAGTCTCAGTCTGCTCTGAAAGGTAACCACAAAATTCAAGCTCCACCTGAGCCAGAATGGCATGAAAAAAACCCTTGTGTCTTTGACTTATAGAGGCTTAATTGTAGGCAAGTAACAACAAAAGAGTTACGTAAAAAAGCAATAATAAAATTGCTAGCCTAGGTAACTGAGGATAAATTCTTAAAAAACAGAAGGAAGAAGCCAGAAGAGAAACTGCAATCGTAAGATTTCCAAGTTCAGGACTAATACTGGTCCCAGTACAAAAGCCAGTTGAAAGCAGCAGGCAAAGGATCATCCTCTAAAGTAACAGCAGCAAGAAAAAAAATCGACCTCCACACAGACCAAATATGAGTTTCGTCTCATCATCCACTATTACTTTAGTAACTCCACTTTTCATATTTTCCATGTCACTCTCAGAGGCAAAACCCTATACATTCAGATACTCTATCTTAAAAACAACAAACTTTAAACTATTTCAGAAGACAATAACAAGCACAGAGGGTCAGTAAACAGGAAACGATGAACAATTAACTGCTATAAGCACAATGACATAAAAATTGAAATTTATACTGGAAGATGAAGTATAAATATCAAGTTTCTAATTGCTTTTTTTACTTCCCAAGGAATTACAGAAGTTGTTACTGTCCTGCTTTCTAACAGTCGAGAAAATTCTTAATCCTTTAAAATCTCTACTCCCTAGACAGCATCTACAGCAATTTGTAGGGCTGCTACACACACTTCACCTCTCACTTCCTCTTATTAAAAAAAGTCTTAACCATTTCCTTTAACCGCAATACCACATATTGTGTGGTTATCTCTAGTAACTTGAGTTTCGATGTCATCTTCAATGGAGGAAGCCATGACAGCCTTAAACTGCAGTTTTAGAACAGACTGTTTTCCGAGAGGGAAAAAAGTTAAAAAAAAAAAAAAAGAAGATAAATAAAGAAAAATTAAGTTCTCCAAGCAGCCGGCTATGCTGCAGCTGGTCTGAAGAGAGATCCACAATAAAATACAGTAATCAATCCTGAGACTTATGGGGCTTACCATCAGAGCTAGCTAGACACCACTGTCAAGCAGTACTCACTGCAGCTTAAGAAAACAATTATTTGAATCACAAATTACTATATGAATACACAGAGTTGTGTCTGAGACGTCTCCAGATTCACGAAACTATACATCACACAATAATCAAGCCACTTGGACATACCTCCTCTCTCTCTGTATGCAAGACCTACGCAATTTTGGACTCGGCTCATGACATTTGTGGGAAAATCTGGTGCCACCTCTAGTGCTGATACTCCCCTACCGAGAACCCATCCACTTGCATCACTTCACTAACAGGAGTAATGACAGAAGCTACCACCATATGGGCAAACGTGCTCAGGACTCTGCCATCTAAACACAACAGCGGAAACGTGTCTGTAGGCACTGGACTGTTTAACCTGAGTAAGTGTCCTGAAACCAGAACACCAGCAACGAAAACGGAGTCCGCAGTCACAATTGTCAAGACGAGGTTTCATTTTTCCTGTCTCGCTTCCTGCCTTCTCCCCACAAAGCACGGTTATGCTCAGCCGAAATTCCCCTAGCCTGTTTTTCACCTGGTGCACTTCTCTCAAAGCATAACAAGCGCACACAATACTGACTTCCCCTTTTACAGGGAATTTCTGTTTTGCGTTAGAAGTGCGATTATATTGTTACAATTATTAAGTTGAAGCAATTTTCCAACAAACAAAACTGCAAACTAAAAGGAATCTCACTTCTATATACAGAAAGAGAAGAATTTGCAATAATTAAGTTACAATGCTTTATTTATGTCAGTGAAGATCTGCAGAAACACTTAAGTAAGTGCACACCAACTACTGACATCGCTTTGGATCAATGCTGACTTTGGAATACTGCAGTCATTTGGGTTTTTTTTTCCTGGAAACACCACCTTAATTAAAATCAACATTGGAACTGGTATAGCCAAGTAGCCCTTACAACTTTTGGAGTACGAGTCCCCCATATGAGCAAAACAGTTTGACAAAACACATCCTTTAGCTCAGATCCGTTAGGCAGGATCACTCCCGATGGAAACTTGAGTTCAGAAGTCAGAGCGATCAAGGAAGCACCTAAAACTCTCAAACTCCTTCTGCAGCGCCGGCCAGCTGAACCCAGCAGGCAGAAAGGCACAGAAATCTCAACATGCTAAACCTGCAAAGGTATGCTCGTTGCTAGAACGGAAAAATTGACATTTTCTTTGAAATAAGAAAAAGCCCCTCAGACATAACTGTGTTCAAGGCAAAGCAATAAAATCCTAACTAATATTCCTTACTGGAAGCGGACTGAGCAGCCGTACATATTCAGACGGTGTACTGCACGTATGGAAAATTAAGCTGCTAAGGACAGGCAGCTCCTGGAGCCGGGGACAGCCGTGAACCGGGCTCTTCCACAGAGGAAAGCCCAACGATCTCCTCCAGAAGAGAAACGAACTGAGCAGGGAGGCGTAACCCCTCTTTGCCGTCAACACCGGGACCCGCAGCCTCCTGCACGGCCGAACCACCTCACCTATGCAAACACCGACTGATTTCACTCCGGGAGGGCGGGGAGCAGTCTCAGCACCCA
>VYXH01005556.1:112-24044 GCA_013397275.1 Burhinus bistriatus | reverse complement strand
GTTCGGGAGCCGAAGGCCGGACACCGGTCGCAGCCGCAGCGCTGAAAACCACGGGGCGTGAACCTTTAGGTGCGCTTACATATGGCGGTGTTTTGTTTTGTTTTGTTTTGTTTTTCTGGCTGGTTTCTTTCGCTGTTGTTCCTAATATCAGACCTATTAGGCTGTGTTTTAGGTAGAATCCCAAGGCGTGCCTCACAACTATGGAGAATGCTCACTGTTCTTCAAGGTTTATAACAACCCCCCATTTTTTTTACTTAATCGACTGAAAGAATCACAGAACCACGGGGGTTGGGAGGGACCTCTGGAGATCATCTAGTCCAACCCCCCTGCCAGAGCAGGGTCACCTAGCGCAGGCTGCACAGGATGGCGTCCAGGCAGGTTTTGAATGTCTCCAGAGTCGGAGACTCCCGCCACCCCTCTGGGCAGCCTGTTCCAGTGCTCTGCCACCCTCAAAGTAAAGAAGTTCCTCCTCGTGTTTAGATGGAACTTCCTACGTTCAAGTTTGTGCCCGTTACCTCTTGTCCTGTCACTGGGCACCACTGAGAAAAGACTGAAGCAAGCACTGAAGCTCAGAAAAGCACTGCACAGTGTATATTGACACGATTATCATCGCTGGTGACCCTAGTTTTCCGAGGGCACTTCTGTCGGCACTGCAGAACAGCACCTGCAACAGGATCTGGGCAGCAGAAGGAACCCAGGGACACCCTCCACTTACCAGGCTCCCGCCGTTCCCCTGAGCCATTGCTTTACAGCAAATTCCAAGAAATACCATTTCGCCAATTAGATGAGTCACATCACTGCTATTTTTTTTTTTTCCTCTTGAATCCCCGGGAATTAAAAGCATACATTTTTATGGGACAGTGAGATTTCCGTGCCGTGAATGTCAACGCGGAGCTTCCACAAGAGCCATCCCTCACTGCAACCTGTTACCAAGCCAGTTGCGCTGCTGAGCGGCCAGCACAACCAGCTGGGATGCAGGGCTCCCGCGTCCAGTTAACGGGAGATAGGCTCAAGAATTAACCTTCTAATCTCATTTTTTTTGTAATGGCATCACCATCTGTGCCTTTTTTGCATATTAATACTTCCATTTAATTTTCAGTTTGCATTCTCGCATTAGAAATCAGAATCAGACAATCTCAATCTTTCCGCGGTTTTAAACTAATAGATTTTAGAAAGCATAGAAATGAATGTGAGAAACCTAAATGTAATTAAATTGTTACTGACCACCTCCTTCACTTTAGCAGTTAGAAGATAATTTATGATTCATAATGAAACTGGGAAGCAAGAACTTAGCGTTCCAATCTTAAGTCTGCCACTGACTCATTCTTTGGCCTTTATCAGATGATTTTCTGCCTCAGCTTTGTGTCCAAGAGTCGGGAATACCTAGCAACAATGTTGTAATGATTAATTAGGTTAGGCCTGATCTTTCACTACTGGAGTCTATGGAAAACATCAGAAACATTCAAATTGGTATTTAAATTTGCAAAGCAGAAAATGCTATGTAATTTCAAAGTATTTAATGGATAACATCTACAGTAATATTTTTACACAAAGCATCTTCCTTCTATTATTAATTAATTTTTTAAAATAGCAAATATAATATTTCTAGTTGCAATAAAGATGTTTCCTATGTCGTTGCACTGCAAAATAAGAACAAATACTATTGCTGAGAGCAATATTTTTATTTCTCATGTACAGCTAAAACAACAGCAACCAATTTTTAATTCCATACTCAATTGTTTCTCAGCTATATTGAGTCTTCTGGAAGTTTCAAACATTAACAATCACAGAATTTTTAAGTGGAATGATATCAACATTGTGACAGTTCGTTGGGGTGTTTTGTGCGTCATATTGAATTATCTATCATCTAAAATCCCAATCTTTCTTCCCCTGGAACTATTAGAAAAACTATAGATTACAATGGAGTCAAAGTCACTTGGGTTTTGATAAAGTTTGTGCTTATAGAGCTCGCTGGAGAACTTTCAAGCTCTTTGTAACTACTAATGTAGTTTTCAACATGAAAGCAATCACAGTCGCTCTCCACACTGCACAGGTAACAGGTTGAGGCACAGAAAGGAAAAATGAGTGACTCTCCGCTTTGCAGTAGCGGCAGAGCATCCTGTTTTTAAACTCCCACACTATTTGTGAGGCTGTTTACAAGATTCTATGATAAGGACCACCACTGGTTGCTATAATTTTTTTTAATGCAAACAGTGCTGAGTTAGCTGGATTTCTTGAAAACATACTGAATATCAGTATAGGAAAAGGATCAATATCAGTTAACAAGAATTTCTGATACAAGGAATTTTTACTACTGTGCAGCCATACAGACCTAATACTAAATAGAATATTATCTGAATTATCACTGTAACGTGGTTAGTCACAGACTTTTAACAATATTCTTCTGACATGCAAGCAGATACGTTAAAAAGGAAAATAATCTCCTCTTTAAGTAGACCCTGACAAAGTAGACCAGGTGTTTTCAAGTACAGAGTGTCCCTTACCACCCTCTGCAAAAGGCAGGTTTTTTTCAGCGAAGGTGTACCGTATCTCAACTCCGAGAAAGACATGAAAGGAGAGTTCAAAACTCAGTAACGGAAGATGTTTCTGCCCACGCAGGCACAAGATGCTGCTGATCACATACTTGGCAGCATCTTGCTAATCCGGGTGTCAGGACTGGTATCAAGTTTGGAACTACAAAGCATGCATTTTTTTCCTCTTGCTTTTAAACACTGCTTATTAGAAAGAGGAAATGGGCATGTCTAGGGAAGATACGGTATAGCCGAAAAATTAGGTTTCATAGAAACCACATCAAAAAAGCATGGAAACCTTTGCTGTATGTGAATGAAGAAATGACAATAACAGTAAGCAGATGTCACAGAGATCAAACTTGGTTAATGTGAATGCAGGTACTTAAGCAGTCAAGAGTTTTGTCATCGCTTTTAATGGTGGCAGGGTAAAGCCAATGTTGTCGTACTACTTTTTCTGCAACTTTATGTAGAAACAGCAGGAATATGTATAGGCTCTCGGCAGGAAGATTTATTGCATATTAGATTATAAAAATGTCTGCATTGTACAATCTGGGTTCACCAGTCTAGCAGCAAGCATAACAATAAAGTGGAAATACAAGCTTTGTCAGTAATAGCATAGCTCTTACAGGTGTGGCAAAATTAAATGAAGGGAAGAAAAAGGGTAACAATCATTTTGAAAACACACAACTACTATTTGCTTGATGTTTTATTAATGATTAACATTTAAACAGCTTTCTATATTCCAAATGTATGAGTTTAGGGCAAGTTTCAAACAGCACTTTAGATTTGGCTTGAGCTCAGCTCTGGTCCTTTTAAAGTCAACTTTCTGTTCAGTTCAGGGTTTAATTGTGCTATTCACTATGGAGCTTTCAGATAGTAATGAAAACGTTGTTTGAGAAGCTTCAGAAGAATAATCACCAAGTAGCTCCATATAGATCAACCCCACCTGGCGTTCAGTGAAGCATGTAAACGATAAGTATACTTTTCCAGCATTGCCACTTTAAAACACGTAATGGACAATTTACTGCTTCAGAGTAGACTCTGTTGCCACCTAGGTCTTTGCTACACTTCTAACTTACATTTCTGTAGAAGAATTTATATATATATATATGTGTGTGTGTGTGTATATATTTCCTTTCCCGTCTGCATTTTTTTCCTTTGTTTAACATCTTCTGGCTTGGGGACTATTCAAAACTCTATGACCAGGAGGTCCAGTGAAATGGCAGCCATTAGAAGCTGCACTCTCCACGAGTAATCAAGCATGGTCCACTGCATGACTTCTGCCCATTTGGCCAACAGAACCCAACAAGCCATTTTCACAGGCTGGTTTTGTTCAATGGTCCCTTTTCAGGTAGAAACAATTCAAAACACAAAGCAAAATTTTTATTTGAACTGACCAGAATTTTTAAATGGTTATCATCATAATCCCAATTATTTGGGTCATGCCACAATATTTGTTGATAACATGTAAATATTTATTACATTGTTAAACTTGCATGTAAAGGCACGCAAGCTGAAAACTTTACCATGCAAAGGCTATACCATTGTTTAGATCACCTATAAAAATAATAAATAGCATTGAACAAACACGGTTGCCTTTATCAGACAGACTTCTAATCTTATCTGAATGAGCAACAGGTTCAAAAGACCTATCATCCTCACTAAACCAAGCTGACAGATTCATTATATTTTAATCTATAATTTTCTTAATGAATCCCAAACTTTTTTATTATTTAATCTGCTATGAAGCCAACATGTCTGCAAGTTCTCATGCTCTCTTTTTTTCCTCTTTAAAGGCATTTGGGCATTATTTTAATCTGTTCTCCTATTAGCACGCATGCTCACATGTGTGCCAGCTTCGTGTTCAATTTTGTGCACGTCTCTATGTTCTTCTTGCCAAGGTTGTATATGACATACGGCAGTTGCTCAGAGATACTAGGCCTTTGGACCTTAAAGAAAAAAAACATAAACATTGGATAGGGAGGACATGAAAGAGGTGTGCAAAGCCAGTTTGAAACAGGTGATGAATACTGTAGCAGCTGTTCTCTCATTTGCTGCAGAAACCTGCCAGTTTGAGAAAGCATTTCTGCTCGTACTGGAAGGACAAGTATGATGAGCCTGCTCCAGAACTTCTAGTCCTACACTATGTGAATGAGTCTTAATCAGTAGAGAAGCAGGTTGTTATCAACATTTGAGAGCTAGCTTTCTCAGTGTGTCTCAGGTCCATGACTAACCAGTAATGCTTCACTGGCAAATCAAATGTCAGCCTGGTGGCTATGGAAATTGGTGACAGCAGGAAGAAAATTGGTTACGTGTGAGCCACCAGTATGGCTAAACAGAATGAGCTTAGAAAGTACTGGTGGGCTAAGACTTGGCTTGTTTCAGACTGAAGCACCGATTACTTTTAGAACAGAGGTGGAAGCAAGATGGTAGGTTAGATCCAATTACGTAGTTTCAGAGTTAGGATTACAGTTAACTCTTGCAGAAACCATTGAGCAAATGGATTAAAGAGTTTTCTTGCTGGCTATCAAAGGAAGCTTAGGAGGGCTGTCAGAATGAGCCACCCAACTAAATTAAGGTCTTGAACTGATATGGGTGTAGACCTTAAGTTAGATTTCTAGACAGGGGTTACATCACCAGCTTTTAAAACACCCTGGTAAATACTGAAATCAGAAAGGGCACTAGATTAGGAGTCCACCTAGATTAGACAGGGCATTTTATTTGCAGTTGCCGTACAGGCTGAAGAGTCCAGAAGAACCAACAGTGATCTCTTGAGATGTCTGAGGCCACTAAATAGAGACAGAATGCCTAATGGGCTTGCAAATCTTTATCTTAAAGATGAGTTAGCCTATTCTAACTGCCCACTGACCAGAATAAATCACGAGCGATCAGTTTGCAAAGAATGATCTCTGTCCTCTTTGAAACTGGGATGTGGCCAGAAAGTTGTGCATTGATGCTGGAATACAGATGCCAGCTAGTCAAAGAGGACCCATCAAGGTGGTCCTGCACATAGGAAAATTGTGGGGCTTCTGTTGGCCCCACATTTTTCAGTATCTTCATCTACCCGCAGAGCCATCTTTGGCAGGCACATACAAGCTCACGTGCTCTGACCTACTTTCTTTAGCCTTTGTTACGCTTCTCCTTCTGTCCTAGATAAATGGGGTAGCACCAGGTACTACTGTGTGGCTACACTTATAAATGTACAAAAATAACCTATTAGAGGTTTCTTTGTCTCCTCACTTCCTCTTCCTTTCTCCCATGAGAATTCAGGGGAGTAGCACGTACCTCTTTAATTACAACAGCTTTTACGGTCCATCCAGCAAAGACTAAGAAAGAAGCCCTCTGCCTTAAATTTAACCTACATTTAGGGGGAGGAAAATTTTAGCCAAGGATGACCCAAAGAATTAAGCGTTTTCCCCCACTGTTTCTAGGAATCACATTTACCAGTCAGTGGAGATCTTGAATACTGGTTATAGTAAAAATCAAGCTAAAATGTTCCCTTTAAAAGTTTGAGGTTTACATATGACTGAACAGTCCAATTGTAGATTTTTATAGATAAAATATGCGTGGAGAAAAGCAAGCTAGTGGAGAAGGATGATACAAGCATCACCCAAATTGTCACACCCATGAGCTATGATCAAACTGGGAAAAAAAATTTGAAAAACTACTACAGTTATCTTCCACATTTCCATCTGTAATATTTTCTCCATTTGACAAAGAAATATGAATCATTTAAGGGTATAAAAAACCATAACAGTTGTTTCACACAGCACAGAAATATATAACTTAAAACAGAAATGGAAACAATACTGTGGTAGATACAACAAACGTCTACCTCCAGTATGCAGTGTGAATCCATACATGTGGAGAAGGGTAGCAGGACAGGATAATGCTGTGAACACTGAGGAGTGCTCATGCTTCAAATAACTGTAGCTCAGAACTAAAGTTCAGTGGTTATTAAGATTGCTATGATAAAAAATATATGTGGTCATGACTTCAAATTTACATCACTTCAAAAAACAGATGGGATGACTCTGCATCTTAAGATTTGCCGTTCAAATAGCCTAGTTTGTTGACCTCTTCTTTGAAATAAGATGCAGAAAATTTTGCTCATGGGGAAACCAGGTATGGTAATTGTACTACGGGAAGCAAAAGTACATGAAAGTACTTATTTCCCAATGATGTGTTCTCTAGGGAAACATTGCATGACTGCCTTCACTGAAGTAGGGCTAGATATCAAAGAATTTGCTTATATAGATTAGTTGAACAACTAATGTTTTGTGTATTTTTAAATATTTTTTTCAATTTAATTAATAGTTTTAAGAGTTATAAAGCAGAATGTGAAATAATACATACACAATTTTAAGAATGCCTAAAAGATGATAATATAATTAATTATAAGATCTATACCAATTATTCCTAGTGGATCTCCTTAGATAGATTAATTCTACTGCATTTAGGGCATTTCCCATACATTTCTCCTTCGGTGATAAGATTTTCAGGTTTTTGGTTTTTTTTTTATTATTTTTCTTTCTTTCCCTTTTCTTTTCTTTTTTTTTTTTTTTTTTTTTTTTTTTTTTTTTTTTTTGTAAAGGATGTTCCCCTAAATACCTTTTAACATGTTTGAAAAAAGTTTGGTTTATAGGTATAACTCATTATACATATCTTCCAGGTTTGGGGGTTGATTTTATTTTCCCTGCGATATTTTGTGACATTGATAATGAAACTGTTAATTATCTAGCATGTGCTACCCACAAAATATAATCATCTCTAATCCAGGAAAATCTTTTCCCTTCATAGATAGTGCTCATGTTAGAAATAGTCTCTCATTCAACTTGCTGAATTATGTTCCAGTAACAAGGGACACCACTAGCAAAGCAGCATCAGAGATTTTATCTGTTTGAATTAAAGAAGCTCATTGTTTAGGGCTGAACAGAAAATAGCTATTCCATCTTCAGAAAAATTGTGAAGTTTTAAAATTAAGATGAAGCCAAGAACTCTCAGTGCTGCTCACAAAGTCATTGACTGGTACTGTAAATACTGAACAGCCTTTTTGATAGGACGCTTGTCCTGACAATCAAGCTTGATGGAAAGTCTTCACATTCAAGGACAGTGTTATCTGGTAAGGTTTTGGTGATTTTGAAAGTGTGGTTAAAACATGATGGGGGGCGTGGAAGGAAGAAAGGGAAATGCTAGTCATGACTTGTTTTGACAAGATAGTCACAAAGGTAAGAAATCTTCCTAATTAAGACGTTATCAAAGTAGTCAATTAATTACATCAAATGTATTCATATTGACATCCAAATTTCTAATTTTCTACCATTAATCTAAGTCTAAATGAATTACATGTTTTTTCTAAAGTAAATGAGAAAACATTACTACATCATCTTGAACTTAATTTATGGTCTACATGTAAAAATGAATTCCATATAAAAATAATCCAATAATTAATCAATTATTTTAATAAGCAAACAGAATGGAAGCTTTTGGCTACTTTAAAAGTAATGATGAAATAAGATAAAGTTAGGAGTAACTTTTGAGTTGAAGCAAGATGATTCTGTACTTTCTCTTTCCTGAAATACTCAAAGAAAAGACAGTTAAAAACCCCTGACCTTTCAGTCTGTCTGCTTATTGAAGAATAAAAGAAAAATACTAAACACTAAGAGACAGTTTAGGTCAATCTGGGTCATTCTTTGACTCCACAGTATACAAAAAATCATTAGGTTTTTTTGAGTGTGTGTGTGCATATGCGTATGTTTCAGGATGTCACCTCTTTTTCTAGAAATATCTTTCCTTTAAGTTATCTGTTTTCTTCTTGTTTTTGAAGCCCTGTTTTTCAAATACTTTCAGCTATCCCTCAAATATTGATAGATGCATCTATCTCAGTCCTCACCACAAAAATAAATGCCAGCAGTATCACTTTCTTTGCTGACACATGCACTATCACATTACAAGCTTAGTTATGATGGTAGTTTTTATCCCATCAACACTATTGACTAGTAGGGCTTTACTCTGTCATCTGCAATTTGTATTCTCTTATAGTTCACAGATATAGCCTCTGGGGTCAGGGATTTTATGTAATTAAAATATGAAGTGATTCTATGGAACTTTTAAACTTTATAAGGCTAAGCTTACTAATTTTTATTATTCACTTGACCAGAAAGAAAATAAAAACATAAGAACTTGGTCAGACCAAAAGCCCATGCAACTCAGTATCCTGTCTCTATCCCATGGCCAAAGAATGGAGCACTAAGGAAGAGTGCAAGAACAGATGAAGCACATACCACTGCTTCTGCAGAATATACTCCAAGACGCCAAGAAACTGTGGCTCGGGGACTTTGTGAGCCAGAGACACTGTGTTGCATTTAATACCTGTTGATCTACTTCTTTTCTATGAATGTATCTATCACCTTCTGAACCCATACAAACTTTTAGGATTCTTTAGCAAAGGCTCATTTAGCTTAACTGTGCCTTGTATATAGGACTTTGAAGACATAACATAGGCCAGCTCCTGCCTGAATATATTTGTATTTTAAGAGGGAAAGGAAAATTAGATCCCTCCTTGTTAGTGGGATGGAAGTTATTAAGAAGCTCTGGGCTGGCTAGATCAAGCCGTAGATGTAGAATGAGACAGGGCACAGATAGCTTCATTTTCCTTCCCTGCCTGCAGGGAACTTCTTCCCACACACAAACATGCAGTCACAACGCAGTATTAGCAATATGCTAAGGCAAGAAAAGGGCACTCAGAGGAACCATATTCTCCAATATTTTATTTTTTCAGGAAGTGAGATGCTATGCTTATGCATGTTCCACTTCACCTTAACCCCTACTTATAGAGGGTATCTCTTCATGGTAAACAATAAGAACAGGCCCTACTGCCATCTCTGACTAAGCTAATCCACAAAATAATTCTCCTACTGCATTCAATTTATGATCCTGACTAGAAGCTATAATGGTTTCCTTCTTGAACTCTGTGAAGCTAGAAAAACTTGCTATGCATCCTCGTACAAATTGTAATGTTAGTATTTTATTATGCCTGTGGAAGCTACACATAAGCAAAAGCTACATATAAGACGCTACAAGAGCTCTGAAATAAACTTTGATTTTACCTTCTTTAATTTTAACTTTCCAGGCTGTAGGCTTGGTCTTTGCTGCAAGAGAAACTTTTGGGAACTTGTGTTCTAAAGTAGCTCTTATGTCATTGAATGACCACTGAAATAAACATGTAGAAAAACAGGAAGGTTGGGAGAGAGATTAATTGCGTTTATGCAGAAGTAGGCTGCTAGAAGCTGAAGTGCAGAATGGAAATTGCTCTTTTGAGTGTTCTGATAAAAAATCATGAGTAGTCATAACTGTCAGCCATTGAAAAATCGTAATTTTACCTTTTACTTCACCCTTGCCCCCTAAAACAGAGAAAGAAAACCATACTTCAGGTTTTAAAGGACTTGAAAACATTACAGAAGCTCATCTCTGTTAACATCATTTTTCTTGAAAAGCTTAGATTTTCTCTTCTCTTTTTGAAGGTCCTGACCCTTACAGGTTCTTTCAGGCCTTACGGCAAACCTAACTTCTCTTAAGTTGTTTTTTCTGAAGTGAAGGTATTCTTAAAATGAAATAACACACAAATGGTGGAGAGTAACTGCCTTGGTGACTGATGGTCTGTGCTAACTGTATAGTTAACCATCACTCCTTTGCAGAGCAGCTAGACTGAATGGAAGATGTTTTGTGTGTGTACATTTTTGTTAAAATGGGTCATGTTTTTGTAGTTTCTTGATAGACTGTTCCTTTCCCTGATTAACTTTGCCTGTGTCTCTACTACTGGGTGGACATACCCAGTTTTACACTAAGGTTCATGAACACATGAACATTACGTATCTCTCTCTCTCTCTCTTTGCTCACACGTGATTGCACTGAAGCAAGTTGAAATGCTCCTGGAGAAGAGAAACCTGAGTGCAAATGGGAGTGGAATTCAGATCCTACTTATGTAATACAGACATGAGTTGCGCCAGATCTTCCTCAGACTAACAGGTCCCCAGGGATACTCCCTATGGCTATTAAACATTTTAGCTTTGCGTTCTACCCTGTTTCTCAGTGCTCATTATGCAGCACGATCTGTGACACACTATAAAAATATACATCTTTAGATCAGTGAATCAGCCTGCTCATTTGCATGGATTGCTCACAAAGTGTGGTGAGAGCAGAGAGGAATGCCCTGATAAGTGTTTGCAGGGCTGTGCCTTTGGTTATGGGCATGGCTTTGCTTCTGGGGAAATTTCCCTGCAGCAATATGAAGAGATATGCCAGTGGAAACATCACTGGTTCAGGCTAGCTTTAGAAGAACCAGAAAACAATGCTGCTTAAAATAAATAAATAAAATAAAGAGAAGCTGCCTACCCTTCAGGCCAGGGATAGAAGGTAGTGCTTGGAGGAGGTCCACAGACTTAGTAATGTTATTACGAGCAATGACCGGTCACCGACTCACTCAGCCTCAGGGTACAGACTCAAAGACTTGAGGACCTGGCTCCATTTTCAGGCTTGATCAAGATGCATCCTCTGCTCTCACCTGAAGAAACACTACGTAAGTAAAGTTGGTCAAGAAAGATGTAGCATACGTTAGAAGCATAGCTTTAATGGATGTTTTGATTTGTATGTTAAAGAGGTATAGGAAGAGAGGATATGTAAATGTGTGCTTAGGATATATAGTAGCCCCTACAACGGGAAACCCTCTGTGGCAGTAAATGAGCACCACGGTTATGTAGAACCAAAGCACACAAAAAATTTCAGGAAGATTCCCACCACCTCAGGCCTCACACCATTCCCACACACAAGTAACTGCAGATTGTTTAGACAATAGGGCCTGGTGCTTCTAATGCATTACAAAGTGGCAGAGCCAGATATCCTGAATCTAACAGCTTACACTGAAGCCTGGCTCACTAACAACCAGGTCACAGTATGGGTAACTGCAGCAACACGTCCAGGAATGCCCTGTCAACTTTTTGTTTTGCCTCTAGCATCGTCCTGCTTCCCATAACTTTCCCAATTTGGACCAACTACTACGACAACACTTTTAAAATGCTATGTACTTAACAATCTGCCTCTGCCTTCACCCCTTCTTCCTGCCATCCTAGAAGAAAAAAAAAAAAAGCCAACCTACAATAATTGGCAAACTTACAGTGTCTTAGGCCTATATGGCTCACCTCAGTGATCTAGTACAAAACTGAGAACCCTTACAGACTCTTCACTCTTCACTATATTCAGTTGCAGAGGAGGCCTTGCTACAAATTCATTCTTCCCCATAAAATGACACTTCAAGATTTTATCTACACTTCAGTAGCTTTTTTAGGTCATATGTTTCACTTCCCAGTCAGGATCCCACTTAAGATAGATTTTCCAGGCATGTTACTGAATACCAGGATGAAAGAGGTGGTATCTGCATCCTCATTCAGAATATGGGACAAAGGTACATAACCAGGCTGAAAAAGAGGACCAGTCATTCTCTATCAACCTCACTCTTACTTTGCTGGGACTCTAGTTTTCTTCCAGAATATTCTTTCCATGCCTACCAGATGTAGACGAGTCTAAAGGATGGAAAACAAATGGATGAGAACAAATGAGTGGTTGTCTCTCAGCCAAAACCTCTCTATATGAGGGAAATGGCATGGAGCATAGACACATGCCAAAGCAAATGGGTCTGAAGAGAAATGTGATTTTTATTTATTTTTTTTTTTTCCTTTCTAGCATGTTATGCTCCAGCCATCCTCCTGTGTACTCTCCTACCCTGTCGCTTAGGATGTGAATGAACCTGAGCTTGTGCCTCCACACTGTTCCCTTCTTCAGAAATAGGAATGACAGCAAGAGGAGGCATCATGTCTTGACAACTTTGCAAAGCTGAAACTGAGACTCATCATCATCAGGTAAGGGCCTCCACCCTGTGTGGGGCACACCATTCCGGAGTGTATCAGGCAAGTCATTGCTAGAAGTGCTTATATGTGCATTGGCATAAACGGTGGTGAAACAGTTACTATGCCAGGGAGCTACTTCCACTTAAGTCAGTATGGACAGGAACTGCCTGTCCCAAGGGGACCAAGTACCATGGAGTGCTTTGATGACAGTCTAACATATATAGTGCAATTTAAGCTTTGAGTTATTCTTTGCACTTGTTTCAAGTATGAGATCATCTTTCTTGAATACAGTCATCACCAAATAGCACAATGCACTTCAGAAAAGGCTTATTAGAACTTTATACAATAGCATTGTTATTTCCCTCTCCCTATTTCAAATAGCTCCTGATGCATTCTACGGTCACGCTTGCCTTTCTCATCACTACACTACATTCATGATTCACAGTCATCCTGTGACCAGCTGGTGCACAGTTATTTTCAACTTCTCAGTTATTTTCAACTATGAATGGACAGTCTGCAGCAGAGGTTTGTATTATTGGTTAGATATTAGCTGACAATATTTTGATTTTTGCCCCATTTCTCTTACTCCTGAAAGTCATCTGGTTATTGCAGTTTGAAATGTGATGTAGTTAGTGTACTAATTAGGGTTTGATTCTCTGCTTCAGTTAAATTACTGACATAAGCATTTGACTGTCTGTTTTTGGTGCATTTTACAATCAAGCTCACCCTCTAACATATGCATTCTTCAGAGTGCAAGGCTGGTTTCTCAGCTATCTGGAATGTCTGGTTATCATTTCTCTGACAGAAGCTAGCTCTTTTGCATTGATAAGTACAGGCAGTACCTAGACCAAAATGAATAGTGGAAAGAAACAAATACAACAGAGAGAAGATGTATTGTCATATGAGTTTTCTGAATGTGCACAAGCTGCTTTCTGTAATAGTTAGTGTTCTTAGTTTATACCCACTAGAACATGTTCTGCTGAATTTCTTGACAGACAAAACAGAAGAACCATGAACTTAAAAATTACTTAAAGCTCTGCTGCATTTGCATTGGTAGGTAGCTTACTCAAAACCTGAAGATCCAGCAATACGATAAATGCATTCAACCAGTGAAGTGGAGACAGCATCCAGCTCCTGCCATATCTTTAGAGAAGTCTTCTACCCTCAGTAAAGCATGCAAGAGGAAGTGTTCGTCTGTGAACCGAGATCCCAATTTTAATCTCTAATCTTACTATTATCTTCTCTTCTATCTTGTAATGGAAAGTATGAACAACTTGAGAGCGGCATGCAAATGCCTGCATCACAAAAAATAGTGTCTATGAATATTCAGGTTAGACCTAATGCTTACGATATGGACACACTGATTAAATAATAATATACTAATTCTGCATATAAACATCTGCAGAATATTTGGATTTTGAAGAGATAACAATAGTACAGATTTTATGTCCAGTAGTGACCCCTGGTGTTTATAGTAGTTATAACAATGATAAACATTCCTAGCAGAAAATGAATCGATTACTTTGGAATCAGCTGCCTTTCTGCGTCCACACATATTGCAGACTCTTCCTCAGAGGTTAAGAAGCAACATGTAGTCGTATTATTAAGTTTAACATAAGTATCTGACAGATCTGGCACAGCTTAGTCTTGCAAACGCTTACACAGCACGCCCTATTGTTGTGGTACGGGGCAGAAGTTGGTTATAAAGCACATTCTACTGCCTTACTACCCTAATGGCAGGCTTCTGGGTCTGGACTGCAAGCAAATTTTGCTCAGGCCTTGCCAATTTCCTGACGCATGAGGCTCTCTGTATTCTTGCGGGATACTCTACTGTTCTTGGTCTTTCACAGAGGCAGCTGCAGCAAGCCAATGCAGCTTGAAAAACAGACACGAAATACTATGCAATTGCTGCTTAACCTACAGACCTAAAGCTCTCCATTGCTTTCTTCTGATCAGTTGCATCGAAATTGTTGAGTAGACCTTAACAAAAATGAATGAATCAACTTCTGCATCATTGTTGTTTGAAGTTAACTGCTATGAGCCAGTTGACTTTCAGAGAGGCTACTGAATACACACTTACCATGCAGAATGTTACAAAACCTCCTACTTGTATTTAAAATTTAATTTTTGTTGCAGAAACTGATTGCTGAGAATTATGTTTTGTCCTGGAACCTTCTGTTCGGCACCTTTGTTACCTTAATGTCTGATCCAGCCCAGATCTCTGTTCTGTTCCTCTCCCTGTCTTAAGCACATCCCTTGATTTTTATCTCTTGGTTTAGACTCTTGCTTTTCCAGACATTGTGTGGGGTATTCTGCCTTTTTCAGATTAACTTGATTTTATGTCTAATTCCTGTCAGAAAATTGCCTTTGGGATTCCTAGGAATAACTAATACTCTTGCAGTTCCTAACGCTGTTCTCTGCCTCTTGAGTTGACACAGCATTTCTAGACCTCTTTACGCGCAACTAAGTTGCCTTTGTTCTGTGCGGCACTCTAGGGAACTATCAGAAGATCTTTCCAGAGTCATCATATCCTGCCAGCACAGCTTTGAGGAATATTATAATATCAGAGGGAAAGTACTGTAGCGATACATCCTTATTCTGCAAACTGGCATGGAGTGTTGTTAAAAAACTGAAATGTATTTCTGGCACAATTTAAGTTAGCAGTATTGCCATTTAAATTCACAAACAAAAGTTTCACATACTTACATACTAGCTGTGTCACACTACAAATAGTGCCCTATAGAGAATACATGGAAACACGGGCATTAAGCGGCTTGGGAATAAGGGAAAACCAGCCTCACCTTGCCTCCCTTTTCTTCCTATTTTGCCTCTTTGGTAAACATTAAGCTGATTTTGTTTAGCTTTTGGTCACTAGCACAATGACTCTGAGGGAAAAAAAGAAAACCGAAACATTTAATTCCAGTATTTTCCATTTAACTGCTTACAATATTTTCCCATTCTTCACATGAAGCAAGTCCCAATTACAGTCAGACAGGGATTGCTGCGTGATCTGTTTTTCAAAACAGCAGCACTTATTTAAAAAATGGGCATTTTCAATTGAAAGGCTACTTTAACTACACTTGCTGCATTCTTCACAGGCAGACCAAAACCCCAGAAATAATAATTATAAAAAAATACTTAAAACCCCAAAGTTTTAAGGCGAACCCAAAACTTCCTCCCAGTCTTGTAAGCACTAAAGAAAAAGCACCGGCAAATCTTCTGTGACTGACCCCACCACAGACCGGACCACTCTCAGCTCTCTAGGGCGAGCCGGACGCCTCGCAGGGAGTCATTTCCCACACCTGCCCTTCCGAGGGCTCGACGCGGCAGGTAGGAGGAAGACCGCGGATGCCCAGCCCCGGTACTAAGCCCACTATCCCACAGCGAAACCGGGCAGGAGAAGAAGGCGGCAACGCCGCCACCTCACGCTCGCGCCGCCGCCTCACTGCTCCGCACAGCGGCGGGGAAACCTCCCCGCGCGCCCCGGCCGCGGGGGGCCGAGGGNNCCCCGGCGACGGGGCCCCGAGGCCCCGCCCCCGAGGGGCCGGCAGCCAATGGGGGCCGCCCGCGCTCGGCCAATCGCGGGTCGCCTGGCGCAGGGGCCGGAGGAAGGCGAGAGGGGCCGGGCTGGGCCGGTCGCCGGGCCGTGAGTCGCGGGGCAAGCGGCGGCGGGTGGCCGGGCCATGCACTCCCTCACCCAGGAGATCCGCAGCTTCTCCAGGGCCAACCTACGGAAGCAGCGCACCCGCGTGACCACGCTGACCGGCCGGAGGATCATCGAGACGTGGCGCGGCGCCTGCCTGCAGGTGGAGGAGGAGGAGGCGGAGGCGGTGCCCGGCGGCGGCGGCGGCTACGTGCAGGACCTCAGCGCCGACCTCCAGGTCGGCGTCGTGAAGCCCTGGTTGCTGCTGGGTGAGTGGGGCTGGGGACGGCGGCAGGCCCCGGCGGTGGCCGCACGCCTTGTCTCGCCTCGCCGGGCCCGGGGGAGCCGCCGGGCGCGTCGCTGCTGCCCGAAAGGCCGCGGTTCATCCCGGGGGCGGCGGGTCCGGGAGCGTCCCGGAGCGGCGGAGCTGCCGGGAAGGGGTTTAGCGTGGCAACCGGCTGGCTTTGTCTCCAGGGTCGCAGGATGCCGCTCACGACCTGGAGACGATGAAAAAGTACAAGGTAACGTTACACGGGAATAAACGTGCGTCTCGAGCAGCGCTTGTGAGTGGGTTTCTTTTTTTTTTTTTTTAAGTTAAAAGGTCTTAAAGTTATTCGAGAATAACTTTAGGAAAGGTTATATTGCCTTGGCGTGTTTAAAAGGCTGCTGCGTTTGCAGATGGATGGCCGGATGCCGGCGAGCGTCGCAGGAAGCTGAAAGGCTTTGCTGCGAGACTCGTGGTTGTTCAGAGCCGTTTAACGGAACGGATTCCTGCGATGCAGTTCCAGACGCTGACACGAAGCAGCATCAGGCCGCCTTGCCTTTCGGGCATTGATGAAACAAGAAAAACAAAGCAGCAGCTCTAAGTCTGTCCCGAACTTTGGTCTTTCTACTCTTCTCTGTTACAGTAATGGGGTGATAAGGCCTTCGGACAGTGGTGCTTCTGCAGGACAGGGAGTGCACCAGTCTGGCATCTGGTGCCATCTAAATGTCACTTCACTGTAAGTTAAAATAACCCACAACCTGGCCATAGCCTGAACAGAGCGAAGGTGGCAGGAGGCCAGCGGCGGTCTCGCCTGCCAAGTGCAGGTATAGTTTACTCTGAAATCCTTCTGCTGCAGTAAATGGTAACTCAGTCGGAAGAACGTTAAGCTGGTGGGTTAAGGCAGGCTTGAAATTTGGGGGATTGTTGGGTGGTCTGTGCTCTCATTCCTGTTGCTTTCTCTTCTATTTTCCATCTGTTCACTGACAACTCCCTTTTCTGTTGAAAATCCTTACTTTAGTCTCTGTTTGGTTGAGCACGGATCTTTTCATTTCCTCTCTCAAAAAGAAAAAGAAGAAAACTGGAATTTATCACAATATATTTTAGCACGCAGTAAAATTTTGCTTGGAGAAAAGCACACTATAGACAGCATATGTATTTAAAACTGAACAATGCAGTTGTGTAAGTTACAATCTGTGTATGCCTAAAGAATATAATCCACCTTTGCTACTGCTGATTTTGTTTGCTGTCTTCAGAAAATGCCTTTTTCTTTTTTTTTTTTCTTTCCCGGCCCTTTTTTTTTTTGGACTTAGGTTACTCATGTTCTAAATGTGGCATATGGAGTCCAAAATGCCTTCCTCGATGACTTTATATACAAGACTATTTGTATTCTGGACCTCCCAGAAACTGATATTACCTCCTATTTCCCAGAATGTTTTGAGTTTATTGAGAAAGCCAAGATCCAGGTACAGTATATCGATAATTAATGCTACTAGTTATCCCGTCTAGATTATTTATTACCCTATTTAAAATCCAAAGTACCTTCTTTTGTTGAAAGAAAGTATGGTACCAAATGAATAGTTTTGCCATTACCTTTTTTAATTTTAAGTAGAAAATCCAAGCAGTTGCCTTGCATTCCTAGAGACATGGCACTACTGTTAATCCCCATTTCCTTCAGTATTGTTTTTTTTAGATTAACTGTCTCGCGTGTTTTAGAGAAATGCTTCTTTAAGACGGTTGGAACAGTGGTTGACTATGCATCATAATCTCATTCTAAGGCCAAGTCACTACGTCTAACAGAGGGAAACTTTTTTACTTTCTATAATTTATCCATCAGGGATGTTGTTTTGGATTAGCAGAAAGCCTAGCAGGGCTTCTACAGATATATGTGGTTTGTTATCAGCTGTCCACCATCCTTGTGCTTTTCCTTCATCTGTTGAAGATGCAACACGCTGAGCTGTGAATCCACATACTATTATGTACCAAGGCTGTCAGAGAATGTGTTAGTCTCGGAGCCAACCAGTGATTTTAACTGCTAACAAAATCCTGAAAAAGATATGACATAGGAAATAGGGACTCCTTCTGGGATTGTTTGGCAGTCTTGTCTGTAACCAAGACCATCCCTGACTCCTATTAGTTAAATTCAGGCTTACTGTGTAATTTATGACAACCCTTGCTTTGGTATCAAAACTATGACTTGAAAACCAAACCTTATTGCATGTTATTCCACCATATCTACCATATTCATCATTTACATAGATTGGGATAAAAGAAGATAATCTTGCCCCGGCTGTCTTTGTATCACACAGTGTTCTTTCCTTCTCTCATTTATCATTTACAAGCAATGTGATACGCATTGTCACTTAATGACCTTTTGAAGGTTTCTAGTTACGGTTTCCACTTCATTTCTAAATGAGACTTGCCATTCATAACTGCATAGTGTTGCTTTCTGCCTCTGGTATTTATGTTCCAGTTACTATTTTGTAAGCTAAGGAGTTTTCCTGAAAACTTCTACAGCAATATTAATAGTTTTCTAATGGGAGAGTTGGGTAAAAGAGCAGGTAATTGATAGAACAGATGTTCTCCAGGATCGGTTCATGAAGCATGTGAAAGTAGTACATGGAGACAGATCTCTGAATGGTATTTACTTTGTCAAGATAGTGTTAAAAGAGCCTATGATAAATTGTATCATGAAGTGCTCTTCTGTATAAGTAATCACAAAGAGATACTGCTGTTTCATCTCCTAACGTGGGGGAGGGGGAGATGTTTGCCGATGAAAGAGCATGATACCTGAGAAATCATTACTAGAACATGGTTAACCTGAAGGAGTATGAGTGCACTTAAATTTGAGAATGCAGGTAAAGCCTGCACTTTTCAATAAGTCATTGCCAGCGGGTACTTGTAGCAGGATTGACTTTTCTAAAAAAGTCTGTAGACACCGTGGTACAAATTCTGATACTCATCAGAGCTCACATTTTCTTCTAGGCTCCACATTAGCAGGCACATTTTCCATGACATGTTAGGTGACCCGTGTCAAATCCTAGTGCTATGAATGAGGGATATTTTTTTGTCTTTTTGTTTAATATCTAGTTATAAAACCTCTAAAATCTTGTCTTTCCAGGCTCTGGGAGGAGATCTTAGGTCATTCATTAATATCTTTCCTTATTGCTCCCTCTGTCCCTCCTGAAGAGAAAGCCCTTGGCACCACTGCAAGCTAAAGTGAATCCCTAAGGAACTACATTAGCCCATGGCTCTTCACCAAAAGCTTTATGTTTTTTCATTCTTTCCTCAGTGAGGCTTTTTGCCCACTGTGTATAACCACCGTATAATCACCGTTTCTCTTGGTGGAAGGTGATTTTGCTTCTCTGTATAAAAAAATTAAAAAAAAAACCAAGCAATTTGGTCTTGAACCTTAAGAGGTTCTTGCAAGACCATGGACCATTTCTGGGTAGGCAAAGGTTAGGCTGTGAGGATTGCAGCAGGGAGTTCTTCGTAAACAAAGATTAATATCCTATCTGTAATCTGTTTTTCAGTTTTATTCTGTATTCATATCTAATACAAATGTAGTTAAGAGTTACATGGCAAATTCATATCTATAAAGAAACAACAGAGTTTAGCAAGGAAAGATAAGTCTTCCCAGTATTAAATTGGGTTTAGTGTTATTGCCCCTATTCATTCTTTTTCAGTGATTTTCAGGTTTGTTCCATGGATATCACTAAATAATTTTTGGCAATGTATGACAGAACAGTCATTAAAAAAAAGAAAAACACACACAAAAAAACCTTAAATGTGAAAGAGAAAAATAAAGCATGAACTGTACAAAGGAAGAAAAAAAAAGGATCACTTTCAATGCTTATTTTTTACCGTCAGTGCTACCGCTAGATCGTGATCTTGATTATGGCACATTACATCTGGGAAAAACCCCCATTGAATCAGTAAAAACTACTCCAGATCTACAATGGATAAGCTTCAGCAATTGCTTCATTAGCAGTGACATAAACGTAATTTTTAATGTCCTACTATTATTATAAAGGAGATAGTGGATTTACAGGTTGCCACTGGCGCTTCCTCAAGTAGTACAAGTCTGCTTTGCACTCGGCTGTAGAGTGTGTGATCAGGAAACATGCCTTTGTGAATGTGAGAAAGGGAATGAAGGTCACAGTTTCCAGCAGACAGTGCAAAGGGGATGTGATTTCCATTGCAAAAAAAAAAAGGTGGTATTGTGATTCATTGTCCTGGGATGCAGGAGCTTAGATTCAGTTCTTAGCTCCGCCATAATCTTCTGGTGTTAACTTGAGCAAGTTATTCTTCTGGTGTCAGCTTGGCATGTCTTCAACAAGGATAATAACACTAAATTTCATACTTTTTTGTCTTCTTATTTAAACTGGAAGATTTTTGGAGCAGCAACCATTTTCTGCTCTGTGTGTTTATTAATATACCAGATAATTGCAACTCCCAGGACTGTAACGTCAGTCATAAACTTCCTGGAAAGGAACCCTGGCAGTTACAAGGCCTTTTTTTCCTCTGGGTCAAATGCCCATTAAATAATTTGTGCTCGTTCAGGGCAGACAGAGCAGGCTGTTTATATCTAGAATATATCTGTTTAGCCTCAAATATCTGAGCGCATTGAGTCATGTTTCAGTATCTTTATTCAGAATAGGGATTTGGGGGGGGTAGGGTGGGTGTGTGAAAGTGGCATTTGGCTGACAGTTTGGACTGAGCCTTTTCCAGGTGGTAGTCAGGCGTACAAACATGCCACCATCACAAAGCCTGGGTGTTCTGAACATTGCCTAAGGTGCACTAGATTGTCTAGTTGTCTTTGTGTTAACTCATGGTCATTGTTTCTTAATGAAACTTGGGGTGGTTTTTAAAGAGTCATTCAGGTGTTGCAAAGGTCTTACGGGAAATGTTTGAATAGGATAAAAAACATTAATTTTAAATATAATTCCAGATGAGCCTGAATTTAACCCCCAGGAGAGACATTTGAGAATTTATGGGAGGTTCAGTAGTGTTGGATTTTGCACCTTTGTCCCCCAGTTAAGGGACCTTAGTTGCACCAGCTGTACCAACTGCTACGGTTGTACCAACGGTGTGATGGGGAGGTAGAGATCTGTTGCAAATCACATGACATCTTTTCTGATTTTTCTATTCCTATGCATGATCCTCCTTACCCATAATCTTCACTGAAGAGCTCCAGAGTACGCAAGAAGCGTGCGACTGAAACTACAAGATGACCTAAAATCTGCCTCTGTCCTAGCTGTTTGCTGCCTTGCTATGTTTTTAACCTGGTAACAAGATACAGTCCATATTGCAAATAAAATTTATTTTAAAATTGGCACCCAATTAGGTCAGATATCTCAGTATCCCAGATGTCTGTGATTGTGGTTTTTACATGAGGGGCCTGCTTCAAGGTCTTGGGGAAAGGGACGGAGGAATGCTGTTTTAGTTCTAAGGTATGAATTAGGTTTGAAGTGTTCGATAATTACAAAGGGGCTTTGGCAAGAAAAATATTTAATTTGGGGCTTATATCTGTTTGGAGTTATTATAGGTGTAAATATTAACTTTGAGCTCAGCAAGGAGCTCTTAATAGATTTCATAGGAAGTTTGTAGTACCTATTAGTCTACTTAATGAATACCCCAACTAATGTTTCATTTGTTTCTTGAAGGATGGTGTGGTACTGGTCCACTGCAATGCAGGAGTCTCTCGTGCAGCGGCAGTAGTCATCGGTTTTCTAATGAATTCAGAAAGACTGAGTTTTGCTAGAGCCTTTTCCTTGGTGAAAAATGCAAGGCCTGCGGCTTGTCCAAATCCTGGCTTCATGGAGCAGCTTCACAAGTACCAAGAACAGAACATAAAGGCAAACGGAAGCATAAACGATCATGACTGATGAAAAGGGAGAAGTGAAACAATATGGTTTGACTATACAGTAACAGATGTTGGATGTACTTTAGCCTGTCATTTTGCAGTCCCCTTTCACATGTGCATTTTAAAGTCTTTCTCTACATGTTTTTTTTCTGTGTCACTCCTTGGACCACCTTTTTTTCAGCATGTAGTCTAAAGGCCGAATGGTATTCCACTGAATTCAGAGATGGTTTTGCCCAAGAACAAACTCTTCCTAGAGCACTAATAAAAAGATGAAGTTCAGTTTTCCTTGAAATATTAGGAAAAAACCCAGAATGATGGTTTTTTATTGAACCATCAGAAAACGCAGGCAATGGAGAAAGGAAATAAAATAACAAGATAAGTTGCCCTGTTTAATACTAAACCAAATCTATGCATTCTAGTTAGGTGTAAAATCTAGAAAATAAAATGTTCATGTAATAAAGTACCTTGATATTGGTTTTTAAATTTATATTGCAACTAAAGAGGATTTTATTGAATTTTGTGGGCTAGCCAGCCATTAAATATTTTTGGAAATCAAAACAGATGGTCTTTTGAGGATGCTCAAAATGTGTAGGATGCTTTAATACTTCATGTCTTTTTACTGTTTCTCATCAAGTAACGATTTGAAGTGCACTAACATGATGTTTTCAAAGTGCTGGAACCAGGCTATCAGGGTTTTTTTGTAGATCATTTCAGTGGAGTTATGAAAAATGTTTATAACAACCTATCTCTGACTTGCTGGTGCTGCCTTTTCTCTGCAGTCTTCATTTGCTGTCCCCTCACTCCATTCCACATCATGTGTAAAGAACAGACATCACAGGATAGGTAACTTTGATCCTCCTGACAAATCTCGGGCTGGAATTAATGTCTTAAGATAGCATATTTGAAAAAAAAAAATCTGTAAAAGATTTTAATGATGTTTTTTTGTGGCCTTCGTGCCAGTTCTAAATGGTTTGATATATTAATATACAATAAAATAAGAAGAACACTGTGTTTGGATAAATTTTGTGCTGAAGTGATTTGCAAGGTTTGGTTTCAAGAACTGATACCTTATTCTCTCCTCTTATCGCTAGTTTGAACTGTAGCACGTCCTTGCATATGAACTACGCTGTGTCTTGTACATAATATGAATGGCTTGTGCTAATGCAAGGTTTAGGTTACCCCTCCTCCCCTTCCCCCCACATCTGATTACTGTCCTGGGGTCATCGTTTCCCCACTTCCATGGGGGAACCCGTCATTGCCTTTCCATTTCACGTGTGGATGGCTGTGTGTGCTGTTAACCTTGGAAATGACTGACAAGTCTTTTCCCTGATGACTAAGCTTTTCCACTTCGTCTCGGCGGCAGGTTCATGCGTTCTTAGCCCATAGCAATAATCCAGGACAAGCATTTGTGACCAAAACCGCGGTTCTTTAAGTCGCCTTTCGTGACACCTGACCGGCAGTACGACAGCCGGGCCGGCGGCCGTTTGTCGCAGGGCCGTCAGGCACGGGCCCGGCCGCCGCTCACCGGCAGCGGCGCCAGGACGCGAGGAAAGCTGGTGACACCCCCGGCCCTCTCCCGTTGAGCTCGCTCTGCCATCTGGGCGGCCCAGCCGTGGGTGAGGTAGCGGGTTTGGGGGTGAGGACAGGCCCCTCCCCGCTGTGCGGTAACACCTCGCGGCGGGGGCCGCTCGCGAGGGAGCGGGAGGGCGGCTCGGAAGTGACGGCGCA
>VYXH01005550.1:35286-53319 GCA_013397275.1 Burhinus bistriatus | reverse complement strand
AAAAAAAAAAAACCCAACAAAAAAACCCCAACTCTTTTTTGGATTAAGGCATGAAAACTGATTAAAAATAGCATCTCTTCACAAACTCTGAAGTCCAGAAAGCAGGTAACCAGAAGAGAGTGCTACCTGACAAATGCCAGTGCTTTTTCCAATGTCAGAAAGTTCCCTAAAACCTTGTAAGGCACTGCTGTTTCAGNTAAACAATTCTATGGTTCTATGACACACAAGGTGTCCATTCTATGGTGATCAAGGATGTCATGTTGTCTCTCTCTATTTCTTTTTTCCATGCAGTTACTTCAAGGGTAGTAAAGACAGTACTAGACAGGTGGCAACCATCAAAGAAAACATGAAGCATTTCATTTAGAGGCTCTAGAGCTCTTCAGAAAAACACTTCAAAGCTAAGAATAGCACAGAGAATTTAAATGACAATGCAGTGTTGAATTTTTGTTCTACTTCTACAGTGTGAAGGGTTTTTTTCCCTGTTTTAGGAAGATCCCATGATAATTTTGAACCTCTAGGCAGCTGGAAAGAAGTTATGTATGAACTCAAGAAGATGTTACTTGGGGACAAGCAATAATAAAGGCCTCAGGAATCAGAAAGACAAGGTGTCTCTCTTATTATTTTGGGTCACTGAAGGTTACACCTGAAAAGGATAATCTCAGATAGGTATTTCTAGGATCACATATGGAGAAATAGGACAAGAGGTTATTTAACAGATCAACACAAAATTTGTTGGTTAGGGTAGCTGGTGCCAAATGCTCAGTTCACTTGGCAATAAATTGCTTTTTATCTAGCTTAATCTCTCTGCTAAAAACTATTGTAACTAATCCATACTCAAAAAAAAAAAAAAAAACCCAACAAAAAAACCCCAACTCTTTTTTGGATTAAGGCATGAAAACTGATTAAAAATAGCATCTCTTCACAAACTCTGAAGTCCAGAAAGCAGGTAACCAGAAGAGAGTGCTACCTGACAAATGCCAGTGCTTTTTCCAATGTCAGAAAGTTCCCTAAAACCTTGTAAGGCACTGCTGTTTCAGTAAGATGGAGATTCAGCTAACTAACACGCCAGTTCATTTCAACAATAGTTCCATTCCTGTAGGCAAAGCAGCAGTGTTAAAAAAAAAAAAAGTACATTTGGGCAGAAACAGATTCTTAGATTTAAGAACTAATATGTGATTGGCTCCATGAAAGGCATTTTAAAAAAAGTCATTTCTCATCCAAAATGGCATTGATGCTGTCTCTGGAAATGTTTTGCAATGGTGTTGTAGTTAGAGTAAATCCTATGTTTGTGCCAACGTATCATGAAAGACAACAGCTTCAGAAATCTGCCTTTGAAATTTGGCGTAATAGGTTCATGTGATTTTAATATATTTTATGCTCAAAATTCCTGTAGCGTTACTCAAAATACTGTAGAACTCAGTGACTGTACAATAGAAATCATATTCTCATCTATATTTTGGCATATACATAGATAGTTAAAAGATGTGATGCTGTGCAAACCAGACTAATATGAAATAAAGAAATATTCAGCAAATTTAACAAATAACGTTCTGTAGATTCTGTAGGTGTTCTGCTCTTTTATTTACTTAATATGATGTGTTCAGGATTTTTCCTTGAAACCGGTAACCAGATTTGTCCCAAATGTGCCTGAAATCAAAGTGTAAGTTGTCTTCCACTGTAAGGAAGAAATCGTAACTTTTTTCCATAGAGTCTTCCTGAAAAGGTGGACATTGGTGTGCAATAAAAAGCCAAAAGTTTATTTAAAGTGAAGGGCTCATGAACATCCCCACTTCCAGCAGTTGGTATATTCTTAATAGAAAAGAATTTCGGTGGGGTATTTCTGTCATTAGTGCTTTTGGCCTGGAGAACAAAAAAGTAAATTGCTTAGTGGCTCACCATGTGGTTTGATAACACCTGAATGAAGCGTGACGTCATGTTTTGCCACCCTTAAAGTCAATACCTGACCTTGCAGCTATTTATTTGCTCTCTGAAGGAGATTAGGGTCTGCACTGCAACCCCAACACTGCTGGTTTTACAAACACAAATTAAATTATTCATTTATTATATATGTGTAGATAACCACTCACTACATAATCTGTCTGAGAAAGCAGTACTTCAGGCATCTCAAATGTTTCAAAAAATGACAGATGTTATGTGAAAATTCCTACATCTGTAGATTAAAAAGCCAATTTTTTAAGCAGTTTTAAAAGAGCCGTAGTTGTATGGAAGATTCAGAGACAAATTTTATAATTTGCAAGTTTTAAATGGCTGGGAAATGTATCTTGAACTTAAAGGCATCTCCGAAGGAGATTTTCATCTCCCTATGGCTCGCACAGATAGAACTGTGATTCTCGCTGATATTTGTTGTACTGCTTTCATTTTATCCGGAAGGATGTGGATGGGGAGCAAAACAATGTTCCAAAATTAAAAGC
Source organism: Burhinus bistriatus (assembly GCA_013397275.1). NCBI lineage: Eukaryota > Metazoa > Chordata > Aves > Charadriiformes > Burhinidae > Burhinus > Burhinus bistriatus. The sequence goes on along the minus strand of VYXH01005550.1, from coordinate 50,887 downwards.
TCAGAAGACCTTAAACTGACCTCTTAAATTCAGATAATAACAAAGCCAACACTGAAGGCTTACCCTCAAGAATTCAGAAAATGCAGTGCCAAATAATCTTTTACAGTATAGTGAAGCCAAATTATTGAACCGTATTTTAGCTCTGCTCTGACAGATGCAGTGAAGCCTTAGGCTCAGGACCTGCATGTGCTTTTCTGCTCATGAGCAACATTCAGCTCAAGCTTGTAAAGAAGAAATCCTGCGTGTCCACAAGTGGAGCTCCCCTTGCTGCAGGGCTGCCGGATGCTGCGGACATGGGGAGTGCAGACTCTTGTACAGCTGGGCCAGGAGGTGCACAGGGCATTGCCCTTCGGGATTTCTCTTTCCTCACTTGGGAAAGGATGTCAGGAATTAGATATAATGAAGTAGTGATGGAATATAAGTGGCAGTCCAAAGGAGACCTGTGCTTTGCTGGTGAAGGCTGACAAAACAACCATGTCCCTCTTCTGGCATTTGTTGTCTACAGCAAGACTGGGTGGAGTCCCATCACTTGAAGTGACTGGGTCTACGTCAGCTGTGAATCTTGATGCAAGATTATATGCAGTGAAGTAGAAAATAGGACCCTATTTAGACTTAGGGCCAAAGATCTGTAAGGGTTTAATTCCACTTCCCTTGAGCCAAAGGTCCCTCTTAACCCAGCCCTGGGACTGGGTATCATGGTAAAGAGCTATGAGGTTTAAGGCTACTCTCAGCACCACTGTAAGAGCTAGAAATTCATCTTTGGTATTGAGATACTCTGCTGGGCGGCTGTGGCCATTTTCTGAATTGCAGGATATGTTCCAAGGAATGGCTCTGATTACCTGAATCCACTGACATCTCTCAGATAGAGAGATGACTGAAATGCCGCTGGACCAGTTTTATCTGCAGAGAACTCCATCTGAGTGCTCTCTCTTCACTGTTTTCCTTTAAGGATAGTTGACTTGTGATAAGTCCCTATAGGAAAGTGTTAACTGCAAAAGTGTGTTTACACTGACATAAATGTAATGAAAGAAATATTCCCACTCAAAAACTCTTATGTTTGGAAGTCTGTACTCTGACAAGGTGCTGCCTGTATGAGGATAAAAGTGCAATGGCAATGCTTGGCTACTCCTCTGTAATTTGTGCAGCATGCAGACTGCTTTTATTGTAAAATACTACTTTTCTTTCTATAATAAAACAGCTTAAAAAAAGTCAAGTCAGCAGATAAAATAAAAGTGCTGCAAATTAACTGTTTAGTCTTTTGCATTGTCAGTCGAAGTAGAATTTTCTGCTCTACACTTTGTAATTGGGTTGCTGTTTATTATGTTGCAGGTTTTTTCCATTCGGAGTGAAGAACAATAATGTTTTGATCTTAGCTTGAAATAGAGAAAAGAGTATAAATACTCTGAACCTTCCAAGTAATGAAATGGGGATTATTAAGTAAAACAATGCATAAATGTTTAGAAATCACATGTCAGAAATTAATTTAGGGTTTCATATTGCAATTAAAAAATGTCACAATGACAGATGACAAATATAGTATGGAGGGCACCAGTATGTCTTCTATGCAATTAAATTGAAATGCTGCAATTACTTCAGGATACTTCAGTAGTGGAAATTTATTAAGAAGCTTGTGGGACAGAGCAAGAGGAAGGTCTGCATTCCTTTCAGAGAGAAGATGGATGCTAATGTCTGGTGGGATTTTTATCCAGAGATGCTTGTAGTCATCAGCCTTGTCACCATTTTTTTTTTCATCTGACTAGCAGGAACTGTGACTAACAGTGTGTACAGTTACTAACAACATTGTGATGGCAGAACTAGGTGCTGTCAGTATTATCTCTTATAATACAGATATTTCTTAAGCTGTGGGTGTAGTGGGTGGTGTGTGATCTGTGAAGGATGAGAAGAACTGAAAGGGATGTGGATTTTTTTTCAACTGAGGCAGAGAGACACCTCCTCCCAGACCTTTCATGCTGTCTCTGGGACTGTTTTCCCTAGGTTTTTAGCAAAGCCTTGTCCAGGCAGCAGAACCATTTGCACCATGAAGAACTGAAAGGGCTTGGCATTATCATAGTGTTTTATGAATGCAAAAATCACTGCCACTTTGGGCACAATACAGAGCCTGCCAAACGTGGACCCAGATAAGCTGAGCTGATGAGAAGCTGAGAGCTCAGCTGTTCCTATCCCCATCTGAAATCCCAGGAATGTTATAGCAGGATTACAAGCTTCAGATTCTGATGCACCTTGCTTGAGAGGGCAGCAGTTATGGGGAACATTGCAGAATTTGTTAACTATATGAAAGAATAGATTGAGTACAGATGGTGTATGACTTCATCTTTTTATGTTCTTGTGAAAGGATAACTTGCAATGATGGGAGATTTCAGGCCTAGGGCATTACATAAAATAGTTGACAATGAATGTTAATACTTGTCTTTTCAGCTCTGGTCAGTTGTCCTTAAAGTAACTCCTGCAGACTCCATCTGGCCATCCTTATGTGACATTGAAAAAGTCAGCACTATAAACTTCATCTGACTGTTAATTTATTATGGTTTTTTTTTTACTGTCCAGGCAGATGGAATAGTAAAAAACTTTCCTTTGCTGCCAAGAAACAAGAGAGATGATGATATCATATTCAGGTTCTTTCCTCTACTTCATTTATTTTGCATTGCAATGGTGTTAAGGAAGGAAGAGTAAACATGTATTTTCTCTGCTGAAGTTTCCCTGCATGTGGAAGAAAGAGGGCAAATATAAAAAAAGATGGTTTTTTTTGTCAGGAGGGATGTATTAACAGCACTTTCATGTGTAATATGTGAAGGTATTTGCTCTGTTCTTCTTGTTGCTTGTGAGCCTTCAGGTGGACAAACACATTTGAGATATATCTCAATATGCTTATTCCTTCCTTCTTGTGGGAAGGTGGATCAAGTAATCAGTTTGACTTTCCCTTCAATTCTGCCCTTTCTATGATTTTTACCTTGCATTTAGGTATCTTTACCTAGCCTCTTTAAGTGGGAGGGCATTTTATTTATGGTAGGATAATCCTCAGCTGCTCATGATATTCTTAGGTGGCAAGGCAAGTATCTGCCATAACGTATACTGCTGCATATCTCAGAAAGCAGGCATTATGTTTTTACAAGCTCAAGAGCTGACTGTTAGCTGCAAAGATGAAAGCCATGGACTGACGAAGCCTGTGCAGGACATACAAGGAGTTAAACGCACATGCTGGTTAGATGCATGCTGTCCACACATCAAAATGCTGGTAAACTTTGAAAAGTTTCGATTTTGTACAGAGCCTCAACTTTGCTATCATAAAACTAAGACAAAAAGAATTTAAGATTTTTGTGAAAGAACAGTCTACTTAGCATTTTATAGTGAATAAGGTATTTCCAAATTTAGATACATCCATATGTATATATCTATCTCTCAATTCTCAGCTCTGTTCCATGGCTCTTTATGGGACTGCTATAGATGGAAAACCAACATAACCAGCTTCCTAGTTATGCCTTTTGTATCTCAACAAAGAATGGAGTAGTGGTGGCAAAGATAAGTCTTCAGAAACTACATGGGTTCAGGAAATCACAGTAGCTGCCACTGCTTCTTGAGAGCCAGTATAGTCAGTTGCAGCTTAGAGGAGCCGTAACTTAATATCAAAAATGTCTCCGGAAAGTGTGTTTCTGAAAAGCTAGGTTTAACGTAACTCAAAATATTGGTGGTTTGACTTGACTAATGAGAGCCATTTGATTTGTTCCTTATGGCCTTGATAGTAATTATATTATGTTATATTCAATCTACCATTATATTTTCAGTTAAACTCTGTAATTAAAAAATGCCCTTGTTGTCTGGTAGATGACATAACAACCCCCTTTATAATCTTCTTTTAAGTATGTGTCTTCTCAACATTTTTTCAGTCCCCCTGGAGTAGAACCATATAATTTCCTAAAGGTACTTGGTGACATTTGGCTTGATTTTTAGCAATCATTCCTACCACAACTACATTGGAATTGATATGTCTGTTTATCAGAAGGCTGGCAGGACTATGAGAAATGCAGGCAAATATGTATGAGTAAAATGTAAAATCTCCTGAAAACTAACGTACATCCAGATGTATATAAATAGATTTGGAAAAGCCCAAAATACTCTGATATTCTCAAGGATTCCTATACCAGTTCATTGAGGTTTTTGAAAGATGTTCCCAAAGCGTTCCATGGGTGGAAATTCTAGACCTTTTCTTGACATTATAGTCTATGTTCGTATTAGAAAGTTTGTATAACACCTGACTTCATCTTTGAATCCTGTCCTTAGTAAACTTGGAGACCAACATGTCTGCATCTTTGCATTGTCTTCTTTCAAACATCTCATCTCTTATCACTGAAAACAATTACTCTAGTATTATTTTCTTATCTGTATTGTTTTCTTGACACCATCAGAATTTTTTCTATATCTTTCTTGAAATATGTGGTCTTAGACGGAACACTACACTCATGCCTTATCACTGTTAGAAGGATTAGTTTATCCATCCTGCATGTAACGCTTCTGTTTATACATTTCAGTATGCTTTTTTTGCAGGAGGATGAAAACACTGACTCACATTTAGCTTTGATCTATTCAAATATTTTTCTTTTTTTATTTCTTTTTTTTCCCAGAACTGTTGTCACTTCATTCACTTTCAGTCTTCTGTTGGTGATGGCTGTTTGCTGAAATGCCATATCTGGCATTTGACCCAACCAAATTGCATCTTTTTTCCTTTCCTGGCTATTTCTACAATTTTTCAGGTTCTTTTAAAATTCTCAAAATTGTAGTCTCCAATGCATTTGCAGTCTTTCCCTGCTTGTTATCAACTGACAGTTTAATAAATATATTCTCTTATTGATCATCAGTATCTTTGACAAAAATATTTATCAAGGTCCAAGAAAGCCCACAACAGAACATAAACTTTCACAACAAATTATTTGTAGCTCATCTTTGAGGACACTTGCTAGCTAAGTTTACCAAAAGATTGCATTAGTTTCATTTATACTATGGTCCCACAGTTTACTTATAAGAATATCAGGTCATAAAGTGTCAAACTCCTGACTGAAGTCAAAAGCTCTATTTCCCCACTGTAAAGAATAATATTAAAATGGGTTGGCATGAGTTGCTTAGCTGTTACTGCCATTTTGTAAGTACCTAGAAAGAATATAAATACTGTGTTGCATGATATTTTCCTTTATTTTTTTCCTGGGAACTCAGTTACAGATCACTGAATCTAAAATTCCTATTTTTGTGCTGAAATATAAAAACTATTTCTTGTCCCTTTTTTTTTTTTCCTCTTGTTTCTTCTAAATTTGATTGTTTAATGCAGTTGTCATCTTCTGGAATTTCCCAGCCTTTCTTACACAGGCATTCAGAAAAGATGACCAAACTGATCCTGCCTGGCCTTGAAATATAGTGATCTGGGATATATGTTCTTGACATCATCCCTGTTCACTCCAGACTGAAACATATTTCGGCTCCAGTTAAGATTAAGTATACCTACACTGTCTCCACTGGTGGTTTGTTTTACAAAGTCTTGAAAGCAGTCAGTGAAGATCCAACTATATCCCTAGTTGGCCAGTTCCAGTACTTAACTATAGTTCTGGATGGACATTTTTCCTAATCTGCTATCCAGATCTGTATTATTTGAAATTCAGTGTTTGCTCCTTGCCTTATCTTTGTTTGGCATGGGGGACAACTGAACTCTTTATTTCACTTTCCTTCATGTTTGAACTCTATTGTTATGCTCCGTCTCAGCTTTTCCCTAAACTAGGGAAACCTGAATCCCTCTTTTCATGTTCTGTATTTTAAGCCTCTTAATTGTTGCTGAACTTTTCTACATCCTCTTTGGCTTTTCTAATAGATGGTGCCCAAAACTGGATGGAGCACTCCAGCTGAAATTATCCATTGATGTTTGTAAGTAGTACAAAAGGAAAAAAAAATCTGTATTATGCACCATACTCCTTTTATTATATTGTAGACTGACAGTTCTTTGGAACCGGATTGTAGACTTGCATACACTTAAAAAACGCATTACAAAGTTTTCCCTCAGCCCTATTTCATTCTTCTATGTTAAGAGTTCATTTCAGTGACAAAGTGTAGTTCCACAAAGAAATGTACAACTCCAAGGAAGGCAAAAGATCTTCATCAAATGTGCTCAGTTCAAAAGAATGAAAAAAGGAAAAGCAAGCAATAACAAAACCAAAACTCTAATTATAAGCTCTGCAAAGACAACTTGGCTCAATTGAATTTGTTCTTCCTTGGTGTACTTACACAAAGTCCAGCTGGCTCATGGCTCTTCAGAATTTAATTTGCTGCACCTAACGTGAAGGGAAATTCTCTTTGTGGGCAATTTGGCTTCCCCAGCACTACAAGCAGAATCTTATTCCCCTACTAGAATTAAGCACAAGTGCTTTCTAGTTCACAGTCTGGATTACAAGCTGTCCCTTCCCTCTGGATGGTTTCTCACCATGGTTTCACAGACAGAAGATAGAGCTGAGAGAGAGCAAAGCTTCCCAATGTCGGATAAAAAGGATGAGTGTACAAGGTGGAGGCAAACACAAAGTAGTGTTGGATACACAGGCAGCAGAGGTTAGCTGCTCATTCCAGGGATGTTCCTACAGCCAGCATTAGTGTGCTCTTATATGCAGCTACCTGCTTTGTCCTTGCCTAAAGCTAGCCCTGTTTCAAATGAAGTCAATGGGAATTTTGCTCACTGCTTCCGTATGAGCTCTATGCTAAAGCTTAGACATTTGTGTGATGCTCCAAACCTATCCATCCTGGTCTGAGCCATGACTCTGTCTTGCTAACTCCTCCGACAGAAGTGCAATTTGCAGGATTCTAGCTACAGGTAAAAAAAAATCTAAGTTTATGCATAATTGTTTAATCGATAGTTGGAAGTGTCCTAGCCCATGATTTGTGATCCTTTTTGCCTTCTCGCTCTCTTTGTGTGAAGACGAGAGATTTGACAGTCCATAATAAGGTGTCTGGCACATAAGTCGCCAACAGGTAATTAGCAGGACCATTTCTTATTTAACACGTGAGGCTGGCACTGACACAGGGGCAATGCTAAAGTTCAGATAATAACCTCAGCAGCCCCTGCCAGCTGTGCCAGGTATGAAGTGTGGGTTCCCCCAAGTGAGAAAACTCAATTTTTATCTTCAGCAGCACTAACAGATAAACACAAGACATAGGCTTGTAGGGTGACTTTAGTCACTTTGACCCCTGGGCCTCACTAAGCACAGACTTCAGGTAAGAGACATGCTGTCCTTGGGGACCATGTTTCACAGATATGTTGGGAGTATGTGGCAAGGGAGTGGAGGAGGTCATGGTGCAACAGCCTAGGTACTCATTCTACCCAGATTTTAATAAGAGGCTTTCAAGAAATTCAAGCTGCAAATAATGTGGTTTATTTATAGAGAGGTTATGCAGGAAGTGGAAACTTGTACTGCAGGCACCCTGGTCATGTTAAAGGGTGGTCTGTTGACAGTGGTCCCTGCTTAGCAAGCATCTGTGAACACGAGAGGCTGTAGTCACTTCTCTCCCTGCTGTGCTGTACAGAGCTATTCTTCTGTAGTGCGGTGACCTTTCTCCCATCACCACTGCTGATGTATGTGAGAGGCTTTGGATTTTGTACCCTGTGACAGGATGTGGTTTGCCTCTGCAGAACTCTGATGACTGATGTCCGAAATCCATCTGCAGCCAGGATCAGATGCTTAAAATGTTTTGAGCATAGCAGAAGAGCTCAGCATCCTCCTGCAAAAATTCAGATCTGCTCTTTGCACTCAGAGACAACTGCCAGAGCTCTTGCAAAATGGACTGAAGGTAGTCAATATTAAGTTGTTGGTTATACTCAATGCAACTCACAAGTGGTAGAATATTTCTGGTTATTATAGTTTCACTGGATGTAGGAATGAACACAATTTTGTGAATAGGTACTTTTTCCTTTTATGACTGGTTGGTATTATTATGCCCATGTGAAATATAGGTAAACTAATCAGTATTTTTTTTTTTAAACGGAGAACACAGTAACAGAACAGAACGGTGGTTTGCTTAGCCTACTATCTTTCCTCTTGAAGTGGTCAGTAGCAGATGGTTAGGGAAAACTGTAAGAAACCAGACAAGTTATAAATTATCCTTCCTCTTGTGGTTCTCTTGGGCTCCAGCTACCAGTGTTTTAAAAAATTCCTGGAGGTTGCATCGGTTCTGTTATGTTTATGTACTCATTAACTCCTGAAGTCAATTCACATATTTCTCTAACAAGAATTTGTCTGCACTATTATCATCAGTGACATCTCATGGCAATAAATTAATTACTAATAATAATTAATTACATGCTACTTGAAAATTCTTCCAAAATCTCCTTTTGTTTTAAACCCACTATGCCATAATTTCATATTGGGAAACTGTTTTTCACTGTTAATTGTCAGTGACATTTGCAGTTTGACAGCTAGACCATAACAACTCAGTGATCTCTTTTGCTCTGAAGAACCCCTGCCTACTTAGTCTTTGTGTGGAAGTCACTCATGAGCTGTCCTGTACACATCACTCATTACCCACTCAAAGATTTGCTTTTCTGCAGGGAAAAAAGGAAAAAAAAAAAGGTGCAGTTTTGGCCTCAGAGAAAGATGTGAGTATGATCTAACTAGAGAGAAAAACAGTATGAACAGTGGGAAACTGACATTTTAAGAAGCTCACTGGGTTGAAAGCCTGCTAGGCTTATAGTGCTGACCTTGGCAAGTTTACCTTGCTGTCAGGGTACCTATTGTTCCAAGGTAAAAGCAGTGAATAATTTGTACGGGTTAATGGGAAAGGAGAAAATACATGCACCCTTATCAGGAGCCTTCAGACATATGCACGAGTAGGGTCTGAGCTGAATTTTGAAGATTTCATGTCCTCAGAGGTGGCTGGTCCTTATGTGTAATAATGAGATAACATTTGTTTGTTCACCATGCAAATTTGACTGACCAGGAGCAATATGGGAGGATGTGGGTAGGAAGGAAGCAGGAGACCCGTCATCACACTGAGTGAGTCTGAAATCTCATGATTCTAATTAGTTTGTTAGAATCATTATCTAAGCAAACTTTGAAGAGTGAGTGTATACTATTATTTGAAACAAACATTAGAATCCTTATAATGTAGAAGGTTAATGAGCCACCTTTCAGTTGGGTTGAAATAACTTTTTTATGAAGAGGGGATGGCCAGTTTTCCTGGTTGACCTTTTGAGCCATGAACCAGAGCCTTTGCCTGGCTGGGAGCCTCATCACCTTTCCCAAGGAAGAAGAGAGCCAAGGAGGTGGAGAACTCCAGGAATAGCAAGAGATGATAACAGCTCTATCGTTGCATTACATGTAAGTGAGTCATGTAACAATATTGGCCTGAGCAGTTTTGCTATTTTACTTTAGGCCATAGCTGGAGACTGGAGTACCTGACAGCTCCTTCTCTGGTACAATTTCACTGGGACACTTGGCTCAAGTGATATAGGTTGACCATATCTGCTTAGGGAAGAGCTACTTGTAGATAAGCTATTATCAGAGCTGACTTCACCTGCATCACAGAGGTGAAATCTATTAGTACTGCAAAAGGAATAATCTGAATAACCTTTATGTAGCAGTATAATGGTCAGGGCACTGGTGCGGGCTAAGTTCAGTGCCAGCTTCATTCAACAGTGGTCAAACCCATGGTTTTGAAAAACATATATCTGCATTTTTGAAATAGCAGATATGAATGTGGTTATTTTATCTCTTCCTGTCTGAAGGCACAAATAACTGAAGAATAATAACTTGTCTCTATTAAATATCAGACATTTTTTCTTAAAGAATAGATTTCTTTAATGCTACATAGATCTCATGTTGTCACATACCTATAAAATATTTATTATAATTGTGCTTATGCATGTATAGCTGCCAGTGTATTTACATTTTCTGAGTAGATTGATGCATCTTCCATGCAATGAGAAAAAGCATTTTCTAAGTGATAGGACACTATGTAGTGAACACATTATTTTCAGGTAAAATTTACATGTGGAGCTCAGCAGCTGGAAACTGCAGATCATAATAACGGCTTGCTTCTGATGATGTGTAATACCATCATTCTTTTTTGTAGCATCTTGACATTGTTTTAATTTTAGTCAAAACTTTTTCCACTGTTTATGGGAGCCTAAAGTTCAGTTAGCTACTGAATTTCATTACCATATTTTGCAAATCGCTGTTGTTGATTATTTGAATTATATATTGTGCAGGATATATAACTACTTACTATTATGAAAAGGTCCATTTTTGACATCTAATTCCCGTTTATCAGCCAAACCAGTGAACTGATGGCCCTGGTCAGCACAGTAGGATGATAAAACCCAGCTTTGAAGTATATAATCCTCTTATTAGTTATATAAGACAAGCTAGCAGGAAATTTCCCAAATGAGGTCTTAAACTGTGTTGTTCTCCAGTCATTCAAAACCATCGTAGAATCTCAGTAACAACATTTCAAGCCTACCTTTGGGTGGAAAGGAATTTTGTAATTTTTGGCATCTTTTATTAATCAGAAATAACCTCATCCTTTCTGCTCCCTCTCATTTTTCAGTCAATTATATATTTTCTTTATTTGCTGCCAATTCTATCGATAACCACTTTTTAATAATCCTTTTCAAACCTGTGGGGGACTTAAAGAGGTTTTTTTTTTCTCCTCCTGATCAATATTTTCAGTGGGAAGAGAGGCTGAGAAAGCATTAGGAATACACCCACCAGCAGCTTTGTTCCTTCCTAATTTTTTGAACTCACTTCAAAGCCAGTAGCTCTGTAGCAGTGTACTAAGTGTGCTCTCAGTTTACAGAAAATTGTTGGATTTAGGGGTTAGAGCGCTCCGTTCTCTCATTTAGTGTTCTAAATATGTGACATATTTTAATTCACAGAAGGGTCATGCTGATTTAGCTGATAATGGTTTCTATTAATTCCATATGCCGTACCAATTAAAATCTGGACATGCAAATTAAAATGTTTATTCTGGATGAATGGGAGATAGGGGAGGTTATAAGCCTCAAATGCTTCTTTGAAGCATGGCTCTATTTGAACAGAAGGAGCTTCTAAACATTATATTCTGGGTGTCTGTGTGTATTATATCTCAAGCAATCCTTATCAATTGTGCCCAGGTTACAATAAACAAGGTTTTTATTTCCTTGGCTGCCGACCTTGACAAGCTGATGCAGTCTGTCAGAGTCAGACTGGGATCTTTCCATCACACATTACATGACCAGTAAGAAAGATTCTGCAGGCCAAAAGCTGTCCTCAGCTGCACTCCTGCAATCCTGTTACCTCTGTAGTGTGTCCTCAGTGACACCAGAGTAAATCCCTCCTGTGCAAGTGAGCTCTTCAGCTCTGGGAGAGCTGAGGGAAGGGTGTTATAGGTCGCAAAGAGATCTGGGGAGGTGATGGGTGCATTTTCCCCTTGCAAAGTTTGTTGTTTATCTGTTTGTTTTTGTAAAATATGTATTTTTATGAAAAAGGTAAAAACATAGACCCTTTCTACTGTACATCATAAATAACTAACATTTTCTGAACAATTTTGAAGAGGATGAACCAGCTGGGCCAGAATACAAGTTCATCGCTTGGTTTATCTCTTCGAGCAACATTCTATGTATTTCCATCGTGCTAGTAAATGAAAAATTACTTTCAGAAAAAAGGAAAAAAAGTTAGCATTTAAAGGTCAGATTTGCAATATCAGGTGTTCTGGTTAGTTTCTGGAATGATATATAGATTTTCATAGAATCATAGAACCGTTTAGGTTGGAAAACACCTTTAAGATCATCCAGTCCAACCACTGACCCTACTTTGCCAGGTCTGCCACTAAACCGTGTCTCCAAGCACCACATCGACACGACTTTTAAACACATCTAGGGATGGTGACTCAACCACCTCCTTGGGCAGCCCGTTCCAATGTTTGATAACTCTTTCAGTGAAAAATTTTTTCCTAATGTCTAGCCTAAACCTCCCCTGGCACAACTTGAACCTGTTTCCTCTTGTCCTATCGCTAGTTATTTGGGAGAAGAGACCAGCTCCCATCTCACTACAACCTCCTTTCAGNAAGTGCAGGACCCGGCACTTGGCCTTGTTAAACCTCATGCAGTTGGCTTCAGCCCATCGATCCAGCCTGTCGAGATCTCTCTGCAGAGCCTTCCTACCCTCAAGCAGATCAACACTGCCGCTTAATTTGGTGTCATCTGCAAACTTACTGAGGGTGCACTCAATCCCCTCATCCAGATCATCAATAAAGATATTAAAGAAGGCTGGCCCAATTAGTTTCTTCTATCTAAACTGATAACTTTGTGTCCTGTATTTTTTGATAAGTGCTGGTTACTTAGTACATTCAACACATCCATTTACTCCCTTTATAGCCATGTATAAATGGATATATTGCTTATCTTTAGGGACCTACAGAATGTTTTGAGGGAAAACATTGATAGAAGTAGCAGATTATGAACAGTACTCTTGCATTGTTTGTGACTTGCATTGGATGGTGATTGTTAAGTAGGACCAGGCTACATCTAGAACTTTGCGTTCTGCTCCATATGATATAACTCATGTCTTATCAAGCTTTTTAAAAGGGACATTAGGCAAAAGATGTGGTAACCAGTATTCCTTCTGATATTGCTGAAACTTTAACACTGTCTGAACATTTTTGACAACTATCAGTAGTCCAAATATACAAGAACATAAACTGTGATAAGTATGCATAGCAAGGCAAAGCAACTGAACAATTTTATTTGAAAAACATTTGCAAATCATTTTTGTTAGCAGCTGAAATAACTATGATTATGAATCTAAAGTATGTGATTGACAGAGTCAAGAGAATTGCTTTGAGTTTCACAGAATGGCGGTGCTTAATAGAATAAATGAAATGCACTTTAAGTCATATAAATAAGCAGGTTTATTGTTCAAGTTTTAAGAATTAGAAATCTAGTTTCTCAAAGTGATGTCATATTAAAATCTAGGTTAGGATTTGTATTTTAACAAAGACGCAGGTTATATACAGCATCTAACCCTTTCTGGTAAAATTGCATTATGGAATTCATCACTCCTAAACCCAATTGCTGTCTTTGGTATATTTCCATTTATAACCTGATTGAAATATTGCAGTGCCATCAAACTTTTGAAAGCAGCAGGGTTATGTCATAATTGGAGGCAGGGGGGGAGGGTAGAGGGAGAAAAGAAGAGAAAAAAGAAAAAAGAATTGTTAGATGATCTTCAACAAAGGAATAGTATTGAAAACGCCTTGCACATGTAACTATCAGTGTTTAAGGAAAAATATGAATAGCTTTAAGAAAATCTTATAGTTGCATTTATTTTGAGAGATGCGTTTGGATATATTGCATTGTGAAAAAGCTAAACGTGTTTAACTTAGAACACAGGCATAGACCTTGGTGATGGGCAGGTTAGTAAAATTTGCTTTTCAAAGGGGATGTTGCTTTTATAAAAATTGTGTGGTAGAACTGCAGCTGTAGGAGAAGAAGGAATTTTTCTTGAAGTAAAACAAGTTTTGGCAAAACTTTAAGAAAATACTTGGCTTTGAAAAACAGTTTTGTATTGAAGACAAAAAATCCAATGGGATTTTTACAAAATAAAATAATGAGGATCTTATGACTCCGGAACATGAAGTTTATTCAGCAATTTTTTTGACATATAGAACAAAATACTCTCAGACATTGTAAATCAAGATTCAAAATTTTTAATCTAAAAAATTAATTCAGCTGCAGGAAATAGTGGTAGTACAAGGGGTAACACTTTTCAACTGAAAGATGGTAGATTTAGGTTAGATATTAGGAAGAAATTCTTTACTCTGAGGGTGGTGNTCAAGACCAGGTTGGATGGGGCTTTGAGCAGCCTGCTCTAGTGGAAGGTGTCCCTTCCCATGGCAGGGGGGTTGGAACTAGATGATCTTTAAGGTGCCTTCCAACCCAAACCATTCTATGACTATGATTCTATGAAATGATGATTAGTACAAGAACACTAAGTAGGTAAAGTGATAACATTAGTTTGTAACAAAAGAAGGACCAGAAGCACAAAAGAGGACTGGTAAAGTTCCTCAAGATTTGTTCCAGGATTGACTGAATCTAGTACCTTCATTGTTGTACAAGTTGGCATATTCTAATAAAATTTGCAGGTGGTACACTGTTGGTCGGCATTGTCAGTTCATGGGAGGATTTGAATAGCGTGTGCTCTTGAGAAGAGATTAAGACATATTGTACATTTAAGTACTACTCAAAATTTTTGCTGTTGAGAGTGGAGATCATGGGTTGAAAATGGTTGAGGAAGGAACAGCAAGGTTAGTATTGATCCTTTTATGGTCATCAGGGTAAAGACATCTGTGATTCCAGAAAAAAAGCAGCCAAGGTGTTTCAAGAAGAGATCAGAAGTTATTTATGTGTATCTTTCTACAAGGCATTGGTGAAATCTCATACATGATCCAACATGCAGCCCTGATCACCAAGGTAGAAAGGAAGATGAATTCAAAATGCCATATGTGCAGAGAAAAACTTCTAGGAAAATTAGAAGGAGGAAGAGCTTATCTTCACGCAGCCAAAAGAGGAGGCAAACTGAAAGAGGCTAGGATTGTTATCAAAAACTTAGCAAGAGGGTAAACAATGGGGAAGGAATGGACTTTGAAAGAAAATGCTGAAACAACAAATAGACATTAATTGGTCATGAATAAAGTTGGAAATTCAAAGATTTGTAATTGCTAAGGTCTGAAAAGTCTTCTAGTGTGACAGACTGAACTTGAACTCTTTGTGCATGGAAGGATGTTAAGTAGTTACCTGAAAACAGAAGATCTAAGTGAACCAGAAGTCCTTTCAGTCAAACATGCTTGCGCTGTTGTTGGTCTCTATGTATTCAAACTGAACAGTCCTGCTACTGAATGTAAACATCAAACAAGGTTAAGACATCCTGTCTACACTTTTGTGCGGTGATTCCTATTCATCCTGTAATATCACTTCAGAGCTTAATGGTTGCTTCTAGTTTCTTGATATCATTCCAGTGGTTGCACTTGAATAACCTTGTGACAGTCTTGGATTCTGGACGCCTGTGTGAGAATGGAGAAATCAATAGGAAGGGTTTTTTGTTCATAGGTTTTAAAGATTTTTTTTTTTTTCTCTTATCTGTGTTCTACTTCCACTGTTTAATGTCTGTCTAGAGGGACACTGAGTTAAATGGCTTTAGATTCAGTAGTATGCTCATTTAGGCATTCAAGCCTAAAATTTATGTATAAAATAATAAAATTGCACTTAAAGTTGCATTGTATTTTAGTTCCAGAAAAGCAGTACATGTCTGCTCCTCTGTTGAAGTTAGTCTGGATCTGCATGACTGAGAGAAACTGAAGTTATTACCTTCAAGTTTATTTGCCACAGATTCATTTAAAGTTAATGAGCTGTCTTCCATCTTGCCTTTTGGTTGGAAGCAGTGTACATTGCTTGTGCTACCTTGTGTTTCCAAACACTTTAACCTGCATGAAGAAACATGGCCTGGCCTCAGCCAGCAGAAAATACTTTGGAAAACAAAACAACACGTTCCCTGACCCCGGCCGACACCGCCCCCACCGGAGCCGCGCC
>VYXH01005550.1:7387-30608 GCA_013397275.1 Burhinus bistriatus | reverse complement strand
AGAAAAAGAAAAAAAAAAGTCATATTTCTGTAGTTTTAATTAATTTCTCCAACTCTTACCTGGGTTGAAATACCTGAGAATGGAAGGAGAAAAGCTTCATTCTATTGCCCCTGTTAAAAAGAAAATATAGTAATAATAAAGAAATTATCTTCATAATTGATCTGCAAAAGCTATTGGATTGGTTTTAATTTGTCTTTCAGTAAAGGCTCTACTGTTGATTCAGTGATGCTGGATGATGGGCAAATAATCTCTTATCAGTTTATTACATAGTTTAAATGGATGTTGCTATGATCTTTAAATAACTTTGAGATGTCAGTGAGGACAAATGCCACCCATCTACTAATACCTATAGGCTACTGTATATATGAAAAAGTCAACATGTAGAAATTAAACATATGATGTTTGCTAACAGGGAGACCTTTCCTACTGCTTTAGAGTACTGACATGAAATGCTTCCCTGATATGTGAAAACAGAAACATCAGCAAAATCTTGCAAAGCCTTCCTCTGACATGCAAATTTATGATGTGGACAAAATGAATGCTGCTTTCTATTGTCCAGCCTCACTCATGTCTCAATAATGGCTTCATGCTGCTGTGACTTGTTGAAATTCTGTCCTTGTCATACGAGAGTTGCTAACATTTTCCTGTGAAACTTGTCCTGAATTGTTAAAAGAAAACACTTTTATATGTTCCTGAGTCTTTGACTTCTTTCATTCTTTGGAGTGTTTTCCTCTCTTCAGAATGAATTCACTAAGTAACATTGACTTCCCATCAAAAAGATGTTTTCTGCTGGACAAGTAGGACTTCAATGCTGTAATTCAATATGTCACTAACCACACCAACCACAGTTGTGATTTCAGTGCCAGTATTGAAAAATAATAACTTTTTAAATTACTTTTTTCCTCTTCTCTGTTCAATTTCAAAATACAGTCTCTAGCACATTAATCTTTTCCATTGATACACTCAGACTTCTTGAAATTACTAGGTGAAAAGTATGTGCTAGATTATAGGCTTGAACAGTGAATGTGACGTAAAGCATGTACATCAGAATTTCTTTGAAGTGTCAGACTGTGTCTGAACACTGACAAAATTAAATCACTGAAAAAAAGAGATTATTAGAATACTCTAAACACAAGGATTTCCTATTTCAAAGTACTACTTGCCAGTGAGATGAAAAAAAAATCCCGTTATAGTTAACATAATACTGTTGTTACTTAACTTCTCTTAGTTCTCAGTTCTCTGAGTGTAGAATGTATCATATAGAATTGGATATAGCTATTTCTAAGACCTTTGTTCTCTTGTAGTGCTCCAACGTGACACACAACCCCTACTGTACTTTGGACAGGACCTTGAACAGCCTGGCTTAATGGAGAGAAAAGATTGTCATTGCTGTGTGCAGTGAAAGAAGGACCATACGAATTCCTAGGGAAGATGATTACAGAATTGTAAAGAATATGGCAAACATACAACATATAACAGCATATGAAGAAAACTCTAGGAATAGCTTAAAACATTAGAAGGAGAAGGCAAAATATGAGTATTTGAGAAAAGAGAGATTTTTGAAAACCTGCCTGCAGGTTTGTGTGAATATTGCCTGCCAGTTCCTCTGGGCACTATAAAACTGCAGATTTTAAATGTCTCATGTAAGTGTCATTGCTCCCAATTCTACCTGCTGTGGCAGACATCTGCATTTTGGGGATCTGCCTTCCTAATACAGAAGGCAGCCTATAGCACTATAAAGATTCAGCTCACCTACCCCGCTGCAGTCCAAATGCATTCAGGTCAATGTTACACAGGGGTTGTTTTTATAGTTTCAAGAACATTAAAGAAACAATATGGATGCTCACACAAATTACTGTGGAGGTATATACCCAGATTGCCCAGGTCTGCTACAGAGCCCTTTGCCAAAGCAAAAACCTGGCAGTCTCCTCTGCTCATAGAGCAATATGACAACTTTCCACGGTGTAAATCAGTGCCTTCTTCCCAGCCCACAGCACTAACATGTTGTCTCTGGCCAGAGGCAGCAAAATTTCTGCAGCTAGAAATAATCTATCTGCATCTCAAGAACGCAGATACTGTGTCAAGTATATCATCAAAACATTTCCCAAACTTCTTTTTAAATCTTCCAGCACCTCTGGAAGAAGGTGCACTATCCGTTTTTAAAGGACGGGGAGACAGTTGTACTGGAAGTATTAATTCAGCCCTACTGGGAGAAATTATTTTTCAGTCATGGCAGTCTCTTGTTTGCTCAGTCAGATCTGCCTTCAGCAACTAACTCATATAGTGTTCTCAATCCTGTTTAATTCTCTTAACTTTGTTGAACTGACACAGCTGTAGGAAAAAGCTGTGGCCTCTGTTCCTCCTGTGTGCCACCAGCAGAAGTCTTTATTGAGGCCACGTCCACCACAAGGCAGGGATGGGAACTGCACTACTGTCCTCAAGGGACTATTTGGGTGTCAGATAGTCACATGCAGACCCACAATGCTCAACAAGAGCAAAGCCTAGCTTGACTTTCAGATTCCAGCTTGAGTTTACAGGATTAGTTGTTAGGAGTAGAGACAGGAGTCCCATCTTCTTTTACTCATAAATTGAACAAAACTGTTGAACAAAACATTGAGGGTTGTATGCAGAAGACCACAATGGTAAATTAATTCCAGTAGTTCAAAGTTCATGATAACCAGCTATATTTTTGTTTCTCCCCCGAGTATTAAAAAAGAGAGTGCCAGATAAAAGATAAAGTGTTACAGGAGAGCCAACACAGAAACAATTACCTAAAGTCAGATAGTGAGTAGATCAAAACCCACTGCAACTCACTGCCTCCTGATAGCCCGCTTCCTGAGTGCAGCTCACTTTGTTTCTAACAGCTGAATGCTTGTGAAGCATGGTTCAGTGGCTCTGACCACTGTACGGATACTCATCTTGCTGCATGGAGGTGTCTACAACAGAGCTAATAATCCTAATATGTGTACTTCACAAGAGAAAAGAGATTATTGAAAACCTGCCTGCAGGTTTGAGTGAATGTTGCCTGAACATTTTTGTGCCATTTGTGGGCACAAACTGGAACACAAGAAATTCCGTCTCAACATGAGGGAAAACTTCTTTACTTTGAGGGTGACAGAGCACTGGAACAAGCTGCCCAGAGAGGCTGTGGAGTCTCCTTCTCTGGAGATATTCAAAACCTGCCTGGACGCATACCTGTCCAACCTGCTGTAGGTGAACCTGCTTTGGCAGGGGAGGTGGACTAGATGATCTCTGAAGGTCTCTTCCAACCCCTGCCATTCTGTGATTCTGTGATTTTGAAAAGAAACTTTTTTTTTTTTCTTTTTTTTTGTTTCCTGTGATATGGAGTAAGATTCAAGAGGCTGGAATAAAAACTTAATGTTTTGATTCTAATGAAGGAATAGTTTTTCTCAAACTTTGTGCACTCTTTTATTCCAGACAGGCTTAGATTAAAATAGTCTCAAAAATGTGTAATTTTCTCTGAAATAGGAATTCCGAGGTCTGAACAACTCTATAGCTCTACTCAATTCTCTGAGCAAGAAATTTGTCCTTAAGTAAAGTAATAATGCATGTAGTCTTGCTAGGAAGTGTCCTCCTTTGGAAATTTAACCTAGACAGTCTTTTTATTATTTATCCAATATCTTTGAGTGTAAATTCCAAACTGATTACAGCTTGACATGGTCAGATGAGCTGTACTACATGTGTAGTGAGGCTAACTTATCTGTCTTGCATGCATCTTCACGAGCAGGCATCTTCAACAGAACTATGGTGACCCTCTTCTGTTCATTTGGTGAAAATGAAAGTGAAAAGAGACAATGAGTGCGCAGATAAGGAAGTGAAGGGAAAAGAGGGCAATAGGAAAGGCAGGTGGAAAGCAGCATATTTTCGTAAAGGTGGAGATTTCATCATCCTGTTTAGATAATTTTTGAGTTAGAGATTTTATATGTAAGCTAAATCAGCTTGTTCTTGAGGAGCTCTTTAAACAGAGGTACAACTTCAGGCTCCGCTCACACTGTACATCATCACCGTGGTAGTATGTGGGGTTAAAACCCTAACTCAGCCTGACACTTTGGCACAGACCCTCCTGCTCCCCAGCAGCAGTCTGCTACCTGCCTGGCAGTGCAGCCTTGTCCGCTGTTCTGTGCACAGGAGCCCCGAGGCTCCTCTCCATCACGTGTCCTGTTTTGCAGTTACTTGCCTCCATTTTCTTGCTGGTGTATTCCTCCTCCTCTCTCTTTTCATCTTCAGGTAACATTTAGTTCTCAGTGCTGGTATCTATTTATTTTGCCATACTGCAAGTTTTTAAATGCCTAATTAAAATAAGCAAATAAGATCTAGAAAGAATTTTTAATTAGGTGTTAACTGTTGCTTGAAAATTAATGGTAAGGTGACTACCCATACCTATGCAAGGAACAATGAGAATTAGCACTCACTTTAGGGGCATCTCCCTTCCCTTCTCTCCCCACATCCCCTCTGTGGCTGGACACTATTTGCTGAAGGTCTCTCAGCCATCTGCTCTTTCATTATGCAGTCGAAAAGCGGTGGCTATTGCGCAACTTTTGTAACCTTACTGCCATTTCACAACACTTCTCTGGGTGCAGCGATGAAGCTGGCTTGGAGGATGCTCTTGTATTTGCCCACGTCCTTTCCCTCTTTTCCTTCCCACCTCCTTTCCCCCCCGTTTGCCTTTTCCTTAGTTGTGTTGTTGCAGGTATTTGTGGGAGTGCACAGCATACAGCATCAGTGAAATGAAGCGGTTAAAAAAAAAAAAAAATCCTCATTTGTATCAGCAAAATGTAGAAAGGAAAACAAACAATGTGCAAGGGAAAAAGCAAAGGGCAGGAAACTAAAACTATCCTGACCATCAAAGGGGTGTTGTCTTACAAGTACATTCTGTATCTCTTAAGCTGACTCCATGTACTTGGACCTGGATCACAGATTCACTGTCAATATTACCCTCTGCTATGGACTTGTATGTGGATGTGATTCCAGGCTCGGCATTGCCAGTAATTATCTTACCTTCCTGAGGCTGAATGGAGACTCCTCTTGTGAAAATGTGTGGTCCTGCTGGAGGTGGGTGGGGAAAGGTTAAGCCTGTGCTTCCCTCCTATGCACCAGCTGCTCCTGGAGATGGAGTGCTTGTTTATACCTTAGCTATTCACAAACCCTTTCTCAGCTTCTCCTCAGATAAAGCCTATTCATGCTTTCCTCAAGAAAAGATGTCAGTCTAGTCTTGCTGTGGTTTTCAAAGAAATCTAAGTGATTTGGGCACCCAGTTTATTTGAAATTAAAAGTACACTTCCAAATTTAGAGGGCTTTGAAAACTCCCAGCTGGAATCTGCTTAATGGTAGAAAAGGAACAGACTGATAAAGCAACCTTGGTCACAACACTGAAAAATGGCACAGTGCTATAATTCAGCTTACAGCTTCCATTACATTTAACAGTATTTATTCATTACTTATCCTGAAATCTTTTTTTTTCCTTCCTTCCACTTTCTTATCAGGGACAGATTTGTTTCAGATCTAGTGGAGAGAACATTCCTCTCAAGGGCATTCTGAAGGAGTTGTTTGTACAAGGCTGATCAAAAATTGCAAAACAATTAAAAAATGACAAAATTATGTACAGAAAGATGGAAAATAATAATGGCGATATTTTCATAATAACAAACAAAACAGGAAATAAGACATGCAACTGTTTACTGAAAAAATAATTTCTTTAATGCATGGGGTGCTTTTCAACACTGGGGACTAACTTATTCTGAACCACAGTAGCTGAGAAACAGCAGTCTTTGCCATGAGTGAAAAAGGTGATATACATGTTTTAGGTAGCTAATTCTGTCTGATATGTCCCCAGTCGACAATGCTGTGGGGCATGGAGACAGACGAGCTAGTTCCAAATGCACAAGTCTTGCTATCAGAAGTGGGGTAGCTGGAGATCCATGCAGCTGCATTTGTTCTAGTTTTCACTTTTCAATCATCTGCAATGCAGACGTGCTTTATGAATCATAGAACAAAATGTTCTACCTCCTCATTTCCAGCTTACGTTATCAGAGAAAAACTTTACAGATATTCTACGGGCTGTGCTCATGCCATTTGTTAACAAATTTCTGGTGCTTTACTCCACTGAACAACTTTCTGTTGGAAAACCAAAACCTAGAAGATTATTTTTTCAAAAATAAAGCAATGCCAAACTGTATGTTAGATAAACTTTGCATTATTCTCTGCATGTCAATGAAAGCAATTGAGAACGCAAATGTACTGACATAGTCTCGGTCTTCTCATCCTCTACTCCAATTTTTGAGTTTTTTTTAAGTTTGTCTTACAATTTTAAAAGCATCTGAGTAACTACTTCACAAAAACATTAAACAGCATATAATTTTTCAACTTCAAATTTTCTTGTTGGCTGCACATTTTTGTTAGACTCAATTGTGTAGGAGGCTGTAAATTTCATATGGGTGCATTTGATTTAATTAGTTGCCTTGATATATGTACTTGTGTCTGCTCTAAATGTCAGGCCAGAATGTCAGCTGGCCTAAACCAGCAGTCTCCTATTCCATCCAAAGAGAGTACTTGAATTTGCATCCTCTGAGGAAAAGGAGCTCTGCCTGCCTTAGTGATATCTATATCTGGTGCAATACATTATTTTTAAAATTTGGTTCTCTTTGAACCTACCTTATGATAAGTGTTTGGGTATGCATTGCCATGGTATCCACCAGAACTTCACCTGCAGTGTGCTTAACCATAATATGGAAGTACTGAATACGACATCAGACTTACTGTGTATTAGGTCACCGAACGTGCCCAGATTGATTCTAAAGCATGCATAAATGAATCAAACAAGTCGGGATATGTTGGATTTGCTCCACCTGCTCTGCACTGCAAACTGAAAAACATCATCTATTGCGCAGACTCAGGCCAGCACATGAGCAAGCTGCGCCCACCCTGCTCTGCCTGGGTGCTCTGGGGTGCACCTTCAGGTTCTGGTTTTGCAATGACGAGAACCTGCCAAGCGCTGCTTTGAGCTTGCCTCCAAGATCCTTAATCTAATGACTAACGAAAAGACATTTCTCAGTTCTGAAATTGATCTCTCCTTTGCTGCAACAGTAGCCTTGTTTGTTCTGCTCAGGGTACATGAGAATCTCAGCTGAGGCAGTCTCTGATTGGGGCAGGGACTAGTAAATTTTAGAGCTATTACGTGGGTGAATTTTTATGAACCTTCTGTGTCAAACAGAAATCCTTTGATAGGATCATTTAGAGAATATAATATGATACACTTACACATCTATGTTGCCTTCCTTCCCTAGCCAAACTATTAACATTCTCTCTCTTAATAAAAGAAAAAAAGTTACAGTCTAGAAATGGTATAAAGCAAACTCATATGGACCTTTAAAAATAATCTCTGCCCGTTCACTGTCTTTGCAGTTGTTCATGTCCCAGTTAATACTCTGAAGGACTTTTCATCAGGGGATTTCTTTTGACTTCGTACTGTCTCATCTTAAACTAACGCTACCTACACTTTGCTGTCAGTATCGGTATATTAACAACAAATGACAGTTTCTGATTGGTCATTTCTTGATGATTATCTACAAAAATTACAATTGTGCATCCTCATCATTCAGACTCCTGCATCATTAGAGATCAGCAAGTTCAAAAATGTTGAAATGATGTTCTGCAAAGCTGCAGAGCTGAGGATGATTTACAAGCCTATTAGCAATATGAATCAAGACAGATATTTTCCTGTAGTCAGTAAGCAAATTACTCTTCCTTTCATGTCTGTTGCATTTGATGTTTACAATATTTACATTTATAATATTTAGTAGATGTTTCTGATTCACATGAAGATCACGAAGATGTAAATTTTATCCAGTTATATGTTGCTAACACATTTTTGCTATAGCAAGCTCTTGGTTTTCTTAGGTGTAATTGAGGCTGAGTTTGTAGGGTCTGCAGGCAGCAGTGGTAGTGGCCACTGGTTTTTAACACTCATGCGTGTGCAGAATGGAGTTTTCTCACTCCCCTTTGTATATATGCAAATATGTATTAGAAGACATGAGAGTAGCTATTTACTCCTTTTTTGATCAGTTTGTTTGCCCTAATATTTTAGACCTGAAGGTTATTTTTTAGTAAACACTCAATTAGGTGTCCTGGAAGCAGAGCAAGGACTTTCTCCCTTGAACTTAGCCGTACTATTTTCTGTGTGAGATCTCCCTGCATTTCTATGCCTGTTGTCACAAATAGTGTTTTTTCAATATGTTTCCCAGAAGATGGATCACTGAGAGTGTTCAGCAACATCAACCTGGTTGTCACTGCGCAATGACACATGGTATTCTCTGGGGTCTGCTCTGGCTACTGCTGGCGCGTGAAGCTCCAGTTGGCATGGCAGAGTCTTCCTTAATTGCTTACAGGTGCTGTGCAAAGCCATCCTCACTAGTGCCTGTCAAAACTGAGCTATTCACAGCTGACACATTCTTCCTGGGCCTGTGATGGATTTTTTCTGGTTGTTTTTTAGTTTTGTTTCTGTTTGGTGGTGGTTTTTGGGTTTTTTTGGTGGGTGTTTTTATCTCACTTGTAGCTCATATTTGTATGTATTTTTTCCCTAGGTAAGACCTCAGAGGAGAAAAAGGCAGGTACTTTGAGATGGAGCCTGATCTGTTTATGAATCATATTTGTATTATGTGCAAGAATGGGAAGCAGAGCAATTCTTCTCTAAACATATATCCTATAGCATGCCACTGTAGCATATTTCTCTGTTTATCTGGATTATGACAAATTGCATTTCATACAAATGTTGAAATGTTCCCGGGGGCACAAATGATTACACCCCTTGCTGTGCAGAACCTTTAAACTTCTGGTTCACTACGTGAGTAAACTTAGTATTTCAGTGGAACTGGTTTGCTTGTTTATTTCTTTTACAGTCAATAACAAAGCTCATTTTGGAATGACTGGATGATAAAGTGGCAGTTGAAATTCTAAGTAGATAAATGTGAAATGATACATTTAAGGGAAAGGGTAGAGCCTAGAAGCTAGGGAGAAACTTCTTCATTCACCTGCTATAATGAAAAAAAAATACATGAGCGATGTCTAATCCCAAACATCAACAGTCAAAGGGTAATCTGTCCATCTAAGATGTAAGGATAGGCATTTTTAAATTTTAATTAAAGCTTTGAATTACATTTACCCAGGCAGGTTTCAAAGACAGGGATGTTGTCTTTAAGAGCTCACTGCTGTATAAACGTGCAGAAGTAATAACTTGCTAGAGAAAATGCCAATTATGAAGTGGGTTCTATTTCAAAATTGTTCTTCAAAAAACTCTTTGAATTATGGCAGGATTTCACAGAAATAATCAGATCAACACCATATATGTCTTCACCAGTGATGGGTTTGTTTTTGTTTTTGGGGTTTTTTTGTTTGTTTGTTTTTTTGTTTTTTTTTGTTTGGGTTTTTTTGTTTTGGTTTTGGTTTGGTTTTGGTTTTGGGGTTGGTTTTGGGTTTGGGTTTTTTTGTTTATTTGTGTTTTTTTTTTTTGGTGGTGGTGGGTTTTTTTTGTTTTGTTTTTGTTTTTGTTTTTGTTTTTGTTTTTGTTTTTTTTAAGTCACAAATAAATTAGAGCTACTGACTTTACTGCTTATTGCTAAATCAGCCCGGAAGGATGGGAGTGAGTGATCAGGGTTCACCAATGTACTTATCCTAGTACTCTACTGATTGCAACTGATTGCAACCAGAGTAGGACATCACAAGCTCAGACATGGTTTAATAGTGAATAAACACGACCTAATTTTTATGAGCTCCCAGCTGACCACCAGGGCCACCTTAGACATCAACACATTTTCTCACCCATCTTACATGTGACATCTGCACCCGTGGGGGTGCAGAGTTGTCTTCTTTCTCTATTTCTGCTCTGTTGTTGTTCTTGTGTAATCAACCACATTCCCCCAGGACATCCTTTCCCCATGCCACAAATACACAGTTTCTCAGGACTAAATTAGCCACAGGAGAAAGACTCTTGTCCACGGTAGAAATAATAAATTAATAAAAATGAGATAATTAAATTTTAGATGAGGGTAACATAGTTCAGGGAATTTGCAGAGTTTTTTTCATGATGTTTATTATTTACATGAAACATTTGCATTTAATTTCACATTTATTTAATTTTCTGTCCCATAAAAAGAGGACAGTGAAGAAGAACTAAGGATAGTTTCCACATTTTTATTCAACTTTTAAAAAAATATTATTATTTTTTGTGAGTGTACATCACTGAATTAAATAATTCTGTGGGATACAAAAGAAAAGGTAATATTTGGTCAGCGTAAGGACTAATGTTTCTAAAAACCAATTGCACTGAACTAATCTACATAAATATAAAATAGCACTATTTCTGAATTAAAGAGAGACAAATAATCTCACATTTGAAAATCTAATTAAATCATAAGATACCTCAATTTTCATCTACATCGCTTGATATATCAAATATTTCTGAAGAGTAATAAAGCTGCACAAAAGTGTCTTAGTTCTGGAATGTAACAATCCTCTCTGTATATGTTTTGATACAAATATAAAGCAGAAAGCTACAAAAATGAAGAAGCCCCAGTATTAAAGTACCACCACTCCTAGGAGCAATAAAGTGTGAAAGCAAAGGGAAAAGCTTATGCACAGACACTTCTGCCTTTCGGCGTAGTGAAGGCCAGATGACTGCTGAGCACCTTTCCAGACTTGATTTTTCTGGACTTGTGAGCGCAGGTCCCAGCCTGGCAGGGTGATAATATGGCCGTTGCATCCCGCACTTCTGCAGCCACAGTGTGCAGCCTCTCCCTTGTTATGTTCTTGGATATTTTCCAGTGGAAGCACAGGCCACATTTAGATAGGTTGGAGTCCCTTCCTCATAGGCTTGTGTTTTTATCATTCCTTGATGTAGCTCTGTACTCAGGGGGCATCACCTCCTTCTGTACCTTAGTATAATTCCTGTGCCAGGCACTTGCCAGAACCCAGTGTGCTGTAAGGATGGCAATACTCCCTAAAAATGCTGGCTAGCAACTGATTCAAAGTCTCCACAGCCCCAGAATTTCTCATTTTGGATACAGGCATCAAGGCAAAGCCAATCTCTAGGAAACAGATTTTCTTCTGTCCGCAGCAGAACTAAAAAAACCCAAACCTTTCTTTGTATAGACTTCATATGAAGCAGACATACTATTTTTTTCCAGCTTTTAATAAAAACATGCTATATTAAGTAAAAGGGTTGAATGAAGACATCATCAGTAAACATTTTTGTTCAAATATTAATTTTCCTATAAAACTCATAACCATTTACCTCTCTTTATTATAAGAAAAACTTCCAGAATGAAACTGCAAGGTTTATTTTATTCAATTTTTTGGGAAAATACTGACTGTTTTTGTGTAATACTTCCTCATTCCAACATTGACTGTTACAGATAGGTGGATAAGTAGAGAAACAGTTCTCTGAAATGTGTGAGTGTTAGAAATGACTGCCACTTCAAAGACATTTTCTCTATATATTGCTAGCCTTGAATTCTAAAAATAAGCTTTAATCTCTATCTCTGATTTTCCTATAGACTGCTAAGCAGCCAACATGCTGTCAAAGCTTCAAAAACTGGTTCTCTGGCATGCCAGTAAAGAAGAAAGTAAACCTCTGAATACTGAGGGGACACTTTCATCAAATACTTGCTTATGGTAATGTTCAGATAAACAATCTCTTCTAAAAAGTCATCATCTTTCATGTTCAGACTACTATGGAGCTCATTATATACAAATTCTATTGAACTACATGGCTGAGAAATAAACTCTAGTGCATTTTTTTAATGTGAACTCCCATTTACCTTGCTGCTAGTGCCATCAGCTTGTCTAGTACTAAAACAAAAATCCATCTATCAGATCAAGTGATATTCTCCTTTGTAACAAAAGGATTGGGTTGGCTGTTGTTGTTTTATAAACCATGCATTGTCTAAGGAATTTCATGGGCCTTTTTTCCAGGGAAAGGAAGAGTGGGCATTTTGGGAAATTCCATTAGCTTTTTTTCCGCAATCCTTCTGCAAGCACTTCACTCTGGTGTGTTTTTAACACTGTACAGTTGCAGATGATAAAGCAGAAGAAAGACCATGGGAAATAACAGAAAATTTGATTTAACAAACTTTGACTGATACGTGATATTTATGAGATCTAGATGTGAAAAAAGCATTTAATTTTTGTAGCCAATGTTTATAACACTTTTTAGATTTCTAATGACTTGAATGAGACTTAAGGAATAACAGAAGAAAATAATTTTTAAGAATCTGTTTTCTTCTCCCGTGTCTGACTTTCACCTTTCTCCGTTTCTGATATTAGTGTATTTTGATTAGGTTTAATGTCGTGTAATTCACAGACACACTTAAAATAGGTTATATAGTTATTTGTTGTAGAATTCATGAAATTACATATGAAATATCCAGTTTGTTAGTGAATATTTATCTCAGCCTCAGCTGCAGCTTTTATTGTTCAGCATCTCATTCTTCAATTTGAACTGTGACACACAGGCTTTTGCTAAATATATATATTAAGTTTCTGAGTGTTCAGTAGTATTGACAAAATCATTTGAATAGCAAGAAATCCATTACAGCATGACAAATAGAAATGCCTGGATGCCAAAAAATGAATGAGAGGAACATATAGGATGAGAAAAAATCTCAGCATTTCATGGACTGTGCCCTATTTTATGCTGGTAATATTAAGACACAAAATTAGAGTAGGAGTGGAGCTCGTTTTGTGCAGAAAATTGCAATAATGCTGTGTGGGCCATCTGCTAAACTTTGTTGTTTTAGAACAACAATAAAAAGTCCAGTCTTTTTAATGTGCGGATTTTGATTCACTGTCTGTCTTCTAAATTTATACGTGCATTTTAGAGATGGAGGAAATACTTAAGTATTGTTTATAGCCCTTTGGACTTGAGCCTTGAAGGCACTTTATCCCTCATACTGAAAATACACAGATGTAGTGAAACACCTGATAAACAGCTGTCAGCGTGCCTGTCCTCTTATAAATTTGCGCAGCTCATCTGCGCATTAGTGCTGCCCAAGTCTCAGCCTCCTTTATTGAAAACACTTTTTTTCTCATTACAGGTACAACTGTTGGTTTTCTGGCCTTCCTACTCACTGTAAGCTTAATGTATTTATAATTAATTTGTGAATAAATTCCTGAATGACACACCCTTCTGGTATCAGCTGGCCCACAACCACCAAATAGTAATCATGTACTTAGAACAAGAAGATTATCATTTAGATAGAAAAATCAGATTCCCAGAAGTAAAGAAATTACAGATTTGCTATCGTCCATCCAAACCTACCTCCCTTTACTGGCCATCTGTTTCAGCTGTTGTGCAAAAGCAAGCTGAGTCCAACTTGCACAGTGAAACAACAGAACTTCAGTTGCCACTATTTTAACATATTTGCTCAGATTTGTGTGGCTTTTCTAAGGGAAAAAAGTTGATCACACATTTTAATGTTAGGCACTGTTAAGAATAACTACCTTGTAGATCTAGAGCTTGCTGCGACTCCTGAAAGCTTAGTAAGTACCCACTTAACACTTGAACTATGGGATGGACCTCATAGCCATGCAGACTTATTCTGGTCTCCCTGCTCCCACAGCACTTTCTACAGCTATTGTAAGTGCAAAGTCTCAGCCATTCTGAGTGGCTGTTTGTGTGGCCTTACCTTGGCAAAATCTTCCAAGAAGCACAAGCAACAGAAGGAAAACACTGTTTCCCCCTCCCCTTAAATCATCCTGCCAAATTTGAGTGAAATTACATAGAATAAATTTAAAAGACAAGTTGCCACCTGACAATT
This sequence comes from Burhinus bistriatus, assembly GCA_013397275.1. Lineage (NCBI taxonomy): Eukaryota > Metazoa > Chordata > Aves > Charadriiformes > Burhinidae > Burhinus > Burhinus bistriatus. The sequence continues at coordinate 16,779 of VYXH01005550.1, read as the reverse complement.
TATACCTCCTGATTTTTAAGGGCTGGCAAAAGCATTGACCTTCAAGGTAATTCTCAAAGTAAAGTTTCCTGCAGACTGCTTTGTAATGGGAAATATCAGGTAATCAAAACATGCTACCAAACATACCTTACAATAAAAGGAAACGATTAATACTTATGACTGAATTAAGAAAATGCTATGCAAGCTTAGACGATTCAATTCTGTAAACTGAGGGCTGACAGTGTTGATCTTTGAACCAGATAATATTTTTAAGTTCTTTGAAGTTTCAAAATAGTTCTTGGTATGCTTGTGGTCTTATTCCTACCATTATGTTGTGATGGTGGAACAGGGGACTAAAAGACAGACTTGAACCACAGGCCTTGCTTTTGATCCACCTTTCAATCTCTACATCCACCCATGTAACATCTAGGAAATGTCACTGTCCTTTGTTTGCTTGCATGTGTGGCCCCTGTTACAGACCAGGACTCCATTGTGCTAAGTGGTATACAAACACACAGCAACAAAAAGGGCTGCTCCCTAGATACTTTCTGCTTTTACTGCATGTTGTGTTTGTCTCTGCAATGACTGAGTGCCTTCCAGTAGTGCACTGAGCAATGCGACTACCATCTGGCATGTGTTTGTTCGCTCACTCTCTCCCCGGGGGGAGAAGTGTGTGCAGTGGAGTGTTATGTTTCTGAATTTTTATACATAGATACTGACACGTGCTGTTATATGTGCTTATGCTAGAAATGACAAGGTCAAAAAATATGCCTTGCACTTGGAGTGAAAAATGGTGACGTTTAGGATGTTCCTTAGTTAATTCTATGTGTGCAGGGTCTTGAGAAAGATCTCCCTGTTGCATAAGATTTTGCATTTTGATTTTAATGCAGCATTTTCCCATCTTGCATAGCCTTTAGTCACCCTCTGTCTTTAGTAAGGAGTTGCCAGGGGCTTCCATCCCTTTCTCCAGATGGTGTTGGGAGCTGAAGGCAAGAAAAGGGAAGAGGAAAAGTTAAATTTAAAAGTGTTCATGCTTACAGAAATGAAATCTGTTCTCTCTGAGACTAGGAAAAGTCATGACACAACAAATCTTCCACTCACTCATTCACATCCTGTGCAAGCCTATCTAAGACAAGATACTCTTCCATGTGTAAATACGTGCAGCATTTTATCATTACAAATACGTTAGTGCTTCCAAAACTTGGAATCATATATAAATGTGCATCTTTGGTGTTTGCTGAAACAAAACAAAACAGAAACATTGTTCATCATCATCATTCACAAATGGGCCCAGGAAGGAGACAATAATCATTGAAAAATGAGTTGTTCAAAGTGCGTTACATATAAAGTGTTACATATAAAGAGTGTTACACATAAAGACAACCTGTTACACTAGCGCATCAGTCTAGTTGAAATGCCAGGGAAGAGTATTTCTGACAAGATACGCATCTATGTTTCTCTATTTATTTCATAACCCAGGCAGGTGTCATTTGGAATATGTGTACTGATGTTTGAAAAGGAAAGAAACCTATTGATTAAAGATTTTTTTCCAAAGGGAATTTCCAGAAGACTTCTGAAGAAGTCAACATGAGTTCACTTGTAATTATTCAGGAGCCTCCGGTTGTGTTGTGATCAAGTGATCTCCTCCTCGTGTGCATTCTAAGTGGATGGAATCTCTATCAGTTCCCTAACTCTTTTCCTTTTTAATTATTTTTTAGTGCTCCACAGCCTTTCTGTGGAAGCTGTATATTTAGCCATGCTGTTTCAAAAGTGTCTTATTACACCATTTTTTTTCCCCTGTAGATTGATTGTTTATGAAGTTAGCAGCAGAAATTGGTGATTAACCCATTATTAACAATTTGGGAGTGGAGTGATTCTGATAAAAAAAGTATGATACAAGGGGCAGGGCAGGTCACTGGGAGACAAAACCTTGAAATTCCGTCCTGAATTCTGCCAGTCATTTCCTATGTGGTTTTAAATATGTTACTTATCTTCTCCGTAGCTGAGTTTACCCATCTGTTCATAAACCACATAACCTTATCTAACCGAGATGCTACAGCATTAAATTTTTTACTTAAACAGTTGCACATTTTGCTTTCTGTAAATGAAGGCTTTCTCTTAAATCTTTTCTAGGTTATTAGAGAGCAAATTATTTTAGAATAATTTTTATGATGCTATTGTTCCTCATGATATAAGCTAGTAGCTCCCCCATTCAAAGGTCATAAAAAGTGCCTTCAGTTTACTGTCAATTTAAACTTGTGATTTTCAAAATCTTACATAAAAGATCTTCTTTTTCAAGAGTGATGTTGCAGATCTTCATCTGCTTTTGTAGTTAGTGGTGGAATAAACTACCAAAAGCTTTCCCTAGGTCACAGAATATACAGTTTCCTGTAAACTTTATTATGAATTACACAAAATGATCCTTAATCCCAATTTAATCCCATAAAACTATCTTTAGGTTTTTTATTAAACATGGAAATGGCTTTGTAAGTGGATGGCTTCCTATTTGTGCTATGGAAATCAAGTTATTTTTAATTATGCATGGAAGACTATATTTCATAACACTGTTCATAAATATTGTTATCTTCTCTGTGTCCTCTAATTTAGGTGGTTATGCCAGAGCAGTTGAGCATCCTTCTAGATTTTTTTTTCTTCTGTTTTATTTGCCTGCTATGGATTTTTTTGCAAACACAATTTTGTCATGTGTGTTTTGCCTTATGCTCCTGTCATGATTTTTGTCAGAGGACTAATGGATTCTGCTCCTTATCCCCTGATTCACCTGCATGCATCAGGAAATGACAATCTAGGGCTCAACTAGACTAATGCACCTTTCACATGGTAAACCACAAAAAGATACCTTTATATGCACTGGTAGAATCAGCTCTTTGCCTGTAACTTCTGTTTCAGTGTTTGAAGTTGTTTGTTGCTCTTCTAGTAAGGGCAAAATGTACAGAACAATGTCCTCTGTGTGCTGTACAGTTTTGCAATAGCAAGGTACATACTTTTGAAACAACCTTTTGAATCTGTAAGCCCCAGATACAAACCTGTAGACCAAGTGCAAAAGTTGGCAAAGTAGGTGTCTGCACTGAAGCCCCGTCATCTTTTTTCTTTCTAGGTCCTGATCCATCATCTCCTGCTTAAATGAATTGCACAGATAATGGAGGCTTTAATTTCCTCAGCTCTTGGCTACCAGACATACTCTTTTATGCCAAAAGACTATGTTAGGGACACTGTTTGTTTCTTGCATATACAAAGATCCAGCACAAGAGGGTATTTACTTAGGTCATGCTGTAGCCTCACAGGTACTTCTTTAGGATGTGCAACATGAAAGCTTAAAGAAGGCCTGTCTAGAAACCGTGTTTCTCACTTCCTGGGCAAGCACACTTTATTACATGTATTGAATGAGAAATGGGCACGATTTTTGTTGAAAAGAGCACAACCAGCTATGTTGTAACACAAGTGCACATCAATAAATGTATTCATATCACTCTTTGAGCACACCTAGAAAACCAGGCCTTCAGCAGGACGAAGACATGGGGAAAGTTAAGGAGAGTGTTACTGCATTTGGAAGTAGACATCTAAAATAGCCTGGGAAGTCACAGCTTAGAATTGCCCATTTCTCTTCAGTGGCTCTGAAGAGAGCCAAGTGAAATAGTTCAGGTGACTTCCTTATGGGTGAGGAGAACCTCATCCTCTGTTTCTGGCTTTGGAAAGGCCATAGGTGTGGGAGATACTCATACACCTGTTTTGTCCACTCAGCTCAGGAAGGTTTCATAGTCGTGGAACTTCTGTGTTAGGAAAGTTTGGCAGACCCTCTGGTACCCAAGCAATTAGATATGGGAAGGGAATTGATTTCTGCTCCTGAAATCTGTAGGTCCATCAAGAAATATACTTAAACCTGTTACAATGAAAGCTGTGTAACCCAGTGATGATCACAGTAGGTTTAGTCTTAAATTGGTGTGCAATAGAACCCATGTAAAGGAGGATGGTGGCTTAAAGACACACATTTCAACTGGAGGAAAAAGTGAGGATTATAAGGCAATTTCATCCTGAGGGGGATCATCTGAAGTTTATGGAAAGTGGCAGAAGGTGCTGGAGAGAGATGCAAAAAGCTGAACTTCTTAACCTGGTTCAGTGTTTCATGATCCACACCAGCGATGCTGAGACTCCCATTTCCCAGCACACGCCAGAGCCTTCCAGGAAGAGTGTTCCTCAGCCATTGCTCATCATTTTGAAAACAAATGAATTCTGTTTTTTAAGTTTTACATAATTCTATGTATTTATAATTTTTTATACACATTTCTAAAATGCTACAGAGAATTTTTCAGCTGGTTCTTTAGATGTATCATATCTGGGCATTGCTAATTCACAACAGAGATGGGATATCTTTACTCAAATGAAATGTTATGAAAATCATGGAATGATGCTGCTAGCTATGCCATTTCCAGTGTAAAACATGGTTATCTTTTGAAATGAATGAAAACCTTCCCTAATATGATTACATTTGTGGGAACATTTGTCAGACAGAATGCAATCCAATTAGGGATTTCTTTATGATGATCCACTACCGTTCATTCTAAATCAGCTTTAAATATTACCAAATAGTTCCATTTAAATTGTTATCTGCTACTGTCAGTCTAGGTCTTTCACAGATGAACTTTATCAGAATAAAGAGCTGACAGCACTTTTTTAAACAGAACTACAGAAGTCAGGGTTATAGTCTGTAATTTTCAGTGTCCTCCCATACCCTTAATATCTGCTGGATGAAAACTGGTATGTAATTCATTTGGTACTTTCATCCACTTTTGGCCTTGAAGGTTGTAAATGGGGCTTGAGTTTTTTTAAGCCAGGCAAGATAAAACTGAATATCTAGCCTAGGAAAGCTTGACAAAAATGTATGTGAGCTTTATTTAAAAAAAAAAAAAAATAGTTCCTAATTTGTTAAAAATACTTGAGTGTCTTATATGTGAAGGAAGGAGGTGACTAGGGAAGTAACTGAGGTAAGAGCTCTGTTGTGTTCAACACTTATAGTAATGGCTAACTAAACTACTGTTCTTTTCCACTTTTTGAGGAATGCCTGGTGGTAACTCAGGAGGGAAATAATCAGCCGCTGATGGCCTTTAAATGAACTCCAAAATACTATTAAGCCTTATATGCTCTACAGAATGCAGTCATTCCTAATAGTGACTGTCCTCGGCTTTTACAACAGACTTGGGTGTGTTAACTATAATCTTCTTCTTTTCTGTCTTTCTGCGGAACTCTACTAAAGCCCAGGATGCTGTAAGGTAGCTGTGCGTGTACGCCCCTGAGAGGCCTGATGCTATGCGTGTTAATAGGGGAAGACTACTAAATATTGGTAGGATCAGGTATGTCACTAATTTTAGTTGTCGTCTTTTTCTTTTGGAAAAGGTACGTGCTGGAGTCTGCCTATTATAGAACTCCCCTATCCAACTCCTTTAGCATGAACTGGTGAGCCTCTTCCATTTCTTCATAGATGCATCTTCTACTTTGTTCAGAAGTACGCATTCTTTCCCACCATTCCATCAGCTTTTCTGATTGGAAACCACTCTCCATTTCCCTTTTTTTTGAAGCCAAGGCAATGTAAAACAAGAAAAGAAAGAGTGCTGACGCCAGACATATGGAGTAGGGCCAAGTGTTAAGGCAAGAGAGTCAGCGGAAACTACTGTTCCTCCGTCTTCCACTACTTCTAGCCCTTTCCCTCTACATCCCTCATTTCTCAGCTAAAGAATACATGGGCATGAGCCCAAGCCACTAGGTGGGAGGTGAGTTGGCCTGTCTCCGGAAGATGGGTGGCTGTTTTTAAGAAGAATTGATTTTTAACACTAGCCAAATTTGCCTGAATTGTTGCCAGCACAGGTCTGATGAAGGGTGGAAAAGAGATGAGAAAGCCTGTATAGTAACTAGTCATTCATCAGAGAATAGAGTTTTTTCCCATATTGTTTATGCATTTTAGTCATTGGATTAAAATAACTGGACATAACTTTTCAGACTGTCTGAACCCTTTATCTTTGTGCCTACTCTGCCTCCATAAACATTGCATTTGTTGCTGTTCAGTGGAGTCTTGAAGTCTGTACTTAAGGATTTATTTTGGGAGATGTGGATTTGATAGGCTGAGAAGGGCACTGGATTTGCCTTTCTGTTCTTTAAAAAGACCATCATATAAATGGTACACACTATCACACTCGTTTAGGAGCCCAGAGTGACATCAATTTTTTTTTAAAGAATAGACCGAAATCTTATGCAGGAGTGAATGGGACATGACAGATGCTTGCTTGAAAGGCACGACCTGTTGGCTCCCACTAATAGGTCTGGTAGGATGTCTGAAGAAGGTCAGTAGACCACAGTGAAAGCAGGCTTGATGGCATGTCTTCTCTCATACAAAGGGCCCACAGTCACGTGGAGGTAATTCTGTACTCCCATGCTAGAAGCCTGTGTGCCCATCTTCCTCATCTCTTCCCTGTAGTGGGATTCCATCTCCTTGAGGATGGTATCAATACACAGAAGCTGAAATATCACTCTCCCTATCAGAACAGACTGGGTACAAAAAGCTAGCGACCGTGCAGGTAGCAGTTAGGGGCAGGGAAGGCAGGCAGAGGGCAGATACTTGTGAATTCTCAAAAGAGGCAAGAAAGATCTGGAATAGCATCTCTGCAATTACACTTTTCTTTTCACAGTGACTTGAAACTCTCTGTTTACTGTTGACAACAACTCCAACTAATTAAGGAGTTAGTTTTTATTGTTCTTTTTCATAGGATTGGTTAGGCTAATTTTCAGCTACCTATAAACAATAAATAATTTACAATTCTGCAGAGACATGTCTTTTACTGTTTGAGTAGTTGCTTGACAACTTGTTAAGTGGGAGTTGAGTAATTGGGAGCTAAGAAAATCCTATGGTGGCAGCAGAAAATTATATGGCCTAAAAGAACCTTATGAAAAGCCAAGAAAAAAAAAGCAATATATTTAATATCCTTCAAGCACAGTTGCAAGGAAAAATTTTTCTCACTCTGCTGGTCCAAGGGGCTCAGAATAGAGTTCTGGCAGTGTGAGTGGGAAGCAAACACTTCAAATACAGCCTATTGATCCAGGTTACCAAAAATGAAAGAAGTCATAAATAAAAAACAGAATTATTTAACTTAGAGAAATAGCCTCTGCTTTACATTTTCCTGCACTTAAGTATGACTCAGTCTTCAGATCTCTGAAATTGGTGATTTATTTCTACTGAATCTTAGTAGAGAGTCTCCATTACTAAAACATTAAAAGGAACTACTTTAAAGTGTGTATAAATGTACATATGAATGCATATAAAGGAATAAATTGAAACCAGTTTCTAGAAAGTCATTCTGTACTTGTGGAGTAAGAGCTACCAGTTGGCAGAACATGCAGTATAGCAGTTCTGTAAAGCACCATGTAATCCTACTTTAGGTGTGATCTTGACCGCAAATAGTATATTATTAAACTACTGGATATTAGAAGTTCATTTTTCATAAAGAAAGTATGGGGAAAGCAACCAAAATGCTTTCCTCATGGGCTCAGCCAAGTCCCTCCACACTGAATAACGATTCACTTTCTTCTGGAGATAAGAGTCAATTAGATTCCCAGAGCTGTTTCTTGTTGGAGGAGTTATTGCCAGAGCCTGCTGTCAATGTCTTAGTACCTGGAATGGTTTCACAGAGATAACTGCTCGTTTTATGTGCTAATTCATGGCACACCATTTGCAGCTGGCTATCTTTTTGCATCAATAACTGAATCCACTGAACTATCCACCATTTTATTCTCCAACTGGTTACTGCATAACTAGCAGAATGTACTTACATACTTCTGGGCAATAATTATAAAGTATGAATTGATCCATCTTTAAACAGTTTTAATACAGCCAAATACAGTAGCTGCAAAATGAAACATATGTATATCTATGATAGGGAGATCTGTGTTTTCTATATCAGGCATCTGCTATTTACAACCAATTTGTTGAATGCAAGAATCAATATTTAATCAGAACCTTCAACAGTCTATCTTCAAGTTTCAGAAAGCATGATCCAGTTTCAGAAAATGCAATTAGAGGCCCTCTGACACTTCAGAAAGTAGGAAATACTGTACACAGTCTAGGCTGTCAAATGTAAAAAACAAAAAGTCTGTTTAGCTAGTTGTGCTGCTGAAATGTTGACTTGAATAATATATCCAGCTGCTTTTTCCCCTTTCCAAGGAAATGGGAGAAATACCTAATTTGACCGATCCGTGTGCTGGATCAGCATTCCACAGTCTGTCTCCAATAAAAGGCAGCATTTGGCTGCCTAAGGAACCCATCCCAGAAACAGGGAACCCCCAAATTAACTCCCAGCTTGGTCACTGGCTTCTCCTCCCCGTATTGCTCACTCCCTTCCCTGTGCCAATTCTCCCATGACACTCAGGGTCAGCATGCCTCTGACTGTAGATGTGGGGTATAGGTGTCTTTTACTCCACACATCTCTAAAACTGTGTATAATAACTCCCTGCAGGCTGGTTTTCTTTACTGGCTGGCTCAAGCAGTGCTGGTTCCTACGCCCTGTTGTTCCCCTGCGCAGGAATAGGAGAGCTTTATGTCTCCAGTGCTGCTGAGAACCTTCAAGCTGAGAGGAGCACTTGCAGGGCAGTGATTGAAATTCCTTGACTGTTGTGCTGGGTCTGTGCTGAAGGCTGAGCTGTGTTGGTTTCGTCAAGAACGGCTTCACACTTGTAAGCACTCAGTGATGTTTTCCGCGATGTGGGACATATCAGGGATTTGTGCTTTGATTGGATTAGTGTCTGGTTGGTGGTTACAGCATACGGGCAGCCCTAATTCTTTCAGAAACATCTTCTAAAAAAACATTGTTAGGAATTGGACCAAATGAGACACAAGTCTTAAAACGCTGAGTGGAAGAAAGGTCAGAGTAGTCTGAAACCTGAATGATTAGTATTTAACATTCAGCTATGATCTCTATTGTTATGCAACTTGTCAGTAAGGAAGTTTGGTTTGAGACCTCTATGCATTACTAAGGACGTATTTACTCACATGCAGTAGATAGAAATGGGTACTGACTGTTGGGGATTTTTGTGTGTGTGTGTGTGGTTTTTTCCGTGGATTTACAAAACCTGGGGGGAATGAGGGAAGAATTGCTATCCAGAGGGACCTGGACAAGTTCGAGAAGCGGGCCCTTGCGAACCTCATGAGGTTCAACAAGGCCAAGTGCAAGGTCCTGCACCTGGTCGGGGCAACCCCTGGTATCAATACAGGATGAGGGATGAAGGGATTGAGAGTTGACCTTTCAAGAAGGACTTGGGGGTACTGGTGGATGAAAAGCTGGACATGAGCCAACAATGTGCACTCACAGCCCAGAAAGCCAACAGCATCCTAGGCTGCATCAAAAGAAGCATGG
>VYXH01005549.1:230400-259159 GCA_013397275.1 Burhinus bistriatus | reverse complement strand
GGGGGGGGGGGGGGGAGGTGTTTGAAAAATATTACAGAGGATCTAATCATCATCATCTGGCTCACTTGACCGTTCCATCACAGGACCCTTCCTAGGAGAAAACAAAGGCAGACCTGACACTTTTTATGACATGACTGCTGAAACATTCTTTTATTTATCAAGAGCTTTAAATTGCCTAGGAATGAAGAAAACTTAAAGCCCTGAAAAATGCAAAGCTTCCAGTCTAATCCTCAAAAAAAAGCAAGCTTCCATGCTTAAAAAGAGTTTTCATGAACTAGGTCTTTTTCCTTTCAGGATGCTCTTCTCTTGACAAACCCTCCGAGACCCAGATTGAAAGCCGTACTCATCTCATGTCTCAAAAAGCAGACATTGTTTGACATGAAACTGAAATTCCTTTCCCACTTTAAAATATGAAGGAGCTTCTTCTACACAAAAAAAGAGGAGGAGTTACAAAATCTGCAAGAATAACACAAAACGGAAGCAGCAATTTGGATCATGCCTGCTTTCTGTGTTTGTCTCTTTTAATGACAGCAAATTAATACAAGTCATTTTCCTCCCAGCGTGTGTGCATCAGCCAACAATCGGATCAGACAGTATGCTACTTCTTATTAGTTACACTGCATTAAAAAGATTGGAAAAGGAAAAGGGGGAGAGCAAGGGAGTGTTCCTAGAGCACACCAAGACAGCTTACGCTTGAACTACAAATTTCCCTAGATCTGGGATACTGGGAAGACTGAGAGTTTCCCCAAATCTGCATTTGCCATGGGGCATGTTGGGGATATTTATCATCTCAGAAGGAATTTAGGGATTAGCTGCTGACTAAAATGGACCGAAGCTGACCACAGGCATGCCAACATAAACTTAACAGATTGCAACTAGGAAAATATTTCAGTCGTATCTTCAGATACATTGTAACAACGTAATTGGTCAGACAAGGATCTGGCTAGTTCACTGTCATGTCTTCAGCACTGATCCTAAGTGGACACCCAGGGAAAACTAAGAGTAGAGCAAGAATATTTCTTTAAAGTACACACCCAGACTATGAGGTATTTCAGCAATTAACTCAGCCTCACGTGGTTTGTAATCCCAAAGAGATCTTCTTTCCAACTACTTATCCAGTCTCTCCTTGAACGCATTTAGGAGTTTTGCATTCACAATAATGACTTACAAACCTTTAGCAATGACTCACACAAATCTACTACTGATGTAGCAAGCTGAACACTAGCCAGCTGTAGGCCCCATCAGCAAAGGCAGCCTACAGCATCCAGTACTCTATTAACAGGACCAGAACTTGTTAATAAATTAAGTGATTATTTCCCTTTACTCAATGCCTGTTAGACTGCATCCAGAATAATGCATCCAGTTTTGAGGACCACAACACAAGACAGATATTGACAAACTGGAGCGAGTTCAGTGAACGGCCATGAAGACAGGTGGCTGAAGTGCCTGCCTTGTGAGGAGAGCCCAAAAGATTTGGGCTTGTTCAGCTTGAGGATGACACAACTTTAAGGGTACCTAAGGGCAGTTTCACAGCACCTGCAAGGAGGTTATTGAAAAGACAAAGGCAGGCTCTTCACAGTGGTGCACAGATGGCAAACAGGAAGCAACAGGCATAGTTTGACGTAACAGAATCTGACTTGATAGAAGGAAAAAGCTTTCTCTTCGCAAGGACAGACGGGCAGTCAAGCAGGTTGCCCAAGGGGATTTTGGAGTCTTCGTGTGTGGAGGTTTTCAAGATCTGACTATATAAAACCCCAAGCAACCTGATCTGACTTCACAGCTGACCCTGCTCTGAGGACGGGTTTGGACTAGAGACTTCCCGAGGTTTCCTCCAGCCCGAGTGATTCTATTGCGTGAAGAATCACCTTTTTCAAACTTGCTCTTGCTAAACAGCTTACACGTTACCTGGTTCTTGTACTGGACGACATAGTAATCTGTCCCTATATCTATCCTCTCAGTGTCAACCCTGCCTTGCAGATTTATCATACCACCACCTGCAGCCCTTAAGTGATCTCTTTCAGTACAGAGAGCTGTTGTGTTATCAAATTCAGCCCCTGTGGCTTTAGGCAGCCAGATGACAGATGTCAATCTAGAAAAGGTCCACAAGGACAATTCCTCCAGATTTTTTTGTTGTTGTTGGGTTTTTTTTTCCACAGTGATGGGGTTTTTTGGGGGGTGGGGTTTGGGTTTTTTTTTTTATTATGTTTTTTGTTGGGTTGCTGGTTTGTTGGTTTTTGGTGTTTTTTTTTTTTTTTCCTTTTTTTTTTTAAAAAAAAAGACGTCACAGAAAATTAAAAACATCCTACTAAAAAAAAAAATGTACTGCTTATAACAACTATAGAACTTTCATTACAGGAAAACAAAAGGCTTCAAACCACAATGCACCAGAAGAAGAGATCAAAAGAAACCACAAACACTGCAAATGAAATATGAAATTTGCTGGGTAGAAGTGCCCAGAAAACCATGCCCAATTACTGTGACCCTTGCAGGACATGTTTACTGGGGTCAAAGTTAACTACCACCTGGAAAGAGACTACATTATGTAGAACTGTGACTAAATTCAGTAAAGGTAGACAGAAGCATTTCTTAGCTGTATTCCGCTGCCAAAGAGGAGCTGGAATCTGGATGTATTTTTTTATTTCTTGGTGTTTCCTGATAAAAGAGTGCACAGAGAGGATATCCTTGAAGAAGCCTAGAAGGCAGCATGCCAGAGGAGCTGAATACAGATACTACTGTTAGCAATGAGAAGCACAGCAGGATTCATAGCTCATTTGGTGCCTGGAGGAAGAATAGGGATGTTAGTTCACTACAGTTTTACAGAATCTGAATAGTAACAAAATGGCCTAGGTATAGCTCAGGATGGATGGAGGCCAAACTGCTACTATTGATCTCAGCCCATTCAACTCCCCCCCAAAGAATCTCTTTCTAGTCTTGATCCTTAAGCTACAGCTTATTCCATTGAAACAAATAAACCATCATGAAAAAAAAAAAAAAAAGACAAAAACAAACCACAAGGACAACTGCTGTTCTCTCAGTTTCATTTAGTCACTTCAAGTTTAAGTAGCATAACATCTTCCATAGCCAGTTTGCAGACTACAAGGTTTTACTTGTTTTAAATGTAGGTAATCCTTCATTCTTCCTTACCTACCTGTTTACATTTCCTTAGTCATAGGTATTAAAACAGAAAATAGAGTTTGTGTTTACAGTCTTCACTACAGGAGATCAAACCCATATTTTCAGACTTGAATGCTAAAGAGAGTTGGCCCAGATATATTGGCTATTCGATATTTATCAGATCCCCAGGAGGTAAGAGTTTTACCAAATCTCACATGCTAAATCAGCAACAAAGTTGGGAAAAGGAAGCAGGTCGTCAGAGATCTCACCTTTTGCTGGCCATTACCATGGTTTTATGAAAGCCTTGACAAAGCTGATCTCCTTCTGTGACAAGGTAACCCACTTGGTGGATGAGGGAAAGGCTGGGGACGTTGTTTACCTGGACTTCAGTAAAGCCTTCGACACCATTTCCTACAGCATTCTCCTGGAGAAACTGGCTGCTCAGGGCTTGGAAGGGCATAGACCTCACTGGGTAAAAAAAACTCATTGGATGACCGGGCCCAAGGAGTGGTGGTGAATGCAGTTAAATCCAGTTGGCAGCCGGTCACAAGTGGTGATCCCCAGGGCTCAGTATTGGGGCCTTTTCTCTTTAATATCTTTATCAACAACCTGGACAAAGGGATGGAGTGCACCCTCAGCAAGTTTGCAGACAACACCAAGGTGGGTGGGAGCATTGACCTGCTTGAGGGTCAGAAGGCTCTACAGAGGGATCTGGACAGGCTGGATCGATGGGCTGAGGCCAGTGGTACGAGGTTCAACAAGGTCAAGTGTCGAGTATCATACTTGGGTCACAACAACCCCATGCAGTGCTACAGGCTTGGGGAAGAGTGGCTGGAAAGCTGCCTGGTGGAAAAGGACCTTGGAGTGTTGGTCGACAGCCAGCTGAATATGAGCAAGTCATGTGCCTAGGTGGCCAAGAAGGCCAGTAGCAACCTGGCTTGTATCAGAAACAGCGTGGCCAGCAGGACTAGGGAAGTGATCGTCCCCCTGTACTCAGCACCAGTAAGGCACTACCTCGAGTACTGTGTTCTCCCTGTCACTACAGGAGGGACACTGAGGTTCTGGACCATGTCCAGAGAAGAGCAACAAAGCTGGTGAGGGGTCTAGAGAACAAGTCTTATGAGCTGCAGCTGAGGGAACTGGGGTTGTTCAGTCTGGAGAAAAGGAGATTGAGGGGAGACCCCTCTCTCTCCAACTACCTGAAAGGAGATTGTAGCAAGGTGGGAGGGGGGGTCGATCTCTTTTCCAAGTAACAAGCGATAGGATGAAACAGCCTCAAGTTGCACCAGAGGAGGTTAGGATTGGGTACCAGGAAAAATTTCTTCACCAAAAGGGTGATCAAGCATTGGAACAGGCTTCCCATGGAAGTGGTTGAGTCACCATCCCTGGAGGTATTTAAAAGATGTGTAGGTGTGGTGCTTAGGGACATGGTTTAGTGCTGATTTTGGCAGTGTTGGGTTAATGGTTGGGCTCAATGATCTTAAGGGTCTTTTCCAACCTAAATAATTCTATAATTTGAGTTTGTTTCAGCAGCATGCTTTTGAAACAAACTTCTTGATCTATCACCACTTGCCATGCTTTGGTTCACATCTGAGCAGTCTTGACTCCTTTCAAATAAAACTAAACTGGAAGATGCAATCCAGCTGTTAACAAGCAATCAGTGTACAGGACCAGACTAGAGCTAGTCCAAAGTAAAATTTCAGAAGTAAAATGCCTACAGTATGGATCTCAGGTCCTTGGTACTAAATTTCATTCTGCAAACCCACTATCATGCTCGTTGTTACTGCAGACGCAACCTAGTCTCCTAGGACTAAACTAGGCTGTTTTAGTTTACAAGGAAACAAGCTCTGAGTTCTGAGCTTTTTGACCTCAACTCAAATACGATGTTATCCCTTACAACTACTGGAAGGCTAGTGATGGGAAGAAATGCATTTATAGAAGCTCACCATTCCCAAGGCTCTCTAACCTTCCCCAAGGTCACTTGGTGGGAGTGTAAAAACCAAAAGTACCCAGAGCTAGTAATACAGCATACAAACTATTCTGTAAATGACACGCAGCTTTTCTTGCCATTGCCTCCTCTTCTTGCCACTGTGAAAGGACAGCCACCATTAGAAGAGGTGGACATACGTGAGCATTATACAGGCAATCTGTTAAAAGGTACCATGCGAGAGTAAAAGACAAGCATAATGGTTGTTTAATCATTCTCACCATGAAGTGCCAATTCTTTAGTCTCTTATGACATTCATGAATGATGCAGAGGGCTGGCATGATGAATGCAGAGCAATTCCAACTGACAGATACTTTCAGAGAATTTATATCCTTCCCGCACTGCCAGGACAAAAGGGCTCTTGAGCTGAGTTATCATTTCTTCTATGAGAGGATTTACAGTCTTGCCAGCAACTCCTTTTACCTTACTCTATAAAGCATTTATTTTGATATACTGATTGTGATCATTCAAGAACAACTGTATCTGAAGAAAGTCAGCAGGGGAGAGAAAAAGCAGAATGGTTCTGAATAACTTGCTCACCTTGACCTGGGACTTCGTTCCCCTCAGCCAGTTTGCTTTGTCTTTGGTATCAGCTCTTTCCCAGCATCCTTTGCTATCCCAATTACAAATGTAATATCACTCAAGGGAGACATCCAATCTCCCATGCCTGGCTACCCTTCTTTCAAAGCAAAAGATGAAGTTTAGCCACAAAAGCCACTGATCCTAGTCCCTTCTTATCATTTCACTAGAAAGCACCTCAGCATTGCAGTTTTTACACCCCACTGGAGTGGCCTCCATCTTACAGCTACAGGCAGCTATGGCATCTGCCATGATATTTTCAGCAGCAAAGCTGCACCTGGGCCTGCTCCGGAAGAGCAGGGTGATACAGGTACCAACACCACAACTTCAGCATTACTGGGTGACCAAGATATTCCCACTGCGATGATGAACCCATCACCATCAAACATGGATTGCATGAAGCATTTTGGCTTGCAAAAAAATGCAACACTTCTTCCATCTGGCAGAGGCAACCAAGAACTCCTATGACTTTGATATTCAGCCACTCTCTAAAAGCTTTTTCATCACTATTGTTTCCTGAGAAGTTCAGCAGTTACAAACTAGACTAAAACCCACCGTCACCTGAAAGGTCCTCAGTCCTGGCCTTCAGTTGCATGAAGCAATAGCATATGTCACACAAGTGAGGATAATGAAAGGGTTGTGGACTGATCACATTGATCTAATGATCACAGCGATTTCCCTCCATTTTGAAAGTATTAGGTGCTAAGAAGTTTTAGAGACACAAGTTAAATTAATAAAGCTGAACAAACAGCTAAAAATGGGTAGGCTATGTCCTCTTAACCTTATCTCCTACTCCCACTGAGAAACTTTGATTAAAATTGATAAAGATTTCCTTCACTCATATTTCAATTGTATATTAATCTCCATCTCTGCAAGCACTGAACCTCAGTATTTTCATTTCAGTCTCCACTGCTTTATTGGGAATTGCCAGCCATAATCCCAATAAAGTATTTCATTACCAAGTCATTTATTTGGGAGAAAACACAGGGAACCGTTCTCTTTTGGGTAAGTCTTCCAGGGTGCCAAAGGTATACAGTTCCAGAGGAAGCTCAGTTCTGTGCTTCCTAAAGGGGGGGAGGAATAAATCTCTCAAATGGCTGGAAAAATAAATCCCAATATATCTTTTTTTTTTTCCCCCTCTCTCTCCCGTGCTGTAAATGCAAAGTATTGATTTACCGCTAGCTCTTTCATGCCTTTCACACGCTTCAATAATGCAGAGGATTTGTTCTTCATCCTTTCATCTCCAGGCCTAGAATGCCTCTTAAGCCCTACGTTAAGGGTCATTCATTCTTCCTCAAACTGCAGCACTTGCATCCTACAGAGCTCTACATATGACCGCTAGAGAGGCATGCACGTAGCACATAATCACTTACCTCGTGACTTCTTTGGAAGGTGAGGAAGAAAGACAGACAAAATTTTTATAAATCCTAGTTTTTGAAGCTTTTGATCATTTATGTTTGGTCTTTTAGAAGCATCCTTCTGAACGTGATATAACAACAGTAAAATATGGATGAAAAGTAATTTCCAATGCCTGCACCTTGCATTAAGTTCAGCTGGCAACACTGAATAATGCTGATGGCTCAACCATCAGGAAACATAACTTCATACTCCCATAGAAAACAGAGAACATGTAGGCCTTCTCACTACAAATGCCTAGAAACAAAGAACCATCAAATAATTGGAAGGAACCTGTAGATGTCCTGTAGTTTCCCTCTCCTTCAACTCAAAGCAAGGCTGATGAGATCAGATTGCTTAGGAACTTCTCCAGTTGAGTTTTGAATATCCTAAAGAAAAGACATTCAACAACTACTCTGCTGGCAACCAGTTCCAGTGCTTTACCACCCTACTATTTAAATCACAATTTTCCATATTCCATCTTGTGCCCATTGCTTCTCATATTATCGTTCTGGGTCTCCAAGACGAGTCTTCCCTATAAACTCCTAGTCTGGTAGTTGAAGACTACAATAGTATTTCCTCCCTCTCTCCCCTTAGGGCTGAACAAATCCCGTTCTCTCAGACTCTCCTCATACGTCATGTTTTCCAGCACTTTTACCACCTTGGTGGCCTTCTGCCAGACTTGGTCCACTCTCAATACCTGTCTCTTACTGTGAAGCCCAGACTTGAGCACAGTACTCCAGACGCAGTCTCACAAGCGCTGACTAGAGGGGAGGAACCTTGGCCTCCTGGCTGCATTCTTTTAAGGCAGATCACTATGAAAGAGGCCCTCTTTGCCACAGGGGCACATTGCTGACTCGAATTCAGATGGCTATCCACCTTTCCTATACAGCTGTTTTCTTCTGTTCAGCTGGAACATAGACTGTTGTCCTGCTGCACAGGAATTCTCCATCCCAGATGTAGGACTTGGCATTTGCTTTTGTCAGATTTCACAAGATTCATGATGGCCCCATTTCTCCAAACTGTCGAGGTCCCTCCGAATTGCAGCTCATCAATGACTGCCCCCAGTTTGGTCATTTGCAAACTTGCTGAGAGTGCACTCTGTCCCATCACCCACATTATCAACTCAGACATTAAACAGTACTGGCATCAGTATCGACTCCTGAGGGGCATCACTAGTCATAAGCTGCCTGTTGGACTTTCTGCCACTGAGCACATCCCTTTGAACCAGCAGCCGAGCCAATTTCCTACCCTTTTATCATCCCCTTACCTAGCCCATATCTCATCAGCTGGCATACAGGCATACTGCGGGAGACTGTATCGAAGCCTTTGTAGAAGTCAAGGTAAAAAAACCATCATCCGTACCCCTGTTGTTCACAAAGCCAGTCTCATTGTAGAAGGCAATGAGGTTGGCCAGGCATAGCCCTCAGAAAATCCATGTGGGCTATTCCAGTTCCGCTTTTTGTCTTTGTTTTTACAAGTAGCTTCTAGGCGTATTTGCTCTGTAATCTTCCCAGGAACTGGTGTTAGGCTGACTAGCCTGTAATTCTCTAGTA
The DNA here is from genome assembly GCA_013397275.1 of Burhinus bistriatus. Lineage (NCBI taxonomy): Eukaryota > Metazoa > Chordata > Aves > Charadriiformes > Burhinidae > Burhinus > Burhinus bistriatus. The sequence continues at coordinate 250,528 of VYXH01005549.1, read as the reverse complement.
GACATGGCATTTACCATTTTTTTCCCCAGTCATAATATCCCATTAATAACATTTTCACTGTTTTTTTTTTCCCCCCACCTACTTTCTCTCTGAGTACCTCACAACTCCTCACTATATTTATTGAAGATCAAAGTGCTATAGTGTGATGTAGCTCTTGGATCTTAATATTTCTACTATCCTAGAAAGAATTTCCTCCCTTCGCATGTGCTATCCTCAATATTCCTGTTAAAAATAGATCTCCTCTTCTGACAACTCAGGAAACCACTTTCAGTCTCAGGGCCTGCAAGCAAGTGTTACTTCGTCTATTTAAGGGCCTGAAAACATAGAGAAGTTCCTGTTCCAAGATCAACCACTTAGTTCAAACAGCAGAAACTGTTCCTGAGCTATGCGATTAGCTTTTTCGTGAAACACACCAAGTGCTGCTGGTGTTCTATGTGCCATAATGCCCTATTTTCTTCCGAATCCAGAAAAAGTGTTCTCCTTCTTGTGGGAATGGGCCTAGAAATCCAGTTCATTAATCTGATCTTTTCTCCCATTTTGACTAAGTCGAATGGTGTCTCTCATGTAGTATACCTGGAGTTATAGGTTGGCTCTTCAGATTTAGGTGTTCTCCTCCAAATCCAACTCACAACTCTGCTCCTTTGTTCTAGACAATAAGATTACTACAGAATTGTTTTTGCTTTTCTGTAAGAGAATGCTGTTACAAGATACCCGCAAAGCCTGTGGGAGCTGAGGTTTCTTCAGGGAAGTCCTTCCAACATGTCATTCTGACAGCTGTATCTCCCCTTCAGTACTGCTAAATACACTGGAATGCATACTAAGAGCAGAAAGCAAATTCCAGGAAAAGCCAGTTTTCTTTCACTGTTCTCAGAAGTGCAGGCTGTTCCATGGGCTCATTTTTCTTTGTTCAGGGGTTCATGGGCTATTCTGAAAGGTGCCTTCCATACAGGGAAAACTTGGAAATACTTCACGCACTTGTACATTAATTTATTTCTTTTTATGTAGAATAAGTTTCCCTGTCACTTTTGCTAATCCTCAAAGTTATTTATATTTAAACAGGAACCTCTGGCTTTTATTCTCTCCATTTGATTCTCCAGTAATGTCATAAAATGGTGAACTGATAAAGTGACAATAACTGGCACAACAGAACAGTAAGGTCACAAACATAAGGAAAGGGAATGTCATTCTGACCATGCAACAAGTGTAAATCTAGAGCAATTCATATCAGGTCAGTGACTTAATTCAAGTACATTTAGTTATAAAAGAAACCATGCCCACTGCAGCACTTAAAGGCAGTATCTGCCTGCATCTTAATTCGTATTCAAATACAATACCTTCTGTAACACATTGTATTAGGGAAATAGAGGGGAAAAAACCCCAAACAATCACTGGTAAACTGAAGCTGCTACTAGTGAAATTTTCCAACTGTTACAGAATACATACTAACTTTCTCCATCAATCACATTCTTCCGGGACAACGTATTCTTCAAGTACTTGGCACGGATCTTTCTCTTTCAAGGCAATCCTCACATAACACTGCCAGAGTAGATTTATACCACACATAGTGGAGCAGTGTAGTAGACATTTCTGTCCAGTTATTTTGGCATTAGGCATAGTCTATCAGCAACCAATTACTGTCACGGTAGTCCAAGAGGAAATTGAAGAATTGCTAGTGCTTACATAGCAGCTAGACCATCCAGTGGCAAAAGCCGAGAAAGCAAACAATGCAAAAGATGTACAGTCCTCTTCTGAGTTAGGTCAAGTGGCTATATGCTGTAAGGGAGTTTAAGACTGTCCTGTGCAAGTTAATTTGTACTGCTGTATCTACAGCTAAACTACATCAAGCAGAGTGCATAAATAATGCCTCACAGAGAAGAGAACAGACACTGCGTGCTAGTGGATGCCAAAATAAGTCTTACTTGTCTCCTTATACAGAAGATCAACCAATCGGGACACTGAGCAGCTACGACCACACTGAGTTTGGGCATGATAAGAACTACAGTCTATATACACTTCTGCATTTAGTCAGCAAGGACTCAGAAAACGGCAGCTCTCCCAGCCACTGGTGAAATGAGTTGGTATCTCAAGAATAATGTCAGTTAACCATTTTCCACCATATTTGCAGATACACTACACTCACTTGTTTTTCACATACAATGTTACGAAAACAAGCTCTTTGATGGGTAGAAAAGTATTGGATTTTTTGACATTCCTCTTAGAATCAGCTTTGTAGAAACAAAGGAATCAAGATAAACCATACCAAGAAAATATCAGCATAAAAAAAGAATAAATATAAATTCCCAAAAGCATACATGTCAGGCTCCCATGACAGTGGTAACTATACACACTTGCCCAACTAACAAAAACACAAGATCTCTCCCCTACCCCCATACTTTTAACAACATGTCAGCATATTGTTTCACAAGTTTAAAGGAAAGACGAATTTTCCATTGCTGCTTAGCCCTTACTTTCAGATGTGGAGATTTCCATCACTGAGTACTACATAAATTGAAATACTGCATTTTAGCATGCTTCCCTACTGCAAACATAATGGCATAATTCTTCTTATTAGAAGGGGAAAGGCTAAAGAAGTAGCTTCCTTCAATAAAGTAGCAAAACTTGCTTCTACTTCTCCAGCAACATTGGCATCATAAATTTTTGCACACGTTTATTCCTCCTTCCATGCTAACCTTTGTATGCAGAAAGGAAGAATAATCCCAATATTTTCTCCTCTAGATCTTCTCTCATGATATACATCTTCAATAAGACCCATGAGGAACAAGTTATGAAATGATGCATTTAATCAGACAGAACAGTGCCTGGAAGTTCCTAGTTACACGTGTATACCACTTAAGGTTGGTCATTGATTATACTCTCTAGAGACTACTGCAATACAAACCAAACAAAGATATCTCTATTTTAAAATGCAACCTTTTCAACACTCTGAAATAGAATTCTTCTTGCTTCCAGGCACACAACCCTATTACTGCAGCTCCCATTTTTCCTTTGCCTTTCCTTCTGTTCTTTAGTACATTCATTTGCATCCAAGTTTGACATTACAGGGTAGAATCTCCAATATAGCAATTATGATTAGTCATTTGTTTGCTCAGCACTGGTTCAAGGGGATCCTGATGTAACAGGGGTCTTTTGCCTGCCACCACTATACAAACAAATAATCCGGTCAACATCAGGGTATGTGTCAATAACATTGAAGCACAGACATCTTAAAAGTATGTATTTTTCCCCATTAACTTGAAGTCAACATATTAACCTATTTAAATTTGAGAAGAAAAACAGATAAAAGCATTGGCTAACCCCACTCCTTTCTGCTCCAGTATAAATTACCCAGAATGAAAAGGACTGACTGACAAGATGAGATTAAAAAAGCTATATACTCTACATATAGTTTATCTAAGGAGTGTGTTTGAAAGATGCCTATAGTGAGAAAGGAGATAAACTTTCAAACTGGCGCCAAAAAGGAACAGCTAGGAGTAACGAGATGAAACTGGAAGAAAAAAAAAAAACAAAACAAAACAACAAACCAAACAACACAAAAACGAAGAAGCAGTCAGCTGAATATCAAGGGGTACAAAAAATTAATAATGATGATGAGCTCTTTCCATGCCTTTTTTTTTTTTTCCCCTCTCCTGAAGTAGGCCTTCACATAATCACTCTTCTCATTTCAAAGTCATAATCCTAAGCCTACCATCAAATTTTCTAGGGGACACACAAGAAAGTCATCTTGCAGAAGCACCTATGTGCCCGAAAACCCAGGTCCAACACTACTGTTCCTGATGACTAATACACATTGTTTTATGAACACTGAAATTTTTATACAGAGCCTGTAACCATGGCATCCCAGCACCGTTCAGATGCATAAAGTTCTTTTCAAGTGCCAGTTCAAAGAACATCACCACCAATATTTATTTCTCCCCACCCTCCCCAAGCCTGGGACCTTTTGCTTGGGGGCTTTTGTTTGACTGGTTTTACTGTTTTGTTTTTTTCCCCCCCTGCTGATGTCTGCCAGAGGCATCACCATGGTGACTAAAAGACCTCCTGAGAGGATAACAAACCCTCAAAGTTTTCCTTCAGAGCACTCTCCAGCAGTTGCAAACTTTCCCCATTTATCTGTTCACAGCCTCAATTAGAGCAATTGCATCTTGGAACCGATTTCTTCCTCCCTCCTACTGAAAAGGCTTTGGTCCACCTGTCAATTGGCATCCCTGCTTCATTACTTGCTGACAGCTCACAATATCGCTCCCTTCCCCTGGCAAATTACTCCTAATCAATTCCTTCTGTAACATTATCTCCTTAGCTCTTCAACATACAGACACATACCCCCACACTGGGAAGCAGCTAGCAGTGGCGGCTGCTTCCCTGAGGAACTCCAGCAGATAAGGAATAGAGTGCATGGGACACTTTTCTGGGCTTGCTGCCGGCTTGTTCTGGGACACTGGGCAAGTTTCAGAGTCTCACTCTAACCTTCCGCAAAGTGGAGAAGAGAAGTATTTCTCTATCTATACAGGGTGCTTTGAGAGGTGTTCATGGAAGAAAGCTTGATTACTCAGGTTGCAAACTCTTCTGATAAGGGGCAAGTAAAGAAGCAAGCAGTATTAATAAACACTGCAATATATTACGATGGACCATTTACCCACAATAAACCCCCTAATGCTATTTTGCCAGATTTTCAATCAGGGTCCCTATCAGACAATGCCTTTGTTTTAATTCCTGTTCCTCATCCCCTTCCCTTACACCAAGAAGCTGAAATGACAAACACCACAGAAAGACAACTACCCATTCTGTATCCAGAGACAAAAAGAGCCTTCACAACTTTGATGCATCATCTAGGGAACTTTAATCACACTAAGTGAACCAGGGTGTCTGATTCCAAGAAGACAGAAAAGACTAAAGTAATCATGATGACAGGTGGATGCTGCTGCATCCTGTTATTTCAATATTTCGTAATGTTCCCTTTATTATATGGTTCTGTACCCCACACACCAGTCTAGAAGAAATGTGCTTTAAGAGGTTGTATCTGTATGTTTCTATATAAGCATCTCCTTTGGTTTGATGCTGTTGCCTCTAATGCTGCCAGGAAGGAATTATAATTAGCTGTGAAAACACAAGTTTTTAATAGTTTGTAAATGTGCCAACACACATTGGAAGTACCAGTGAATATGGATACAACAGACTCATCAACTGACTGCTTCTGAAGGATGCAGAGCACACGAGGGCACATTGCTGAGATTTTAAAGGTCTTTCTTTGCTAGCACATTTAGAACTGCTGAAATTTTCTCAGTTGACACGGCTCTGAATAAGGACATCTGCTTGTAGGCTTATCATAGGGAGAAGCCACAAAGGTTTTAACTACTCTGCCTCCAACACTGCCGCTACCGAGCCATGAATTTCTAAGGCTGAGAACCAAGTTCACCTTTGAATTGCTTTCACTTCTGGCTCTCTCAGGTGAGGTTGCCAAGAAGATGAGCAATCAGAGTCGTGAGTGATAATGGGAACTGCCAAATGGATGCCAGATACACCAACTTGTGCCTCTGTTCTGCACAGACCAGCACTAAGCCTTTAAGGGCTAATGTAATGTCACGGAGCAGTGCTTGTTCAGCCTCTTTATTATCTGTAGGGAAGCAGTTTTCGTTACAGAGCACAGAACTGGGGACTGGACACAAAATCAGAATTGGGAACATAATTCTGCATTCCTGTTTTTCCATATGGAAAAAGCAAAAACCCCACCATCTCACCTTGGTAAGAAAATCTTTCTGGCCACTTCATCATATCAACTGAAACAATAAGCTGCAACTTTTACAATTTTTTACTTTATTTTTAAAGTACTTGGTAGTCCAGAGGGCGTATGTTTGTGGGTATCAGTGAGCATGTGACAAGTGTAAAGGATTACTACAGACTGACTGGATAAGCCGCGTGCCACTCAAAGTTATAGATGGGGAAATCGCATGCCTTGTACTAATATCCCCAGAGACACAAGCCTTTCTAGCCAGTAAGTAATATCTCATTTGAAATTCAAGGAAAAAGGAAATAATACATTTCTTTTCAAATCTGTGTTGGCACACAAAGAAATGACCTAAAATTATTCATTAAGGGCAATAAATGATTCCCATGTAATAAAAAGCATGTTTAGAAACAGAACCTGATCTCATAAACAAAACAAAGATTTTTTTTGTCACTCAGAAAAAAATTGTCAAGAGAACATGGTAATGAAATCTTATAAATACAAGATTTTTTGAGACATACTACCACACATGTGCGCACACACACACCTTCCACGAGAACAGCAAAGAGAAGACAACTAGCTCATAACAAACAAAAAGTATTTATGATTTTTTTTTTTTTTTTTCCTGTTTGTATTGACTCCAGACACCCAACATACACCAAGGGGGCAAATCCCAGTACACCCATGAAGCTGTCATACAGGTTCAGCAACCTCCTTGCTCAACAACATTCTGTCAAAGTGAATTCCGACAAAGACTACAAGGTCACCTTCCACTTTTTTTGGTATTAAAAACACTTGCATGACACTGTTTTTATAAAATGTGATGATAATTTCCAACATGAAATCATAACAACACTGTACAATTTACATATTTTCTTATATTTCATAGTGATTAGAAAGAATAAATACTATCTCTATTTGACAGTCCACACTTCCAGAAGAACCTGCAATTCCTAGTAGACTATATTAAGAAGCACAGTAGTACAGCATCTCTTTGCCCTGTGTGATTTACCAAATGCCACAAAGTCAGCAAGACAACAGAGAGAGAACTCAGAATTCCCAGCTCCAAGACAGGGATCTCAAAAGTAGCCTAGAAGTCCATAAAGACTATCTGAAATTGGTCTGTAGAACATTACAATCAGATTTGTTTCTGTTTAGAAGCTGTATGATGACCTTTCCTGACAATTTTTTTTACATTAACTCAGTGGTCAAAAGTTTGAAAGCCAGAGAATCCTGTCTATTCATTACGATATCTCAGCCATTTTATAGGGGTCTATGCTGATACCAGAGTTACAGCTTCTGATGAGAAAGAAGCACCAATAATAGAAGTGACAAACCCATTTTCACAGAATCAGAGTTGCACGGAAGATTCCCTAATAATAAACAGTTAAGAGTGACAAGTACTAAAAATAAGAGAGCCAAAATCACAATCATGCCTTCGTAAGTCTTATCCCTCCAAACATATGCCACAGGACCTCTGCTGTTCTTTAACCTCTCAGAAGCAGTTATATATCACTGGAAAGGTAAAATTTCTCCTGATCTACCAAGTGGTACAAGAAACGTAAGCAAAACTGATATAGCAGTTTGATGTTTATGATGTCTGTCTTTGTTTAAAACCAAGTAACAGCATCATTTTTTTTCAAGTGTTCAAAATACAAATCAGAAGAGAAAAAACCACAAAACCCAAGAAATTTGACCTTTAAGATTCAATGGGTACTACTTTGACTGCACTAACCACAATGCAGACCCCTAACCTCTGTTCCCGGCTGCTCAGAGTGGGAGCCCTGAGGTGACCTTCCACTGAGGCACTGTATCTTACCCCAAGGATCCATGTTACATTATCCTGCAAGCGCAGTCTCTGCATTAGAATTAGTAGAAGCAACAAGCTATACAACAATTACAAAAATTACAGTCAAAAAACCTGCTGCTCAAGAGAAGAAAGGGTGCATACAAAAATGCACTGAACCAGAAATGATGCCGCAGAGCCCTGCAGCAGAATGGTCTGGAACATCTAATTAGCTATTGCAGAACAGAGATTTATTTTAACTCAAAGGTTTCCTTTTTGACTCATTTGCAGAGGTTTTCACTAGAGAACAACAAAAACTGTTTCCAAATCAAAACAGAAATTTAATTTGTGGGATGTCTGCAACAGACAAAATTCAAACACCTGTACTATAACCGAAGTTACCTGCATAGCATAGAAGAGATTCAACTACTGTTTCTCACCCTCTTTCTGAAGCCCAGAACCAGAAATTTTCCAAACACATCAAAGAAACTTCTGCTGCTGTCCTGTTGTCCACCCAGGAAGGTTATCTAAATCCTATTTTCTCCCCAAACTGTCCAAATAGAGACTATAGAATAATTGGAGAACAAAGGCTTCAGTTCAGAGTGCCTTGTGACAGTCAAAGGAAATATAACCCTGTATTTTCCACATGGGAAGTATAATCGCCTTCTGTTGCTCAAGCGTCTGTTTGCGAAGTCTCTAAAATATGTCAGACCACTTCTGCACACACTGTCAGTTTAGAGCAAAAAAATAACGTGGAATAATTTCTGTCTTTAGAAAAACCACAGATCCTCACATTTATTATAAATCACCTAAAACTGGTTCACAAATATGGTTATACCACAGTGTGTAGGAATCTTCTTACTACCAATAACAACAGAAAATAGTATGTTCAAGCATTTGAACACATTACACTCACACACAGATATTTAGCTCAGAAAATATCCAAGGTGGGGAGAAAGACGCACCAAAAGCATTACCCCTTTTGATGAAAGCTTTATGTTACCATGTAAATATTTCTAATCTTTCCTCTAGTTTTCAGACAGGACTGGGAACGATCAACCAGGCAGTGAAAAGTTTCTTTTGCCTGAGAAGGCCCGAGCTTACAGTTTGTGGGTTCTCCTGGAGCAACAGACAGTATATGTAACCTCCGAGGAAAAAAGCAGGGAGCTCCCACAGTATGCTGCCTTAAGGACTACAGATGCTTTCCCCAGCTGAGAAAAAGTCCTCAGGCTTAGGTCTAAAGGAGGAATGACTAATTAAATAGCTTAGCTTGCTTAAAAACCTGTGGAGTTTTGTAGAGTTTTATAGGTATGGATTGGGGGAAAAAAAGCAGGCAGTGCATTTCCTGTGTTCACATCATTGTGGTCAGATCTTTAACAGCACAAGCATCCTTTGGAGCTCACCCTAGGATCCTCTGCTGGGACTATCAAGAAAAATAAAGATCTTGCAATATGGACGTATGCACTGAAAGTTGACAGTTGTCACCTGTTCATTCTATAATACATAAAAGTTTATTATTACTGAAACCCAACTAATCTGTAAGACTGCTAAATCCCAACCTCAAAAATAAGTATTCCTAAAGAGCATTCATGTCAACTCTCTCTGCAAATGTAATTGCAGCATCACCTGGGAGTTAAAACAAAGATTTCCTTGTTGTACTTACTAATATTTACCACAAACAGACAAAACAAACATTCAAATTACAAAATAAATACAGTTCTAAGCCATACAGGATCCTTCCTACAATGTCCTTCCCTCCCTACCCAAGCAGGTGCTGTTCCTGCACATAATGAACCCAACTGCAGATCTTCCAGAGAACTTCAGTGCATCAAGAAGCAGCACTGTTTCTCAGTTGAGACTTCCTTACGGCAAATCAAAAGGGTAAGCATCTATCACATCCTCACCCTTCCTTGTATGCACTGCATTTAAACATGCAAATTGAAATTCATTGCTTTTCCACCCCTTCAAGTTCCAGATATGCAAGTCACGAAAGGATCGAGCCTACAGTCTTTGTTTGATCCAAAACCTATGGAGATCAAAGGCTTTTAAACAGGACCTTTAATGTTTGGACGAGATTTCAAATAAGTCTCTAATTTAATTTATTTCTTTTTATAGCGTTAGTCTTCATGATGGAGTTATTTAAGGTATAATGGGACAAAGATTTGAAAAGCTCCACTGAAGATCACAATGGTATAGAGAAGGGCTCACAGAATCTTTTGGGGTTTATTATATGTAACTGCTAGTATTCCTTTCACCTTTATTTAAGTAGCATCTGCTAATAGAAGATTTTAGCCAGAGGGATACAGCTGCTCATGATGTCCTCTGTGTTCAGCTCTCATTTAATTGTATATTTTCAACCATACCCTGGAGAACACATTTAATAGATGATGAACCTGTTTCATGAACAAACTTTCTCAAGAGCATTCTGAGATTTGAAAGCCCTGACAAGAGACCAATGATCTGTGTAACTTCATATTCCCTGGGGAACACCACTGCTTTGTTTGAGCTCTCAACAAAGGGGTGGAGGAAATTCATGATAATTTTAAAAATAAATAAATTAATAAATACAATGAGCAATCATGGTGTTGGGCCGAAAAAAGATAAACTCACTGGCTTGGTGCTAAATATTCAAATTTCTCACAGAGATTAAAATATACCTCTCCACCACCCTGGCCATTTTCTGTTTATTCTCTTTTAGCTTCCAATCCTGTAGTCTTCTCTACACATACAGATTGGGGCAGGGACACAAAACCTGAAAACAGTCGTTAACTGAATAGAGGCAGATGTTGCAGTCCATGGACATTTATGAGCTGCAGTCACTAGTCTCTGTCATATGTAACTGTCCAGTACCCAGAGGAGGGGACAAAAAAGGGGACACTGAAGGGGAAAAAGTCCCTAACGGAGAGTAGCTTGACAGTAGGCAGAGCACAAGCGACATAACTGAGGGTATAATCAAGACACAGGCAATCTTTTCCTGCTGTGTTTATGCAACACTTATTTCAGTAATGTCCTGATCCATTTATAGACAGGCAAAACATACTGCAGACAGCTAAATACGTGGTGCAGGGCCTGGAGAAGAGGACTGCCTGTAAGCCTGTCCAGGTCCACAGCAGCATCCTGGATGATAGCAGTTTTCAAACACACTCTCATGTTTAATCAGATCATGACAAGAACTAAGATCTTTTTAACGAGGCCTGTCAATACAATATTTAGAGGAAAACAAATGCCTGCAGAACAAATATTATGACCCATATATGTATATGTTTTAGTAAACTCTGCTTCTGTATTAAGTTTTTGTGTCTTAAGCTCACAGTACAGTCAGCAACACATGTTACATTTACCTGACAAATTGCAGGGCAAAGATAAAGCTATGTAATGAAACTAGACAAAAGGTTTGATGAACTAGTTTCAGAACAAGAAAACCAGAAGGGGAAAATGCCCACAGCAGTCCACAGAAGGACTCATTACAGCCAAGTAGTACCACAAGTTTCCACCTCTCTTGTTGCAATCAGAAAGGTATAAATAAGTCTTCCCATTTCACTACAGTAAGATCTTCCTTCCATCAAGTGATTTTCTAGAAGAGCTGGATATTCCAAAGGTACCACTTTCGGCCTTCTGTATTTCTTCCTTTCTTTCCACTGTTTCCAAAGAAACACAGATGCAAATAATACAAACTGAAGCAAAAAAAACCCCAACCCCAAACAGATTTGGAAACCTAAAAGGACCTTCTGATGCAGTCAACTGTGTCAAAGGCAATAGTGTTTCTCTTCAGATCTATGTTTATCTTGTTTTAATGAAGTGGATAGCACCCCCTTTTAACATATTGCTTTTTATCTACATATTTTTATCCAACTAGGAGAATCTAGAATCACTCGAAAATTCAATAACACTGACATTTAGACAACATAAAGCCATTTCAATTCAATTAAACAAACACAGTGTGTTAACCTTCAGCAAAAGAAGTAGCCGCTCATTTTTATAGGCTGCTGTAAACAGATTTCTGGGCTTCAAAGCCAAGATCAATAAAGCTTCTGCAAACAATAATAATCTCACACACACTCCATCGACAGCTGCTCCGAAAATATAGTCTGATTCTAAAGGTCTTAGTGATTGGGCACTTTCCCAGTCTTTTCCTCTTGCTGTCTAACATTGGAGTGCAAATGCCAAGACTTCAGCGGATTCCTTCACAGCAGCAGCTAAAAGGAGCTGCCCTCTCCTCTAGCAAGAAAGACAATCTCTTGTGAGAGAACTTGAACCCATGTGTACTGCAGCTACCTGAATACTGGTGAGGCACAAATTATGCAGCCTAAGGCTATAAGACACTTCCATAAAACAGGACATAGACAGGTAAGTGTTAAACCTGCCCCTTTTCCTGTAAGATCAGGGCTATTGAATTAGGACCACTGGAAAACTTCCACTGATCCACAGAATAGGTACAATCCAGTTGCCAGCTCTGTCCACAACTGTCTTGCCTTCTTTCCTATAATCTTGCTAATGAAAACTAACAGAGATCAATTCAGGAATAGCAACTCCCAAATTCCTTAGTCCTGCTAAGGCTGCCAATGCTAAGTCCAGCCTTATGTTCGTATCTACTCCAGTAAACATTTCACCACTTCCTACTTACATCTCCAGTATCTTTTCAATGCCTACTTAAGGTTGGGGACAGGAGAAAATGGGGGAGAGCATTGCATGGGGTTTTTTTGGTTGTTTGATGTTGACGGGTGGTGGTTTATTTTGTTTTCAAACAGTTCTTTGAGGCAGAGACCATATCTTCTTCAGTAATACCATACTTCAAACCCACTGATATCTGATAACCAGCAAATACAATAGCAATGGTGTGCTTTATCAAGTGCAACTCAATTGCCGACAGTGGACACCTAAATTACTGGCTGATCAGGAAACACAAAAAATGCAAAGAGGTAGGTGGCAACTCACCTTTGATCTTCCTAGCTACATTAATAATAATATTGAGGAATCTTGCAGATGCACGACATCTCAAAAATTAATATTTAACACTGAGATGCCATTATGCTGTAGTTACATCATCACATATGGCCAGCATTCGGATTACAATTTTACTGTGGGATGAATCTTAGATTCTTACGATGGTTTTCCTTCTTGCTCAGCAAATTGCCCTGTTTCCCAAGGAGATAAGTACGCAATGAGTACAGAAATTTGGAGACTTCTTCCTATCTTCTCTCGGATGTCAGTGAAGGATTGAGGTGAGAACTCAAACTGTACTCTGTGATAGCTCAGATTGGGTCTCACTCAGGTCAGCGGATTAGGCTGCTTGAGAGCTACTGAAAATCTTATCCCTGAATAGAAGCTTAAGGCTAAACTTTGCATGGTCAATGTGAGGGATTTGGAGGGCTTCTGTGATTCCACAACAGTCAATTCAGCTACTATGTTAAAAAAAAAAAAAAAAAAAAACAAACCAGCAACACAAAACCAAAAATGCACATCTTCCCTGCGTAATACTTCCCTACAACACCACACATAGAATTGCAGGATGCATCATATATGAAAAGGAAAGTATCACCTCTAGGTCTGTCAGACACTATACATCAAGAAGCCACATTACATAAATTTCATTCTCTCAGGGCTCAGGACATCAGGCATAGTCATCTGATATGGTGAGATAAAGTAGAGTTTAATCACAACGATCAGAACTTCTAAAGCGTATACTCCATCTTCCTAACAGAAAGAAAACATTCCTGCAGATGGCCAGCTTTCAAAGCCATTGTGCTGCTGTAATTTTAGAGTACTACCACTAAGTTCAAAGTCACTCTGTTTTCACGTTGGTGGGTCTTCTGAGGGTATTTGATGAGTAGATATGTGCCACCACGGTGGTAGCGTCCTAATCAGTATCTACCACACGTTAAGCCTACTTGATGCACAGCTGACATTCTGCTTATACCTACAGCTTGCAGATGCAGTGGGTCTGGTGCTTGCTGAATGCCTTTGGTTTGTATTTACTGTGGTTCTTTTCACTAGAGTCCCAAAAAAATTCATTTTCCATTCATGGAAATCTCACCCAGAGGAGTCCAACAGCAATCCAGCATTTACTGAAATCAATGGTTAAAACAAAATCCAAGCAATGAGCCTGGTGGGGTATATTCCCATTTAGGTTGATTCGCATATCGCCTTGGTAGATGGTAGAAGAAACTAATTCATGGCCTACAGTAAAGCAATTCATTTAGGTCTTCTAGGTACAGTCTATACAACCTATAGCAGCTACTTTTTCATCCTTTCTCTGATACAAACTAGTGCCAGATTCACAAATTTTTTATTTCCAATGCAGTTTATAAGGAATAGAAAGTACTCCAGACATCAGCACTGCTGGAAAGTGGGTACTACTCTGCCAAGTTGGCAGCATTGTTTCTGTTTTCAAGGGTACTCAGGAACATTAGCCACATTAAACATGAAAGCAACTGTGTTCTTGCTAGTAAACACCATTTGGATCGCCTCATAAGAGGTTGCAGTGAATTGTGGTGGATTTGCAAGCCTACTTGGTTCTGTCCGCTCCTTCTCTTAGCCCTTACTTTATGAATGAAGTTGACCTTTTGCTATGAATGCACTTCTGAAACAAACAAACAAAAATGGATACATATAAATTCAGCAACAGCATAACTGTGAGGAGGCACTGATGGGATTTTAGGGATCGAAACGGAAACAGGTCAGGGTCACACAAAGCATCTGAGTCCTAATGCAGAGGACTCTCACCTGCTACTGAATGCAGTTCACCAGCAGAAGCGTACTGTCTAGTCATGTGGAAAGAAACTGATAAGCTTATTGCCCTTCATCATACCTCCAACTTCAGAGGTGAAAGGTTTACTCAGATGAAGTCAGGTGACAGGTAGCTCATCTTCATCACACCTGGCCTAAATGGGGAAACCAGATGGTGGGAAAGGGCACACTTTATACCTCTCACCACTAAAGACACTGAGTTTGACCATTCATTTGAGAGCTCACGTGGCTGTCATTCTAGTTTTTACCTCTCTCATTCTGCATCGTAAAAACACCATGATTTGATACTTGATCACATGTAGATAGAAAGACGTAGTTGTTCCTATATCGGTATCTTCATTTACACCCATACTAGCGTGAACAGCTGAATTAAATATATACTTCAAAAAAAAAGTGATGTAAAACTTATCTGCTCTATCATCCCATAAAATAATGTTAAATATTAGAGACTAATCCTTGTGAATCACACAGTCCAATTCCTTGAGGCATTCAGCTAGTTGAGTCATCCTTCGGACTTGTCAGCAATTTGACCAAAACACCAGCAAAGCCTCACATCTGCAGACACGTATGTGGGGATAAGTCATTATTTGCAAGCTAAAACGGAAGATGGAAAGAGGCATGCTTCTGGTATAGTATACATTATCTGAGAAAGCACAGAAATATTAGATAGCCATTGTATTATTTTATTCTACCCTCCCTCCATTCTTATCTTCCTCCAAACACACAATTAATGGGACATCAGCTCAAAACTGGAACACCAACTACTGAATCAACACTTCAACTCTTCGCAGTGCTCTTTAAGAAGGAAGCATCTCTTCCTCCAGTTATAGTCCACATACGTAAATAATCATTACATACTTCTGATATAGAAGTAATATTTTTAGACAAAAGTCCAGGCAGAAGGCCTTTAAAACAATGCAGGAGTCTGAAAAAAATGCATGAGACAAGTCAGAGTTGATGCCTGTCCTGAGTTACAGCTTTAGTTAGGAGCCTCTACTAACAACGTGCACCTTCTTGTAGTTGGCTCTTTTCCCAAAAAAGGATTCAGAAGTGTAAAGACTTCTTAATAAATTTCAAGTTGTACACCAAGAGTAGGAACCACTATAATTATCACAGCTGTTTTAACTCAATAGAATAGGAAGTTCAGTATGGAGCATTTCTGGTTCATTTTTCCAAAATGTAATTTAACAGACTTGGTTTTCTCCAAATATATATTGTGAAAGCTGCACAAAGCAGATTTAATGATCTGACTGAGACTTCTGCACTTCTCTGTGATTTCAATTGGTTTCAAACATGACAGTGCACTGGAAGGACAATATACATACACATATATAACATAATTACATTACCACTTTTCAGAGGGAAGACATTCCAATTCTGCTCTCACGGAACATTGCTGTATTACTCCCAACAGCCCAGATCTGGCCTTACTGGAAATATTAGGATTATTTAGGGGGAGTAAAATGAGTTTACTAAACAAACTGCCTTATTTACTTTGGGGGCAGCAAGAGGAACAGACAAGGGCTGCCTTTTAAATACCTGCTGTTACTTTGCCTGTGTTACATACAAACCAAACACACAAACCAAACACACAAAGTTAGCGTCACATTTTGAAGAGCATCCTGACAAAGTTTGTGCTGAACTAGGATCTAACAGGAAAGGCTATTTGCTACACAGAATTTCTTGCTTTTGCACAGAAAAGGCCACCCATGGCTCCCACAGGGCTTTCTTCTTACCATCCTACACACTTTTCTAAAGAAAAGAATAGCCTTTCTATTGTTTATCACATGTGTAAAAAGCTATAATCTAACCACATTGGTCCAGCCGTTCCAGTTTCCTTCTTCACACTGGCATTCACTTCACCAGCATTTACTGGATGTTCCAAACCTACACAGTTAATGATGCCTCTGCTCAAAAAAAGTGCCCAAGACAGCAAGGATGCTAATCAGAAAGCGTTCTTCAAGTTTTCAGTGTAGAAATCTAAATCTCAAAATTCAATACCTTTTTTTCCTCCCTTTCACTCCAAAAGCACACATGCAAGATGCTGGCAGCAAAATAAAATATACCACCACCCTTCATTTTGAATCACCTTCTCCTCTTTCAACTACTCTATTATAGCCTTCATTAGTGGAAATTAAAAGTACAGCAAATAGCTAATGAAGTACTGTCCATCTAGTGCTATGGTGCAGCCCCAGGACATCACAATTACATGCTTTCTCACAAGAGAAGCATCAAAGGAAAATAAATGTACTTGCCCAAATGGTACCACTCAAAAGCAGCATGAATGCTTCATGCTGACTGCAGCAAGTAGTTAGCAAGGCCAGTCAAGAATATCAATTTTGGAAAAGCCTTGTTCTCCAATGGGAACAGGGTGCAGAAAGAGTGATAAACAATAACAAAAGTACACAGGGAAAAAGAAACGGTGAAGAACTGGGGACTGATTGAGGGGATAAAGCAGTAGGACTGGGAGGAAAGCGAAAAGAGGAACTATAGATAATTATTCTACATACAAGAGAGAGGTAAATAAGTAAGAAGTTTTAGAAGAATGCAGATACACATATTCTGCTACTTGGTTACTGTAATAGACCAAGAAAATGTTCTTTTCAGCAGCACCTGCCTGCCCTTCCCAAAAAGGGGTCGTGATCTGATCTTCTGACTTTACTAGAATCCTGAACAAACAGAAAGCCCACTAGAAATAATTACAGTTGTAAAAGGTCTAACTAAAAATACAAAGAAAAAGTCATGGCCAAAGCACTCAGACACAGTACTCTGGCATGTTTTAACGGCCCTTGGAAAAAAAAAAACAAACAAAAAAAAAAACCAAAAAAAAACAAACAAACCAAAAAAAACCAACACAAAACCAAGACAACACAAAATCCAAACTATTAAGTGGGCAAAGTCTGTGCAATGGATTTGACGACTCACTAAGAGGCTGTGTTATTTTTTACAATCTCTGCTGATGCTGCATATGCTTTCATGAACTGCTGCCTGACTGCGAAGCAGACAGCATGGGCTGCAGGTTGTTAATTTAATTGTCTTGCCAACTGGATCTCCTTCAGGACAAACCCTGAGGGCTCTCCTCTGTACTATACGATGGAAAGCTCTCACTGAAAGCAACAGATCAAACTTTCAAGCACCTACAGCGACTATGGCTGATAATAAAAACTGCTCAGAAAGTAAGACTTGAAGAAAAAGATTAAGGAAATTAGGATTCAGCTATTTCAGCTGCTTACTTTATCCATCCATCTCCTAGCAATCTGCTTGTAGATTAATTAATACCTAGATGGCAAATGATTACAAGATCATTGTTTGTATGAAAAGTATTCCAATGAGAAGAGAAATTCAACTTGCCTTTCCTCACAACAATAAGACTACTCGCTACAGATCCTCTAGTGGGAACATACAGTTGAAACTAATATTAAGTCACAGCAGTACATTTGGCATTAATGCCAAGTACAATACACCTGCAACATATCTGCTTTCCATCCCCTTTGTCAGGAGCAAGGGTTTACATTTGTGCCCCTGCTTTTGCCTCCATTGTGCTGATGCAGCTACTTGGAGTGAACCAGACCAAGAAACTGTTTTCTTGAGTTATTTTTCAGCTGGATCAGTTCATTAAAACTGATTCACATCACAAACTTGCGCAGTAGAGTCAACATCCTCCAGGCAAAAGCCATAGCCAGCAGTGGGAGTGTTTAACTTGGCATTGCTGCCGACAAGATCTAAACACCGCCCTATTCTACTAAATCATTAAACATTCAATACTCAACTATTTTTAAATCCCATGCAAAAAAAACCACCACCCTCCATTATTCTTACACAAAAAGCTAACCTGACACAAACTAACTTAACTCAGTATGTGGGTCACCAATTGTTCTCAGATCACAAGCCATGAGAAAGGGATTAAAAAAAATTATTTACTGCATCTCTCCTCCTCATTTTTTGTCATTAGTAAGTTTTTTAAAATTACAAGTATTGAGATTATGATTCTGTATACAGACTTGTTTCTGTAATACCCGCTTATTACTCTCTCTACCTCCCCAGTATTTAAGAAAAGTAGAATAGAAGACAGTTTATTTTGTATTGTTTTCCTCTTTAAACTTTAATGGTTACGTTATTTTAAAAATAAGTTATAGAAGCACTGACCCATCAGATGCCTGAAGAGCTTCATCGAGTATTAAAATCTGTAAGTTCAACAGGTGATTTTTGCTTTCCCACTTTCCTCTTTGGCTGTCATTCAGCCCACTTGAACCTGCCAACACAGCGTTTCTTTTCTTTTCCACCCCTGAAGTACTGTGTCTGGGAGGATGGTATTCCTAACGCAGACAGATGCTATGGCAGCATCCGTACCATTCTCTATACAAAGCATTTTGTCTCATTGAAAGGTAATGTAACAAAGTACACCCTTACTCGGTGCACAAGATCTGCCCTACCAATCACAGCTCCTGGTATTTCAGGCTGGATGCATACAGTATTTTTAGATTACATCTGAGCTTTAACTTCAGAAAAATATGCCATTAGAGAAAGCAGACAGGGACAGAAAGCTTACTGTTGCTTTACTGGCAGAAAGCCCAGGTAGAAAAATTCACATGGTTACAAAGACTTACATAGCACGTTCCCCAGTAGTCACAAGCTGAAATTGTTCAAACATTGATCATGAACACTTCAAACTTCATTAGGGAATGCATTTCTATTTCTGCAGCTGGCAAGAGGAACACATCTCAAGTATGAAATGAAAACCTGCTAGAAGATTTGAAAGAAATCTTGAAATCAGTATTAAGAGGAAAGGTACATACTTCACTAAGGGGTTGTCTAGTTCAGTTCTTTAACATGATATAGTGGAGACACAGCAGGTATAAACAAACCATGTCCTATAACTTCGGTTGGGTTCGGTTATGATCCATTAGCTATTTTTTTTCCTTTAGAAGCTTTATTTCAGGTTCAGATGTTTTGCACGTGTTTCATGTTTCAACTGATCTTGAAATGCATCTACCAGTTTCTGAATAATCTGGCAAAGATCCATGTAAACCTAGAGGTCTCAACTAGACAGACCTCTTGAAGTTCTTGTAAAATTTCTCAACTCCCATTGTGTCTACCACAGACAATAAATTAAGTGATACATGCTATACTAATTACCATTCAAACTTAACCAGGGTTAGCAGCACAGTTCTTGAAGTGCCGCAGGACCTCTTGAAATGAAACTCGAAACCCACTGTTGATGCCGCTCCTTGAAGTAGACCAGGTGTCTGAAGAGCATTGTATAAAGGTGGCAATGGGTAGGAACAGCAGAGCAGTCAAACCTTAACAGCCTTGAAAAGCCACATAGCACCTCAGTCCTGGGCATGCTGAGATGAAGGGAAGAATAACCAGCCCTCAACTTCCCACCAATTGCTTGTGTCTGCCCAGGAAGGGTTCTTTACCTGCAAAGTCTTTCCTCCTAGCAGAAGGGGAGTAGGTAGGAGGCCTTTGGCTGTGAGGTACTGGGACTGAACCGGCTGCTAATTTGTTTGCCATGAGCCACCATGACAATTTTGTCACTTTCATCGTTAAAGGTGCTCAGTTTACCTCCACCAATCCTTTCACAGACTTCATCTGAGGGAAACATGCACAAAGGCCTAAAGAAAACTGTTAAGAAGCAACAAATGAGAGACTCATTGCAGTTAAGGATTCAAAGCTGACGAAGTAGGAGTTTTTTAGGTTATTTTTAAACATTGCTGCAGTACTGTAATGTGCTAAAATACTTAAAAGACAGCATCATAAGACACACTACCTCAGATTCTGTAATATGAAAGCACTTCCAACACACCAGTCAATGTGTCAACAATTGAGCTTCAATTTGGTTTTTTTTTGGTTTT
>VYXH01005549.1:154860-230330 GCA_013397275.1 Burhinus bistriatus | reverse complement strand
TTTTTTTTTTTCCTTTTTCATTTCTTCCTTAAATAGTATTCTGATATTCAAACAAGAATATTAATTAATTCATTGAATAGAAGTGTCCTAAGGCTTTTCATCTCCTGTTCAGGGTACTATGATGTATTACATGGATTAGATTGTACCAGCTGCTGATTTTTTTTAAACACTGTTCACCCAAACCTTCTACACGTGTGCTATTACACAGGAATTGTCAGGTCAATTAGGACTAACACAGCAGAAGCTCAAGTAGTGGTTGTTAGATTACCGTAGGGATAAGGCTGAAGAAAGGATGCAATAATGTTAAGAAATAGGGAAAATTTTTCTAATGACTAGGCAGACATTACTTCATGGTCAGAAAAAAGTTGTGGCTAGTTTGCAGCCCCAGTATTGATTTACTTCATGACCTTGAATCAGTTCTTAAAAGTCTCACCAGGCACATTATGGGATTTGAGATCCTCAGCTAAGAGGCACAGAATCATGCAAAATTAAGGCCTATTTTGGGAACATCTCCCCCTGCTCTTTTTAAAAAAAAAAAAACAACAAAACAACAAAAAAAACCAAACAAAAAAAAAAAACCAAACAACAAAAAACCCCCAAAAACCCCCACAACCAAAAAAACCTCAGGTGACACACTTAGTGACTTCAGTAAGACAGAGAAACTAAAACTTACTTAGCCAGTCCCCCCATACATAGTCACAATTTTTTCTCCACTTCGGCTCCTTATTTATCCTACAAACACATGCAAATTCACTTGCAGCTGGAAAATTTCAAGAAGCAAAAAAACATTCCAGAGATTTAAGACTTAACAGTGAATGGATATTTATTAAGCACAGGGAGCGGACAAAGTGGCATTGGTTAGTCAGGTTTCACATTCCCCTGCCCCTCCTCCATAGTTACGTTAAAGACAATAAACTTTATAATGAAGTATCGATAACATCTTCCCATTTAGGCTAACAGGCTTATCACGCGCTCCACCACAGACTATGCTGTTTTAATTAGCAAGATGGATCTCCGAGCTGATACGTTCTGTTGTGCTATAATTCCTGCCTTTACAGTAATTTTCTCCTGTTTTTCACACTATAATGTGCTATAAATCCTACTTAGGCTGCCTCGCTGGCCCATTGCTGCTCAGAGTCAATCTTTCAGGCCCTCCGTTTCCATGACAACTTCCCACCATCCTCCCCTTGGCAGGATTATCCTACAGCCCCCTGGGGAGATGGCTGATGCTCCTGGGCTCCCAAAGCTCCATTCAGTCACCTCTCTGCCTCCAGCGGGTTTGATTTGCCCAGCCTTGCCACACTGCCTGTGCCTGGGGCTGCACCCAGGGAAGCGGGCAACCAGTCCTCTCTTCGTCCCTCTTGAATGGGGATGCCTAGAAAAATACAAGCTTGGCTGGTTTAATGCCTAAAACAAGTCAGAAACAAATTAAATAACCTCTCCTCCCGCTCCAGTGCTTCCATTTCTATTTTCTTTCTTTTTTCTCAGTCTCCTCTGCTCCCATGTTCAGCCTCCACACACACATTTCACAGCCTACCAGCACACAACCTTAGTTGTTCTTAATTCCCAGCCTTTGTCCTGCTGCCTTTCTCCTCATCTTCTTCTTTTCCCCTATTTTATCTTGCTTCCTGTTTCCTTTTTCCTCTCTCCTACTCTTTTATATACTCCTTTTTCTTCCTTTTACTCATATTCTATGATGCTTTCTAAATACAGTTTTAAGGATCCAGAAACCATTACAAGGTCATCCATCAACTGCTCCGGCTCCCCCAGGTCACACACCATATCCTACCGATACTTAATTATATTTCAGTCATTGAAAAGACAAACAGGTTTTGTTTGTTTTTTGTTTTTTTTTTTTTTTCCCTCTTATGGGCCTCCTTGTTTACTTTTTCTTCAGTCTCATTTTAAGTTGTTAAACATTTATAACTTAGGAACAAGTATCAATCTGTCCACGCTATTTCAAGGAAGCAAACAAAAATAGGGTTGATTGCTCTCTTGAGCTAAGAGATGGCAGGCAGAAGGGCTGCACACGAAATAGCAACTTTTCTGGTGGTCGTTGTGTGAGGACAGCAATTGGGAGCCTCCAAATATTTGCAGGCAGCAGGGAAACAGCATTTCTCAGATTTCCTTCCGAATGACCTGTTGATTCTCCAATTCCATTGCTGCTTTTATGGATGCAATTCCTTACCATACATACCGTACACAACTGCTCACAATAAGAGATGCAATGGAGATATATGCACCACCTAAACTTAAGCTTCTAATATAAGGAGAAGCTCCTAGGTTTACAGCTTACAAACAGACAAGACCTTACACATCAAATTACTCCAGCCTTTGGCCTACCCACCTAGCTGAATGCCTAAGTTAGGTTCTTCAGTTAGGTTGGCTGAAGAAGGAACCTCCTTACAGAAGATTCTGCCGTAAGCTTATTATTTCCACAGACCTAACAGACATCTGCAACATGGCAAGTTTCCAGCTGACTTCAGCAGGGTACGACACACTTGGGCACCACAGTACTTGATCATACATATGGCACAGTTAATAAGCAAAATGACTTATACATGGAAAGATGGGAACATTCCCATCCTTTACTCTTCAGAATAAGGAAAGAGGAAGCTCTACTAGCCAACAAATGGAGCCCACAGATAGTAGTCCTTCTGATTTGAGAGCAAACATATTATGGTAATACAGTATCAGATCGCTGATGCAGTTAATGAAATATCTCATGACTTTGCTACAGACAGAGGATTGTCAGCTACAGAAAAGACTGGAAATCCTTCACAATTCAGTAGCATCTCTACAATCTTTATATTTCAAGTCTAGTTTAAATTTCCAAAATTTTCAAGTGGCAATCCAGGCTTTGACATACCTGCTGCCCTTCCAGTTCCAGAGCTAGCTCTCTTAACAGAAACCTTCACAGAGAAGCAGAAAGCAAAAAATGCAGCAAAATAATTTGGATCAACAAGAATAAAATTTTCCCTAGGGAAGCCTCCTCACTTGGGAGATTTTTTTTTGTTACTAAATCTTCATGCTGTTCATTGTTTATGATTAATAGACCTCATTATTAAGGTAAATAAGACCTTCCAGATATGTTTAATTTAATAAGCAGTATTTTTTATTCACCTGAATCCCTACAGTAATATGGCTTGTAACTTTACCTTTTGGAATTTGTTTTTTTATACACACCGAGAAGACTGATTTTAAGGCTAATAAAAGACTATATACTTCAGGAAGACGTGAGCAAATAGTAGAAAATCCAGAATTAATTCCTATTAAGAAAACTTACCCAGAAGTAAGGGTATTTTTCAGAACTACAATCACTACAATCTTGAAATAAATTTCTGGAATTTTTTTGCTCACATTAAGAACAATTTCTTGCTCATGTGCGTCAGGATCTCCTTCCTTGTACAAGAGAACTTCAGCAGCTGAATAATGCAATACTTGCCATAGTCCAATATTTCCTTGTTCCACATTTCCTTCCAGGTATTCAATCTTAAGTGCCTTACATCATACGCTTTATACAGACTGGTAAGTGTAACGTATTTGTGACAATCGTTGCAGGAATTTCAGCACCTTCATGAAAATGAAGAATAAGCCAACCTTTCTTTGAACCAAAGCTTGGTTTAACTTGATCTTTTCCTCCCCTTTTTACTCCCCGATCTGTTTCTTGTTTTAGAACTGGACTTCAGACTTCCTGGCACAAGGACCATCTTTGTTCTAATTCATATAACAGATCAAACTGTTGCTAGGTGTTATTTAAAATGCCACTGCTGTAGTACCAAAGGAATTATTAATGATAGTTTTTAATTGGCACATATGAAGAAGAGGCATTCCATGCCAGATCTACACTCCATCTACTCTGATGTTCCACCTTTGATGGCTGTCAGTACCAGATACTTCACTGTATCTGCCTTAACCCACTGGTTAACTCCTACTAATAGCCTCATTCCTCCTGTGAGCTAGAGCTCAATTTAAAATGCCCTTTGTCTTATTAAAGTGAACACAAACTGTTCAGATGTCTCAGATTCCATACCTCAAGCCACTGACTCACTTGAGCATTAAACATTTAATAATTTCTCCACACTATATTCATGAATACACTGAGTGCACATCTACAGCTACATTTTCAGGGAGCTAGCTAACATCTCAGATGCTCTAGTAAGGGCTTTCCACCTACATGATGGAAGGACTGTCCTGCTTTTAGCAGGATTAGAGATATTCCAGAGAGCAAAGCTCATGAGGACCATGAAAGCCAAGTTTTTAGTTCATTTCCCTCAAAAAGTTCATGTATTCCCACACACACAGAAGTGTTTTTGCCATACATATACATTTTCCAAACCTCACTTTGAAATGGAACTTGAAATCAATACCTGTGAAGATATCCTCAAACACGTCATGAATCAGTGACATATGTTCCCATAGTGACATTACACTGCATTGACAATGGCTTTGTCCATGAGGGTGAATGACTAAGTTATGTGTCAGCCCCCAACCTCGAGAAGATCAAGACAGTCAGACCAGTAAAGACAGTCAGTTGATAAGGTGGAAACAGCGTTCACAGAAATAACATGTTCTTTATGGATCACAGTAGGTTACACCAGTGCCTTTGCCTTTAAAAAAAATAAACTGCTCTTCCTTGCCATCAATTGTCTCCTTTTGTAAAGCCAAGTCCCAGTAATGAAACAGGAAGTTGACGTTCTCCAAAACCATGAGATAAATTTCAGCTGTCATGGTCTCGCTGTCCCTCCCACCGTGCAATCTTCACCTCCTCAGACCCCATGCTGTCGCTTGCATCACAAGGCAGATGGACAAGTTCAGAATGCCGATCCATCTAAAACCAGAAAAGTTGCTTTTTGTGGGCCTCGGTTCACTTTTGGCTGTTTAAGGTCACACAGATAACACTTCACCTTTTCACCTGAATTCCAATGGCAGCACCAGCATAAGGCCAGAAGCTTATAGCAGCAGCCTTCACATAAGGCTGGCTTGTCGCAGAACAACGTCTTGATGTCTTCACCAGCAGAAGAGCATTTTGAACTCCAAGAGGACACAATAACATTATTTTGTTATTAAAACATTTCAGTTGAATAAATTGTTAATGTACACCACACAAAACCCCCCTGCTTCCCTAGATGTAGTTGTAGCTCAGTGACTCGTTAAGAAAAACTTCCTCTCATTGCGTAGTATGGATTGCAAAGCGATTTTAGAATTTCCAGGTATACTGAAAATAAAGTTACAGTGGACCCCAGACATGCATTACTCCTGTTGTTCAAGACCAAAAAAACCCCAAACCCACACCAAAATCAAACATACAACCAAAAATCACACACATACTTGCTCAGAAGCCTTTCATAGGTTTCAAATCATAGAATCTGACAACTCATACCATGCCCATGCCTTTGCTCATGACAGTCCATCGATGGTAAACTGACTCCATTCCAACAGTACCACACATTTCCAGCTCCCTAACATACACAAACTGTAGACACTCAAGGGTATGATTATGTGAAAATTGCTCTAATGCTCCTCTGACAACACTCCCGCTGAGAAGTCTCCCTGAGCAGTGAACAGTTGTTGTGAAGGATTTACATCTAATTCTTATCTCAGAAATAGCTCCAGTCCAAGCCAGGGCTTCAAAAAGATGACTTGCTAATGTTTATCTAAGGTCCAGTTTACATTTTTAAAGTTATTCTATGCAGGCTTGCAAAATATTAAAATAAAATAATCATGAGTTGTATTGTGAAACATTACACTTTTTAAAAATTGGAAGGCAATTAAGGAACCCATAAAACTATCCTTGCAGACTCAACTGTGCAAATTTCATTCCAGATCTTCAGAGGAAAAGAAAGTTTTACTGCACAAAAACCTTCTCTGCACTTTGCACTTTTGCTGAACTTTTCAGTAAGAGGCCAGACAATGCTTAGAGATAGGACAGGTCTCCACGCGCATTTGAAGGCAGCTATGCATGCGTGGAATAAGAACAAGGGAAGCTGGTGGCCTCCTGAGCAAGAATTACCTGTATGGTAGGGATAAACAACAGGTTCCTGACTCCTTTTCAGTTTGTTCAGTATCCGTTATCAACAATTTGAATCAATCAGTTTTTAAACTGGGAGTAAAAAATAAAACTGAAGTTAGATATTCCTGATGGCAGTTTGTTCTTCTACACAGAAATGTATCATGTACTGAAATACTCTGTGTTTGGGAAACAAGATTATCCTCAACACAGAAAGACAGGAAATTCAAGGGAAAAAAAAACCAAAAAAACCAACCAAACAAAAAACACAGAAGGAAATATTGCACTTATCTAAACTATGCCATTAACCTGGGAAACTATTTCAGTATAAACTTGTTCTAAGAGTTGAGTAATACCCTTGAGAAAGCATACATTTCTCATAGAATAAGCAACTCGATGATGATACCAGCTGGAAGAAAACTAAAATAAGGACCAGTTTTCCTACTGCAGCATTACCCAATCTGGGTTTTAGAAAAAAATATTTCCTCCTGACACTGTATTTCTCACATGCTGTATATAGCATTATCCAGGGACACAGGTAAGATACCAGTTAGCTGGAAGTCTATTTTGGTTGATAACAAAGCTTATGCTCTCAAGACTGTATAAAAATCGGGTAATGAGCTTGCAAGTTCTGTTCCGTTGCACTTCCATGAGAGGATCTTGGTCTCCTGGCACACACAAGTGTGGGGAGAGGCAGTTTCTCCATACGTAACTGCACTTGGTGCTAGTGGGCCACATGACAGGGATATGCTGCTGGGACCATATGCTGAAGTTCAAAATA
The DNA here is from genome assembly GCA_013397275.1 of Burhinus bistriatus. Classification (NCBI taxonomy): domain Eukaryota; kingdom Metazoa; phylum Chordata; class Aves; order Charadriiformes; family Burhinidae; genus Burhinus; species Burhinus bistriatus. The sequence goes on along the minus strand of VYXH01005549.1, from coordinate 223,539 downwards.
GACTCTTCAGAGCAGAGACATGTCAGGCACCTGAGGTCAGAATCACAGCACTGCAAAACAAAATGTTAGTCTCTGGTAGACCAATATAAATTTATTTTTTTTTCTTTTTAAAGCCCATGATAAAACTTTCCCTAACAGATTCCACTGCTTCATCACAGTTATTCATTACCAGGTAAATAACAATTGATTTCAATGTCCCTGCATGCGTACTGACTCAATAAACCATTTCTCCCCCGATGAGCTACAGCTGTCTCCAAGATAAATACCACCCAATTTTAAAACTCCATTAGATCACATCTACTTCAGCATAACTATTGCAGTTTCTGTTCAGTGACATAAGTTAAGTCAATAGATGTCAGGAACTGCTTTGCTTATGTAGCTAAATGTGCATGCTTTACTTCTCTCTATATTAGGTTTTATGGTCAATTTTAGTATCCATAACAATACTTAGCACTTACAGGACACTTCACATTTACAAACACTAACTAATTAAGAAATAAGAAGTGAGAGCTACCAGAGCAGAGCTAAGCCAAGCCAGCCTTTTCTCCTGTGGGCTACATAGCTATCGCTTCAAGCGTAACACGCCTTTTCTGTCCCAGTCCCGTTTTCACCCTAAAATGCCTTAAGTGTCTCAGTCTCAGAAGGCAGAGAGAGTTCTTCTTGATGCCTTACACACCCATGCACGCCTGGCAGCACCTCCCTTCTAGTCAGAAAGAATCACTTCTATCCCTGTCAGGCAATAATATAAAAGAAAGAGACCTAAGTACCATGTCCTCCCCCACACCCCAAGCAAAACCTCATATCTTACTCTTTTTGCAAGATTACCAGCTACCTCTTTCTATGTTTATTTAACCGTCCCTTTCCTCAGATGATATTCTAATCCCAGGATTCATACAGCTCATCTTCCTTGGCATCTTGCACCCAGCTTTCCAGTCCAGCACACATTCTTGGGGTAATTCATCACCCAGCTGATCCTACATTTTTTTAAAATATATTTTTTTAAGACCTCTTTTCTTCCTTATTCCATCCATCAGCACTAGCCACCCATACTTCTGCCTGCACACTCCACTTCCATCCTTTGCCCCTCTTGAGCTTGAGAGCACTGATTGCATCAAATTGGGCATGGTTTCATTGAGTGGCTCAGTATCCACAAAGGACAGGCTCCAGCTGTTTGAAATCTCCATTTAAGCTCCCTGCTGAGCTTGCAGGCTTTCAGAGCCGAGGATGCACTGAAACTTAGATGGACACTGTGCTGCCAGTGATTGACTTATTTGTGTCAGTGCCTTGCACCAGGGGAATACTTCAGATGCACAATGTGCGATGATCTTGCACCAAGCTGTGTGACATGACACGCCAAGGCAGAGGATTAACGGTTCCCTTCCTCACCCTACATACACAAATGTAAAAAGCTAGCATAAGATAGTTCCACAAGTTAAGTTATACAGCTGCTGACTCAGGAACTCATTTGTGCAAGGAACCACTATCAACTGAAGAAGTCCTTTATATCCTGGAAGCGAAAACACTTCTTGCATTCTGTATTATTTCTTTAGACCAGGGAGCATCAGGTCAGGCACAGCACCAGACTGGCCCAGTGCTCCATGGTGCATGGGTTGCTCGTGCTGGATCATGGTGGCTGAGGCAGAACACTTTTGCTTCCCTGCTTCTCCAACACTGGCATAAGCGCACTGCAACACATCCAGACAGGGCTACGCTGAATGATAAGCTGGATATGTTTTTGAAGTACCTTCCTGAGCAGTGGATAAAGTGTAGGGTTTCTTCAGAGGTAAACAGGACAGACTATTTTTCAACAAGAAGTTAGAGCACAGACCATACTTGTGTAAACTGTCCAAATGGCCCCAGCAGTGAGTGTGATGGCACTTCCAGACAACGGAACACAGGTTTGTCCCTGCTACTTAGAAAAGAAAACGTACCCCTTTCACCCACAGAAACATTTGGTTCTTACACTGTTTTTTATCTGTAAATAGAAGAGCACTATGCAAAAAGGCGACAAGTATCATTATGCTTTTATTACTCAGAGGAACACCTTGGCAAGGGATAAAAAAGAGGTAGCTTGCACAGGATCATGGCACAGGACAAAGAAAGCAGCAACAGAGCTCAGGAAAGGAGAAAGCTTGGCTTAACGCACTGTGGATGTAACTGCTTGTAAAGATTCGAAGTGTGCAACAACAAAGTCAAAGAATATCTTAAATAACTCTCAAGTAGGAAAAAAGGATGAAATCAAGCATAGGAAATTGTAGTTTGAATGCCAAAGAGGTGGGTTGGGGGTTTTTTNAAAAAAAAAAAAAAAGGCTTGCACAATTTTTCTTTCTTCACTTTCAGCATTAGACTGATGCCAGAATAGCACTCGATATTAAGCAACAGCCTCACACTGGTACCTTTGGAAATAAGCTTCAAAGCCCTAATTAAGCCAATACATCTTTAGCAATGTCTATAACCCTTACATAGGCACAGCAGTGAGAATCGTGCAATCATGAAATCTAAGCAGGGAAACAGATAGTCTTAAATAAAATAAAAACTTTGCCTCCAATTTGTTTTGCAACATTGTGTGAGGTCTCTAACTTGATTAAAAAAAAATAGGGAGGAGCAACACTGAAGAGACCTTTGCCTTTGAACTCCAATGTGTAACTTTGGTTTATAAACTGAAATGAAACAGCAAAGGTACAAATTCAAAGGAGTCCGAGAACACATTAGTCTATGCCACAGAATTGGGATGCAGTTTAGTATAACTGGGAAAGCTCTCAGAGGACAGCAACGCACTGATTTTCATTAGTGCATTTCATTTTCAGCAAGATGCAAGCAGCGGCAGTTATGAGAAGGGAGCACCATGGGCCTCTGCAGGGGGGGAGCACAGGCTCAGCTTGAAGCACGCTAGCAGAGCTGGACATGTCAGCAGTCACATTGCCTCAGGTCAGGACTGAAGCAAACTCCTACGGTTTGTCTAAGGAGCCCATGTTTGAACTGTCAAAGAATGCTTCAAATTCAAGACCCACTGAGCAAAACCACACCAGAACCATAAGGGAAGCTGAGCGTAACAACTGAGGTTTTCAGCAGAGCCAAGCACACGGAACCACGTATATGCAGAGGGATGCTTCATGGTGAGAGACACGGCAACGTGGAACAGCGTGGAGGTTATGGGGGAGAAGGAAAACATCAGAGAGAGCTCACAGGCATTGGTAAATTATCTACCCCATGACAAGGCTTCCAAACAAGTTTCATCAGCACGTCATTACTAAACTCCATTGATTTGGAAAAGAAAACAATTAGTGCCAAAGCCAACATCTGTGACATCTTTAAACATGATACTGCAAACCACAGGAGTGTAACTTAATAGTTGAGCATTTTGAAACACTGTAAGTTTTATTCAAGCACTACAGGAGAAGCCTTTCAAATTTGAGCAAAAGTCATCCAGTGCACAGGCTGGTACTGTGATATATAGCTGGGCTGCTGCTATTGGAGTTTTCACACTAACATGAATAAACACATACCAACTCCGACGTCTCACGAGGAAGCATGCTGTAAAACCTGCTAGTAATGAGTGATTCATTCAATGCATGAGAGAACTGGAATCTGCACACCAAGTGCAAATGAGACAGACAGTTAAGTGCATTTGTTCACCCTCAGTCTGTTTAACCGTTGGTCTCCTCAATAACATGTACCTTGTGTCCAGCTTTACCTTCCCCAGCTCAACCAACTCTCCCTGCCCGGTCAACAGTGATGTATCTTACTTGTGTCATCAAATCTGAAGCTGATGGAACCTAGTATGAACTACCAACTGGCTCTGTTAGGTGCTGTCAGCACTTCAGCTATGGCAGCATCCAAGCAACTGGCTCTGAACAAGTCCAATGCTGCTGCTCAGAGGACAAGCAGCTGTGCATTGCCTTCTTTCTGTCCATTTCTCTTCTTTTAAAAGAATCTATGAAACCATCTGAGTTAGGTCAAATTTAACTGCCTGGTTTCATAACCTGGATAGATGTTTTTCAAAGGCTAGAATAAAACCTAGGGAGCTCCACACGGTCAGAACGGTGGTGATGCCAACAGCCAAAGTTAACAGGGTGAAGTCCATCCAAGAAAATATAAATCTCACTTTAAACAGTGTGGGCATACCTGCAGAGTATTTTTGGAGCTCTGAAAAACACTACTGGGACATCAAAGAAGGACACAAAATAACCAAACCTAATATTTCACCTGGCAGGCCTGCTGAGGGGGGAGGAAGGGAGAGCAGGCTTGCATAATGTCCCATATAAGTCTAGTAATTGAGACCTAAAAGTAAAGCACTGTCCCCAAGATGTCCAGAAATAGCAAGCACTCCTTTGACATCTTTTGCAAGGAAGAAAGATAAATAAAAGGGATCCAGGGACAGACATGAAAAGTGTTTGCTCTGCACATTTTCTCCTCACTTTGGGGAGTCATTCCTCTTCAAAAGAAAAAGAAAGAGATGCAGGGGAGCATGCCACAAGGCAGAGAGAAGTCTACCATTGAGATAACATATGGAAGTCCGTCTTCACAGTTAGTCATCCTAAATTTGTGGGTAGCTTGAAGCCTTTGCATGAAACAGTTATTGCCACTGAGGAAGAGGAAGGAAGAAGGAATCCATGGCAGGGAAGAAAGTCGGTACGGAGCTCCATGTGTTACTTTTATTGCTGCTCAAGAACATAAGTACCAGAATCAAGCTTATGGTTGTTGTATCAGAAGCCACAACAACCAGAGATAACGAGTTATAACATAGGATTACTAAAATCCTGGAGCAGCCTGTCAGCACAACAGGCCACAGGACTCGGACCTCAAATGATCAGAGAGCAGCTGCTGCAAGAGGTGGGAAGCTGCCCTAGCAGCTGTTCCAACCACCAAACAAGGACTGTAGCCTTACCCCAGGAAAAGAACAATTGGATATTGCATGCTACTGGGTTTATTTACCTTGGTGCGGGGAGTTTCTTCACATGCTTCCTTCCTACTTTCAAATGAATGTATTGTTGAGGGGGGAAGTTAGCTCACTACACAGCAGAAACTCATTCCAAAGCAAGACAGTCAAACTTGGCAGTCCCAAGCCAGGTTATATGCAAGCCTACGGGACACACTGAATAGTTTGCAATGGTCCCCTTGAAGCTACAAGGGATAGTTTATAGTACTTTAGATCACCTCTAGATTCAGGATGACAAAATTCATCTCACATGTGGGCCCATCTCTACCACATCTTAAAAAAAAAAGAAGTCATCTTACCTGTGGGGGAGGAAAACCACAGTCTATTCCTCCAGCAAACAAGGACCCCCAGCTCCACAGCAGATGAGGATTTTACATGACCTGGGTTTCAGCTTCTATCCTGGCAAGGGGTGATGCACAGAGGTCACCTGCAGCAACTGTCTCTGGAGGCAGCAAGCAGTCTGCTCTATCATTCCTTCCACATTTGCCCCCTTCACCCTTCCTCAGTCCATACACACAAAAGTAGCAGGCTACCTTGTACTTAATGTGCAGGAATTTCATCTGTGGGTCTGTGACCAGCTCAGCTTTTCCACATCCTTTCACAGCAGCTTGTAAGGCAATCAACAGCAGCCCTAAAATATTAGGGTGGATAAACTGGAGCTAGAGGTTTGAACAACAAGTGATAGGAATGGTTTCGCACAAAGGAAGCAAACTTACAGCAGAGAGTAATTACACATTCGGTGCTGAACCAAGCATCTGTCACCCTAACATCCAGCTAGTCCACCCTTCCACTGGGACTAGGAAACATCTCTCACTACTAAGGAACTTCCACAGTCTTTCCACAGTCAAGACAAGGTGTCACTTCCATGTAGTCCTTGTTTTAAGGACTAGGCTAACACTAAGCTACCCATTGACCTTGCCCTTTTTGACCATGTAGTGCAAAGGTCATCGACTTACTCAAATTATTTTTTTGGTAGAAAGGTTCATAACGAAAACTTGCAAGTTCTGACAAGAGTTTGCCAGTTCACCAATCTACGCATTCCTTGCTCAGCAGATGCTTGGCCGGGATTAGCCTGTGGTCTGCTTTCAGACTGATTCCTGCAGCATTCACCATGCATTACTGCTATGATTCATCAAGTGATACTGTTTGTTTTCTTATTGACTTTATGCAGGACTTTTTCTGCTTACAAATTATCTATGAATGTCCTTAGTTCTTCTCTGAATACTATCTATTAGTCTCTGCCAATTTAGTGGCTCATAAGTGTTCACAAGTAGATAAAAAACCTGAATGCTAAGTAGTGTTAAAAAAGTACAAGTGTGTTATTCCTGTAGTCCGACCACGTTGCTTCTTGAAAGACATTTGAAGTTCTCCCTTGCACAAACGCCTTACTCATCAGTAACTTTAAAGCAAGGCTGGGGTAGCTTTCCCTGCTCAGTGTTTATTTCAAACATAATTGTTTTGGAATGCCAGGACACAAGTAAATTCTCATAGTTTCAGGGGGATTCTTATATTATAACCCTACAGAGGGGCTATATGTTAAATACAACCTATGAGCCGCAAGTTTTTCCACCTCCACCTGAGGGATTAGGAAAACTATAGATAGGCCAGGAAATAATTATGATATATTTCTGTCAACCTGTACACTTTAGCTGATCTCAGAAGTTACACAAAACTCATCGTCTCCAATTAAAATATACACCACCACCCCCAGCTATTCATAGAGACCTCAACTTTAGACAGACTGCTCCTCTTACACTGACCACAGATTACATCATCTTAGATATCTCACCACAGGCTTGAATCCAAGCTAAAGAAAGCTTTTTTACATCTTCCTAAAGGGTCAAGAGGCTGATGTTGGGAGTCAGAGCAAGCTTGCAAGACCATTTCTACCAAAAAAGGTAAAAAACCGAACCCTACAGCTGTTTCACCTCTGGCATTTACACAAAGCTGTCATTTGCAGATAAACTACACCTGCACATACCTGGTTCAAAAACCTTTGCTTAAAATTCACTAAGTAGGCATTTCAACAGTGTAAGCTATCCATTCCTATTTTGAAATAGCATGAAACTCATGGCTTGCAATGGCAGGGCGACCGAGACACCAGAACACCAAAGTAGATGGGTTCAGTTGCAGGTATTGTTTTTATTTTGCCAGAGAGACCCCACCACAAACATACCGAAAATAAGTTTTGCTTTTCAAGTGTGTTCTAGTGACAGCAATACAAAAATAATTTAGGACCAACCATGTAATTATGTGCATTTATTTCAACCTTCCATTACTGGAGATAACAAGATGAATAGTGAAATGTGAACTTTAACAATCCTGTAATTATACTCACTGAACCATGTGTTATTGAAAGAATTGTGCAAAACCCAGATGCAAAAGAATCAACGGGGTATGTAAATAGAAATGAAACAGTAAAATAATCAAGTGATGAAGAAGTAATGTGCAGCACTAAATAGCTTCTCAGCATCTCTTGCTATGATGTTTAACAAATACTTTGGGGTTTTTTCCTCAGTTTGTCACCCTTTCCACTACCATAAATTGTTCAGAGGTTATTGTTGCAAGAGGCCTGGCAGAAAATAACCCAGTAGCTGCTGGCAACAATTGCCTGTAAGCAGAATTACAGGAATACTGTGGGATCTTCCGAGAACTCAGTTTACACAGATGAGAAAAACTTAAGTTATTAGAATTGATGAGAATTAGCACGAGGTCTTATCAGAATGCAGGAACCAGGCTGAGCCCGTGAGAAGCAGCCATCGCCTGACTCCCAGCAGCTGAGCTGCAGCACTCCCACCAGCTCGGAAGTCAGCCCACCCCTGAGGTAGACTGGCTCTAGGAGCCAAACTACAGATACCAAAGGCAGAAGGCTATTGACGTTTCCATTCATACACAGCACAGCCACCTATTTTAGAAAGATTAACTCATAACTCATTTTATTTATGATGAGTAGAGGCAAGGAGGAAAGGACGGGTTGTTCTCCTCTTCTCCCTCAGAACACTTATTTTGTGACATACGAATATCTGTGTTTGAAGCAGACTGAAGCTGTTTTTGTCTGCAGAAGACGAGGAAACATTCAACCTGGATTTTAACACTCCTAATGCATCTTACCCTCCTGTGAGTGGCCTCTACTCCATTTAACCTATTACTTGACTTTTGGTTTTGATGGCACAGAGAGAGGTGAATGAACTCTTTAATATCAAGTTCCTTCTTCATGTTACACCTACCTCAAAGAAGGAAAGCAAGAAACTGAGCTAACATCTAACAGTGCAGCAAGAACCCTGTCCTAGCATTCAAAACGCAAACTCATTCCAGTATTCAGCTATTTAGTCAATTTACGGCAGATCAGCAAGGCGAACAGTCGCTTAGGGGGTGGGATAGGCAAGGCTAGAAATACATCATAGCCTTCCTACTCCAGGAAGCAAGAACACAATGCCATCCTCTCTAAACATTTGGGAGGAGAGTTAAAAAAAAACCAACTAAATACGGAAATCCATGCTAGCCTAGACACCAGTCAGTGCCAGCAGCCCAGCATTAATACCAGAGCCCACTTTGCAGGTTAGCCCTTACAGCTTGCAGTGCCCACAGTACCTAGGAAAGCCCTGTTTTCCACAGCACTCCGCACCTAGAATGCTCTGCCTGTAGCAGGTCATGATATCAAGCTACCATACAACACCCATTTTCTTATCCTTGCCCCCTGAGGAGAGAGGCATTTTATTCCATCATTCTCCTCCTAATGTTACAACTGGCCAGGCTTAGCTTAATAGTCTTTTTAGCATGCATAGCCCTTTTTGCTAGGACCATCCTTAATCAAGGTTTTAGTTCAATACTATAGCCCAAAGATGAGACAACCAGGCAGCCCAACCTCAGATCTTCCAGATCTCAGAAGCCCCTAGTCACCACCGTCATTTCTCCTCTTCTAAAAGACAGAAAAATCCAAAGTGCCTTCTCTGCTTAAGTCTCCTGCCTTAAATAACTAAGCCTTACCACTCACCAATATCCCAGGTATCTTCCCAGCTTCACAGCCTGTACCTTCTCCATGCTGAACAGGTTTATGGTTTCCCATCTGCCCGGGCTGCCCTCTTCTACAGCATCTAGATTCAGCTGGCCACCAAGTCCCAGCTGGAGGAAATAATGAAGCTGCTCTTTAGCCTCTAACAGGCTGCAGCTGTGATGTTTTCCTCCCAAATACTGAACAACTTCAAGGCATTTGCTGAGTGGGGCCAGAAAGTTAATATAAACAAAGTACATTAAAAGTTATATGTGCTGCATTTTGTATCGTTATTGCTTGGTGGGTTTTGTTGGGATGCATCACATTTTCTTGCAGGCACTCACACAGTTCTACACATGACAGATCATTACACTGTACCATCAAGACTCTTTCCAAGTAAGCAGAGAACAGCATTGAGGACTTCTTTGCAATTTATTTCATCAGGTTTTGGCAAGACTTAAGGAAGCATTTCATTCTACATGTTTTAAGTGTTTTTTAACAACTACAAATGTGTCCTTATTTGTCAGGTCTCAAAACTTTTTTTGATATTAAAAATACACAACCATGAATGAGATCCATGCCCAGGAGATCTCTGTCAAAACAAAATTCCAGTGAAAAACAGAAGTAATTTTTATTTGCCCTCCTCCCGCATTTCCCACCAGTCAATTACTCATCATATGTTAATTCAGCAGCATCTAATGAAAACATCCTCTGTGCCCCCACCTAAGAATGTTCCGTGTAGAGGTTAAAGACCACCGATTGCCCTTTTTTTCCTGCCTATGGCACCTTTATGCTGACTTATCCCAACTGCCACTGAAGGAGGAATCTTGACTCCACAGGAGTTGACAGACACTAAATTCCTTCCGCCTCCCATTAAAAGGTTTCAACACATCTGTTTGATTAGAAATACCATTAATGATTGCAGAAGAGAAACCCAGACCTGAGTAATTAAATTGAAAAGAAAATAGGGAGCCCAACTCCAACTCCTCTCCCCAGGTAGTTTGACGTATACAATGTTATACTCTGCTTGTAAACAGAGGGCAAACTGAACTCCTTAGACCTTTTCCCCAGGTTCAGTGAAACTAAAGGATAAATGCAAACTCTCTGTGTAAAACTAAAAGATTAGAAACATAACTTCACTGCAACAGCCTGACTCTAAAATGCTGTCTATAAATAGAAACTAATTCACAGACCTGCTTCTGCCTTTAATCCTGGAGCAGATGCAGTATTGGGTACCTCTTTTATATGCCTTAATACATACTTTATCTAGAGTTGGTGCAGTAAGATGCCATTTCTGGTATTTTCTTTCCCCAAACACAGGAAGGGAGTTGATTTTCCACAACATCAAAGAGCCCAGAGCTGACCCTTTAATGACAAAGAGGCTGAAAGTACATGCATTAAGTGAACAGCATGGGAAGAGGCTCTCTCCGCATGGCCCTTCCTAAACCTTCTCCCACCTGCTTAAGCATGCAATTTTTACTTCCCCAGGCACTCAACTAACACAGAAACAATAATCCCTTCCCAGACTTCTTCAACCAAGGTAGACCAATATCCCACTTCCTGGTGTCCCCATGTTATTTTACATGGAGGTAGCATTGATAGTCCCATCCACGAGAGACTTGCTTCCCTTCTGCTCAATTTGTTCAACAGTAAAGTAGGATGCAAACAATTCCGGAGCTTAATCTAGGAAATGTGAAGTTATGATCAAATGAACCCTAAAGGATACACTTAAGCCAATAGAGTAAAGTCAGAGGAAGTAGATGAGGAAAGATCAAATAACCATGATGTACATTAAGAAGCCAAGGTATTTCTAGTGGATTCAGTCATTATCATTCTAGTCATTGTCAAGTTCCAAGGAGAATTTCCAAGTGCTCAAAAATTTAAGATGGTACCAAAAAGCTGCATACGCTTCCTGACATCTTTTATGCCTCTCTTCTGATCACAATAGCAGCAGACCCCTTGTGTAAATTGCACTTTGTTAATAATTCTAGTAGCAAATATGATTTAATACATTATTTGTACTGCACAGTAGGAGCACAACAGACATACGAACTACTGCATAGCCAGGTGCCTGCAAGCTAATTAACACCTTCATTGTTGGACTAAGTTACGATGAGTTGCAAAGTACATATCTAAGAAGGAAGAAAAACAGAAGAAAGCACACCTACAGGTGGCAGGAGAAAAGAAAAAGATTAGATAAGGGTGGGGGGAATAGCACAGCAAGCATTTTACAAATCTCTGCTAAAATCATTGCTTAGTTGGCTCGGTGAGAGGAGGTTAAGAGAAAGGGAAAACCTGTTTTGAGCTCTTGTTTACTTCAGCAGATAAACAAGTTTGGATTAAAGGGGAAAAAAAATTGAGATGTCAGCATACTTCAAAAGCAGAACATTTTACTCAGTACACTTTCCATTAGCTGCATTGCTTCTAGCTGTCTCTCTCTCTCTCTTGCTCTCTAATATTTTCCTCACTGATTTAGCTTACAATGGTCTCAATGACAAAACTGAAGTTACTGATAAAAGCGTCATGGAATCAGTCTAATCCATGCAGCATAGACGTGCTCTTCCCTAATTACACCAAGTATTACTGTTGGGTAATTTTCTGCACAAAAAAACATAAAAATAAAAAAGACAGGCTTAATTTTTTTTTTTTCCCTTCTCCCTCCATACCTCTTCTTTCTAATCTGTCCTTATGTGGCAGAAAGAAAAACAAACTACCGAAATTAATTCAGGTGGTCTAGATACCAGAGAGGAAAAAACAGCCATAGGTTAAATTTTGTATCTATAAAGAAAATCGGAGGCCAGATTCATTTTTTTATCTAAAAAGCCATTGAAGTGGGTCAATAGGCCTAGATCATCAAAGAATCTAAACGTTATCTTTAAGATTATGATGGCTGAGAGCTGTTCATCTTCATCTTTCTTTCTGTTTTTACCAACCCTCCTTTTTTCCATATACACTTTTGTTTGCTGTCACCTATCAGGAACAAACACTGGGGAGACATAAGAATAGTCTTCAAGTACCTAAAGGCTGCTGCAGAGAAAGGAATAAGCCATTCTCCTCATCCAGGGTGGATGAGGCAAAAAATAACAGACTTAAGCTGCAGCAAAGGAGATCCGAGTTGGATACAGGGAAGGGTTTTCCATTACTTGAAATACTGGAGCCCAGGCATAGACTGTCTGGGAGGTTGTTGAGTGTCTGTCACTGGAAGTCTCTACAAACAGCCTAGATCGCCATCCATCCAGAATGACATAGGTATAGTTTATTCTGCCTTGAGGCAAGACAGATGAGATGATTTCTTAAGGCTTCTTCTTATGCTGAAATTTTGTGATCTCATGAGTTAAAAAAGGTCTGGATTGGGTCTGGTAGGTACTTGGAAGACAGGTCATCTGAGAAATTAGCTGTGGAGTGATTTCTGGGAGTCTTCACCCCTCTAATCAACAATTAGTCAATGTTCCCACTAGGCACTGCACTACCAGAAGTGTCAATGACTCAGTAAAAAAGGACTTTTCTCTTTTTATACTATTCCTTCACTGATGGAACAGTGCTGATGGAATTGTCCCCTTTTGAATGAGACATAAAACAAAAATTCTGACAATTTTAGTTTGTTTAGGTTGTTTCCTAGCTCCCAACTCTGAAGTCTCAACTACATCCCAGATTTTAGACTGTCTGGTTTATCATCTTAGTAAGTTCTTAGATCCCAATTAGTTAGAGTGGGTGTTTCAAGAGGCATATTGGACAGAGATCTTAAGATAAATGGTGCTTTGAAGTGGCCAGGAAATGCAGAGTTATCAGCGGTGCATGCTAAGGGTGCAATCCCAGCTCCAGCAAAAACAGGTAGCTTGATAACATCACATGGAAGTGAAAATAAGGCAGACACAAATCCATTAGGCAGAGAGAAGATGGAGAGAGACACACATGGCTGCATTTGCTTGTTTGGCTTTGTCACAGTTGCCAGACTTGAGTTTTAAAGTCATGTAAAGCATAACCCTGGAAACTTTACCCAACCAGCTAAATTTTGCATGCAGTAACTACTGATCAAAAAGCCCTAATGAAAGTCGAACAAGACAAAATAACAAAAAGTTTTTAAGAACAGGAAATAGCTTTGCTTGCTTGGAGGCTATCCGTTTCTACTGCATTAAGAACTCTCCAATTACATCTTGAAGAATCTCCTGGAGCAGCAAAAGGAGGAGATTCTCACCTCAGTGTGATCTTTCCTATCTGCCTGGGTACACTCACTTCGTTTCCATAAGCAACCCTGCCAGACAATGAAACAAACAACAAAAATTCTTCTCTTCAGGTTTGGAAGGCAGATCATCCTAAACACCACAGAATCAAAATATCCCAATACAAGCAGATTAAAGGCACCATAGACGAGAAGTTCTACAGAAAAATCTCTAGAAACAGTTGAAAAAACACATTTTAGGAGTCCGGTACAGTCCTTTCTTCACTTATTGTCATAGGGCACAACTTAATTTTGCATAGTCAGATATGTACAAAGTATTCTAGAGATTATATGTCACAGCTTTTGCTGAGTTCTAGCTAAAATACATCCAGCAAGAGAGAAAATAAGAGTTTCCTGTGGTCCTCAGCCACCTTCATTAAACACAAGTGCAGCTGCTAACCAGGAGTGGCTAACTAGAATATTACTGAGCGCTTTGGCTCTAACACCACAGTTGTGACTACAGGACCAAAGCTGCGCTCTTGAGCTGTACTGCCGATAAACATATATACAATATCGTTCATATCAAGCATTCTAGAATGCTAGGCACCACATGAAAAGCAAAATAAAAGCCGTCATTGGGTAGGAGTCATCTTCTGCTTAGACCAGTGCTGCGGAAGATTACCTCCATTGCCTGCATGGAAGTTAGACAGATGAAAAATCTGTGTGAGAAGGGAGTCAGAGGCAGTCCTGCATCAGAGGCAGTCCTGCATCAGAGGACTTCAGCAGATGGACTGTTATCAAAGAGAGTGTGGCTCGCTCGGTGTCTCACTGAGATCAAGCTTTCCAGAAAGCTTGGACAATCTTAACAATGCTGCAAGCTACTACTGTAGGATAGGGTCACTGGCAAGATCCATATGACTCCAGAAGCACATGACATCACAAAGAGCAAGGCAGGGAGAGAGTTGGAATAAACATCACAAATATATGGTGTTTTTCCACTCACATTTACAAAAACTGCATAGCTGGCACATGAGAGAAGGAAGCAATCACTGAAGAGGAAGAAAGAATGAAGTCAGATAGGAGGAGAGTGCCCAACACAACCCTACAGGGACTGGAGCAAATGTAAAGCACCAAGTGGAGATACTAGAGAAATGAAAGGTAGAAATTTTATATTGCTTTTGATTTACAGAAGATGACACACCGTTAAATTCTTTCAAGTATTTTTCCAAAGCAGCAGAAAAATAGCAGCATGCAGATATTTTGCTTCCAGCAGCAAAGAAGCTGTAGTGCCTATGCCTGAACAGGAACATTACTGGGTATCCATTATTGGTTATGTCTCTACTGGTGCATTCATCAAGCTGCAGACCTATGCATCTCCCACTGTAAATCACACTGGGTATACGGAGTACCTCATTCCTATTTATACTAAGGTCACATTACTCATTCAATGTAAAGAATCCTGAAACAGGTATTTTTTCAAGCACTTTTGTATTGCCTCTGTATGTCTTTTACACCACAATCACTTTGTAAAAATGCCTTGGAATAAATGCAAATCATGTTTCTAGGTTCTAATCAATTATTGTTCTATATTTTTTTACTGTGGATGTTATTTCATTTCATTATTGCCCTGTTTTCCAGTGATGCCTATTGCCAATGACTGCAGTGATAACAGTACGTTAATTTTATTTTCACCCTGGAGTCGTCAGAAGCCTTTTTCACTGACAACATAAGCAAAATTCAAAATTCTAGCCACAGCAACTTCCCCTCCCCTTGTTTACAGAACATAACTACAAGATGTATCTCTATAAGGTGCCCGTATAGTCATGATGGGTATAATAGCTAAATCCAGATGTATGTACTATACACAGGATAGCAATATACCAATTAACTAGAATTAGATGAATAAATTGCCAGGCTCTGCAAATAAAATCTACCAGTTAGAATACAAACTGCACAGCTATTTGCATCTACTTGTAGCATGCTCTCAGGAAAGTACTAATCACCTCTTCAAATCCTTACATTTCATCAGAAAACATCATAAATTACCCTTCTTGTATCTCATATGTGGGAACACTTCTTTCAATACACTGTGATTATACCAAATATGGATCAAAAATGTATATAGTTCCAGAATCTACTCTGTGGCCCCACTGATAATAACCTAGTGCAGAATTTAGTAGATTTAACACCACTTTCAGGACACAGAGATACCACATACAGCCATAAACTTGGAGCACAAGATGCAACTCCACACTTTCTCATTTAAATTTCTCCCATTTCCACAAACCCCCTGCACAATTTCATCCTGCAGTGAATATTTCCAAATGTACCTTTCCAAACTGTCTGAAGTATGAAATATATTTTTGCTTGGCTGGTCCACAATTATGGAGAAGAAGATATGAAAACAGAACAGAAAGAAAAACAAAAAAATAAATGAGCATGCATGAGAAGAAAAGGGAAAATGTCAAAGATGGTGTGAGAAGAGTGAAGAATGGATGGAGGAAAGAAGAAAACATGTCAAAGCAAGTCTGCAAGAAAAGAAATTAAGAGGGGGAAGGATGGAGAAAAGATAATACATGTTTACTACAAGATGATATATAAGACAAGACATATGATCCCCATTAGAATCCCCCATTCTGACCGTTGACAATTCACTACAATCCAGCACCTCAAGTATCCATTATTCTTTTCAATCTGCTATAGAGTAGATGTTGAGATGAGAGATGCTGAAATATGGTATCAACATTTCCCTAGAGCCAAGGAGCCCACTATCAGCACAGATAAACCTGTGCCAGGATACCTTCCTTATCAGAATTTGGGCAACAAACATTTTAAAATCATGTTAGATTGAAAAGATCATTCTTGTTGCAGCTCGCTTACAGCAATCAGAAGAGCAGCACAAACATATGTCAGAATCAAAACACTTTCTTTTCCTCTTAATAGTTGGGTACTAAGTATGTTCTGGGAATCAGTGTTAAAAGGATGATTTCTCCTTGCTGACGTATGCCTACTGAGATGCTGAGCTACAGTTTTAAACACCAGCACTCTGGCCCAATCTTATCCCTTTTAATACTCTAGGAATAGAGAGACAGGTTTGTGCAAATTTTGGTAATCAAGCCTTCTGAGGCCTGCAAATTGCATCTAATGAGAAGTGCCTTGTTGTTTGCTCCTAGGAGAATAAAAACCTGCTGTTGACAGCAAGAGATCTAATCTACGACCAACATTTCCACACTGAAGGAAACATGGTTAATTACAGAGTTTTATTTGTTTGTGAAAAATTCTAGGGGAGCAATAAAAGGAAAATTAAGGATCGTTAGCAAAAAAACTTCTTGATAGTGAGCTCTATCTGGCTATGAAATTGTGTCTCAGAGGAAAATGCTAGATGCCTTAGTCTATTGGTCATTTTAACTGGAATGGATAAAAATCCTGTAGAAAGTGATGGGACTCAACACAATTCACTGAGAGCCCCAGAAATTCCTCTTAACGTCTCCTGAAGAACTGCAGCCTTTGAAGCGGGGTTCTACCAATGGTCTTAAAACCCCTAGAGAAAGATTATAATTCTTAATTCACAATAAACTATACACAGGACTTTTCCGTATGGGAAGTACCGTGTGAAATCATCATTCACACCACACGTACTCACACACCACACTTGACATGGCTTATTAGGTCCTTCTTACAAGCTAATATTTGTGGGGCCTTCCATTTTTATATTTCAGATTCATTATCTGAAATACCATTTATTGAGTTATACCAGTGCTGAATAGTTATGAACTTGGGATAGTTTTGAGAAATAGTTTTCTGTAGATGATCACTTTGATTTGCTAGTTAATTCCATGCTCTGTAGTTAACACTATGGTAACAATTATCTTTATTTCTTGTACTATATTTTTTTATTAAATGGCTTTAGTTCTTTGTTAGTTCCTTGATTTTTTTTTTTCCTCCCATGGTTCACGTAAGTAGTCCACTAGGAACGAGGATAGCTTTATTATCAACGTACTGTTTGTTCCCTGGGGCAAGTCCCATTATTTCCATCAGCTGTGCTTTCACCTACTTGCACAATGCTGGCTGACATATTTCAAAGAAAACTGATAGGTTTATTTACTATAAGGCTGTCAGAAGGGTTAGAGGTAGAACAAAATTCAGGAATTGAATTGCAAATTAGAACCTCTGGCTAGGTCCTCATTCCTCATAAGCTTCATTTTAATAAATTAAATTTATTCCCATTCTAAACAGGAATATACTCCACTCTAAATACCACATCACTGGGTGTGTTAAAAAAGCAGAGCAACAGATACAGACAGAATGATGTTGTGGGCAGGATTTCTTCAAGTATCACTCCTTATAAAGTGGAGAATTCCTCTTTCTATACATGCAAACCTCAAGGGACTGCACATAGCAAGGACATCTCAGAGACTGTACTGCTTCTTGATACAACTTCTTAGCATGACCCTCCTACTCATTCTTGTACCTTCAAATACACAAGACAATATTAGTGGTGGGAAATTAGTGTAAATTATTATTGGCCAAATGAGCCTTAATTTTTCATGAAGACTTTCTGTTTTATAATCCAATCTTTTCACAACTCAAAATCTCATTTCCCTGTTATCCTCTCCAATAATTCCTGGGAGAAATAGCAGACCCTACCATCTTCCTACAATTCTTCTGCCTATCTTTTAACCATCTCATGCTTTTCTGGTTATGAAAATCAAGACACTGTCATCACAGCATGACTTGCTAGACACTAGCTGCTGGCAGCTTTGATGAGTGATGATTTAAAATTTAAGAGTGATGAATGGTCATCATATGAGACATAAGTACGCTTTTTGACCTGTCTCTTGAGAGATACTTTCCTGCTCTCATCAGTTGTAGAATCACACTTTATACTGTTATTTCAATTACAAATAATTAGTGCTTAATCAATGTTGTCATAAGCAGCCAAGCAAGTATCACAGAGTATACTGAAGTTCATTGAATGATAGGTTTTAATAGCCATGGCTCATAATCACAATAAAATATCTTCCCCTGATGTGTTGTGACTAAGAGCAGTATTTCCTCACATTGCTTATTCGTCACATGTGAACTCTCTGTAAATCATTTACCATTTATTAGAAATGGGGCTAGGTAAAATCCTAAAAAGAACACGCAAAGGCTCAGAAGAGACAAGAGTGTTTTGTGCTCAGCAGGCAGTCAGCTGTACAGCCTTGCACAGAAACACATACAGCCTCGCTTCTCCTTTGACTTGAAACAAGACATCGGTTTACAAAATCCCAGTGATTCTAAATAGAATATTAGATACTGTCTGTGATTCCTGTAAGGGTGGGACAACTTTCAGAGCCTGATGAAATGGTTGCATACACCGCTGTCTTACTAGTCAGTCCCTTTTACGCTCTGCAAGAATAACAACGGTTCTGGTTTCCCTGAAGGTGACTTCCACCCACAAGGGGAATGCCAAGATACTTAATATCTATATACTCCAGCTTAGTAAGATTAGAATCTAAAAAGTGCATGCAATAGAATAACTGTGCCAGTGTCACATGTGGGCAAAATACTCTGTAAATGAATGGAGGCACTTGGCATTTTCACTTATGGAAATGAATCAAAATATTACACAAGTTGCTTCACATGATTCTACCACTGAGGCCAATGTTATTATAAAAGAGTTATTCCTTTAAAATACGCAGTTATTTAACTTCAGGTAACAAACCAAAGCACCACATTAAATGTGTACTAGAATTCTATGGAATGCTTGTTTTGTTTTGGTTTGGTTTTTTTTTTTTAATCTTTTCAGTTCCCCCCACCATCTCAAATATTAAGTAGTTATTTCCTATGGGGGCTTGGAGAAATGCCATTTCATTTCCCTATATTCCTTCAATTTTTCTAGGATGATTTACAGTTGAGAGAATATTTTTTACATGAGAGTCCAAGTACTGTCATCTGATTAGGAAAAAAGAAGGGCTTAGTCCACACATGGAAGTGGAGAAGATTCAAATCCTAGACAAGTCATTTCTTCTGTAAAAATAAGTATAGCTTCCATAACACTACATGCATTAGTAAAAAGTGAAGGCTGGCATTCCCAAAAGTCCAGGTATTCTAGGAAACCTCTAAGGCTTTCAAATCCTTGCACCATCATCTTAGAAGAACTGAGAGAGAATAGAGTTGGTGAAGCTCTTGGAAACTCTCCCTCCTTTTCCTTTAATGTAGGGAAAAGCCTACGATAGTGTGCTGACAAGGGAAAAGGGGGAAAAAACCTACCACGGTCCAGTTCAATCTCTGCTATGGCATAATCCAAAATCTTCTGAAATCCAAAGGCCTAGAATGAGGGAAGTGGGATGTGGATAAGCTTTTCTAAACTGCATGGTGGAACCTGCAGCAGACTCTGCTGTGACAGACTGTAGTTTGCGCATATCAATATGTGAGCCGAGGTCTCTATCAGTGCCCATCAGGCGTGCACAGAGGTGTGCTTCAGGTACACCTTTGAGCAGTAGAGGGTAATCACCGGTGCCTGAAATTGGCTGTCTTTTACTGATAACCTGTACATTGAACATACTAGTGCTTTCTGCACAGGGAAAATTATCCTAGGAGGCACCATATGCACCTCAGAAAGAAACAAAAGAACTGGAGAAG
Organism: Burhinus bistriatus; assembly: GCA_013397275.1. Lineage (NCBI taxonomy): Eukaryota > Metazoa > Chordata > Aves > Charadriiformes > Burhinidae > Burhinus > Burhinus bistriatus. The sequence continues at coordinate 203,823 of VYXH01005549.1, read as the reverse complement.
GCACAGAAAAGGGCAAAATGAGGAAGGTTTATGTGCAAAGAGAAATTAAACTGATGAAGATTCATCAACTTGGGAGACACAATTAGGAAGATTTACAAGAGAAATAAACAATGCCATGAGAGGCACAGAGAAGATAAATAGGGAATAATTAGTCACTATCTCCCAACAAGGAAGAGACAGCATATAAGCAAGCCAAAGCTTTATGAAAAATAAAAGGAAAGGCTTTTTCCACATAATTTATAATGGACTGAAAAAGTCATTAGACCAATTCACAGAAGAAAATTCCACTGACAATTTAAACTCAAAGATGTAAATAAAACCTCTGACCTTGGAAGATTTTCTGGGTCATGGGAATGTATTTCAGGAAAAGGATATATTTCTGCACTGGTTTTATACTTTTTCTTCTTATTACAATATTTTAATTTTTATTTTGACATCTGACCATGACTGGATATGATCAGGAACATCCAGCTGTGTGTTAGAGCTAATTAACACTGACAAAGATTCTTCTTTAGCTGATGAAGCAGATGAACATGCTTTTTGGAGCAGAAGCTCTTCCATTGTCACCTTAACATTACTGTGGACTTTCAAGTGACCATTGTGTGGTATATACTTTAGTATAATGCAGAATCTGAAATACTTCGAGAACCACAGTTTTGGAAAGTATATCTTAAAATACAATAAAAATCCCATTATGTCAATGTCAGACCACATCAGAATTCTGACTTTGTTCTGCACTTGTGGATTGACACAGTTCCACTCACTGTAGTTTTAAGAGTACGTAAGAGTTAAGAATAAAGGACTACAGTGTGCCATAGTATAACAGAATGCATTTTTTATGCAAGGCCCTTGCTATAATGCTGACAGCTTATTATTAATATGAAAGCAAAGTCATCTTCATAAAAAGCTAAAAAGAAAATAGATTTGTGGCACAAAGCAGAAATGCCCTGGTTGTGGTCTGTAGAGCACAAAGGGTACGTAAGATACTTCTTCGCTGTCTGGGAAGAACAGTTTCATCACAAAGTTCTCCCTCTGTCTCCTTATTTCCAATGACAGAATTGCATTAAAAAGAATGACACGAATGTACACATTCCTTATCCCACTTTTCCTTGCAAGCCATTGATATTGCTGTTGCCAGGATATTGTGTGTTGAGAATTAGTGAAGAGATGTCCCAAAAGATAATGTATCTTTAAAATGTTTTGGAATCCTTCTCATAAATAATGTATATAACAGCATATGAAATAACATGACTAAAACCTAAAAGGCATAGTTCAGGCGTTATCAGCTCAGCTGGATTCAAAGTTAAACCTTTAGACCTAAATAACTCAAACTGAGCTCCAGATCTGCACATAACTTCCTATGCACAATTCAAACAAGTTAATTAATTTTTAACATAGGCGCTTTCACTGCTGTGTGAAAATGACTATCCAGTACAAGGTTCATCCATCCCCAGACAAACACCCTAAAGGATATGGCTTATGTCATCTTCTAAGTACTGTCCCAATAATCATACCTTTTGAACACTGCTGCTATGCAACTCCCATATCCAGTGTTGCTTTTGTACACCAAGATAAATAATGAGGAGCTTTGGCATAAACAAACAAGCTAGATTAATAAATTTGTAGGTAACTACTTACACGCATAATTACTGTGCATTTGGTAAAGTTAAGTTTCATCCCACCCATTCAATGTGGACAACTCAGGTATGTAAAGCAAATCACATTTGTACAACACCATATGCCACTAAAAGAGCCTTTCAGGTTCATTACCTTACCCAGGAGCCCAAGTCACGAATCCAGCTCTGAGGCAAAATACCGCACTTCGTTAGTACAAAACCAGGCATCATGAAGTTCTACTCAAAGATACACAGATAGTTAACAATCAGTAGGTCAAAAAAATTGTGATTTAATTGTGTTCCCTTTCATTAGTGTCATTCAATCATCCAATATGCAGCTATCAGGGGCTGCTGAGTGCAGTGGAGTTTGGCAGGGGCCTGTGTGATCAGGATCTAACACTGCATAATGGCCAAACTGATAATGTCTCAGGCCAGCAATCGTCGCCCATAACTCACAGATACCAGCATTCCCTCTCTCTGTTCCACAGTTTGTACAACTGTCTGCCTCTAAGAGTTGTTTACCGGCATGGCCAGCTACTTTTTCCAGGTGGGGATTAGCTATGTTTATAACACCCTTCAAAATATTCAGTTGCAGGAACTATAGAGTTTGCAGAGGGGTTTATTAAATGCAAAGAGAACAGAGAATTCACGGTCTCTTACAGCCTATTAAAAGAGCGGTTCCATGCATAAGCAAATAAATAATAATGCATTCACATAAATATAATGGAAGTCTTTTCTCCATCTATGGTTCTTTCCCTCCTGCAATTACTTCTGAGTGAAGTGAAATTGTAAATAGCTTTACCCACTAAATGATCTTGAGAAAATTATTTCAGAAGTGCCACAGTGCAGCTTGGGGGATTTTCCCAATCATTCAGTGCTCAGATGATTAGCTCGGGGCAAATTTTTGCAACTATGCTCACCAGGGCAAAAATACATTGTGAGGAATGATGAAAGCAGAACGTAAGTCGTATTTGATTTTCAGCAGCAAAAGGCATGGGACTAGGACTGCAGAGATGCTGAAGGCCACAACAGAAGTGCTTACAGGAGCTGGGGTTGTGAACTGGAACAGTCAAAGCTGCAGTTGTCCATAATGGACTAGCTAATCTACAAACTTCAGCTCAGGATAAAGATGCCAGGCTTGGACTGTGTGGAAGCCAAGGAGAGCAGTGAGCACTGCATGTCAGAAATGAAGCACACTGGAAATACTGCCAAGCAAAACCAGGCCGGGACAGCACGGACGAGCGAACAGCCCTGGCAGAGCCGTACAGTACCCCTGCACAGTGCCTGGATCTAGCCAGCAACGCTCAACCTTTCCACTCACAAAAGGACAACAGCAAATCCATCAGTTTTACAGCTTCTTCAGAGAGCCTCAAGGCCATTTATCTTTCCAACTAAAGCATCAAGGAAATGGAGTTATTAGCTACCTAGTTTGAATTAGTTCCTTCCAGAAAATGGTAGAGAGTGCAGAAAAGCCTTTGAAATACCTGTATACGACACACTCCTGTGGCTAAACTAATCTTCCACTCCATTACCAATGGTCCTCCATGGAAACGCAACAGTGAAAGTGTTCTGACAGGAGAGATGTACTCCCTTGGTCAGAAGGTGATTCTTTTACCCAGTACATTTCAAGCAAATCTACCAGTTCCCCCACTTTCTGTGAGAAGCTTACACCTCAAAAGAACTCAGAAACCACATAACATCTGCTATGCAGTCAATATCTTGATTTTTTTTTCATAACAAAGGGAATAATTTGCACAATGCATCGCTTTGAAGAAAAGTCATCATAAGGCATTTCACAGAAGGCAACATATGTTATTATTTATAATGCATTTCATTAAGATTTAACTTCAGTTCTTCTTTAGACCAGAAGTAGTTTTGAGTTTCATAAGGTCCCAAACATTCCAGTCTGCAAAGTACAACAATCTCCACTTAGAAAATCAAGCAGGTGCTTCCACACAAGGCATACAAGCTGTGAAATATATTGAAAATCACTCACAAGCACAATAAAGCGTTTCTGAAAATCTGTAAATATTATATGCCAAAGATCATGATCTGCAGCTGGAATGAAAGACCAGAGTGCTTGCGAGTGGGACGAATGACCTCTGGCCACTTCAGCAAGAGCTTTCAGTTCTGAAGAATTTTCTCTTTCTACACTTGTATGTATGTAAGCAATGATGCCTCCGTATCATATATACACTACAGTATCACAAGATAAGCTTCAGGAGAGGATATTCGGAAAGAGTACACACAACTTGGGGTCCATCAGGCTCCACATTGCTTGAGAACAGAGTGTGAACATCCAGGGAAGAGGCAGAGAATAAGTGTGTCTGAGGAAAGAGTTTAACCTTGATTCTCATCATCTTTGGAGTTATTCAGCTTCACTCTGTTAACAGGAAAGGGTGTCTGGATGGCTCCCCAAGGTGCTGTTGGGAATGACTGGTGCCATTCTGCTCACTACTTCTCTCCTTCATATACATGCAATACAGTCATACTGCAGTATGGTCTGCGCCCATTAGCTGATTTATCCAATGTACACAAATAGTTTGTTTAGGAAGCTCAGTCACTGAGTTAAATCATCACTAATCAAAAATAATTGCCATTGGAAAAAAACATAGCCACTGATGCAAAGAGGTGTTGGTCTTGTTCCCTTAACTGAATGTGGTCACCTTACTACATACAACCCACACTGCACATCTCAGCGACTGCTTGAAGGAGATTTTTCGTTGTAGGCAAGGTTTACCCTAGCAGAGTTGCTGCAGCAAGCCTCTCAGATCAGCTTTGGCTCATTCCAACTCAAGGGACCAGAGGGAGTGTGTTCCAGTGGGCACCTGATTCCTGCAAGTTCTCTGTGACTGAAGAATTAACCATATCTATGTATAGCCCTAAGTATCATGATGGGAAGCAATAAATATAAGAAAGCCATAAGTAGCCTTTTGCATCTCCTACTTCGATAGAAGAATTAGCAAGTGGTAAGATTCACTAGGCAGACAGAGTGTTTCTGTGAGAAACAGATAGTATAAATGCATGTGTTAAAATGGATTTTAAATGTATGTCGGCCTGAGGGAAACAGCTTTGCTCACATCTTTGTAAACAACTATTCACTCTATCCCTGTCTCTTGAAGTAGATGTTCATTGAACTGTGAGGGGGGAAAAATACCTAAGTCTGGGATGTGTTAAAGATCTGCAGCCTCATCAAAAGGTTCAGGTACATCTTTTGTCACTATGATGGGTACAGCTCATCTCAGCTTACAGTAAATTAAAGCTGATCCCAGCAGCTGAGACCACACTATGCCAAAGAACTAGGTGTGCAACAGAGCAGAAGATACAATTGGAATAGCCATCATCAACATTTCATCAGCTAACAAATGATTCCTCTGATCTCCATCCTCATTGCTATTTTATTCCAAAGCATCATCTACTGAGGAATATCATTAGATGTCCTCTTGGCCTTGATATTTCATACTCAAAACTGAACTTCAATTTTTGATCCATGAACATGTTGGTAGTGAGAGGGACAAAGCCACCATAGAGCTATGAGGGAGCATCTCTGCTACAGTACTTTCCCCTGTAAATTAGTAATGAATGAATGACATGGAGTGACAGTAGGAGCACAATTCATCCACTTTTAGTCGGTCTCTAATTAGCACAAAACCAGAACAGTGGGTACGTAAACATCTCTACATCAAAACAATACATTTCCATAGGCAAACAGGGTGAAGGTGCTTCAGGACACTAGAGACATCTCCCTAAAAACCTCCTGATAGGAAGACAAAGAGAAACTCATTGCTTCTTTTGAAATTTTTGTGTAAATGATCGATCACCCTCTCTATTACAAACATGCCTGATTTTCCATTTCAGTGTCTCTAGATTCAGCTTTTAGTTACTGGTTTTGGTTATACATTCCTCTGGAGATTAAAGATCCCATTAGTGCTTGGTGTTTTCTTCCTGTGAACACACTTTTATACTGCTGCGAGGTCACCTCAATTTTCCTTTACTAAGGTGTCTTTTAAAAGTGATGGCGCAGTGTTGCAGATAATACACCTGGGGACACTTTCAGGCAGTCATTTTATTCTGTACCTATTTTTCTCTCTGAGATTTCAGATGCTGCAAGAGTTGTGTATGAAGACTCCGCATGTGAACTAAGCAGGAATTTACTGAAAGTATGGACCTACAGATCTGCAGAGCTACACTGCACTTTCAAAACAGACAAGGGTTTTACCTTATGTCTTTCTCAGATCCCACTTCAGAAAACAGTATTCTTCCCCTCAAATTCTTTTTATAGGTTCAATAAAATCCTGTATTTTTCCAATGTATCTTCATTCTTGCTGGGTATTTTCAATAGCTGCAATGTTGTACCCTAGAAGTGGATACCTGTGCGACGGTTTAAAAGGTACATCCTGAACACTGGGAGCTATAAGACATTACTGGAGCTTTTTTTCAGGCAAAGGAAAGTGGTATGAAATTAATTAACTTTTAATACAAATTAAATGTTTGCTAAGAAAAGCACTGAAAATAAAAAGTTCAGGTTTTATTTTTGACCTTGAGATTACAATTTGCATGTTTTCCAGGGCCACTGCAGCAATCTGAAACCACGCATGCTTTGCATTTAGCCATGCCAGCAATGATGAATCTGGCTATCAGAGGGAATACTTAAAACTGTCAGTTTGCATTAAGGCTGTATTTGTCCTTCAAAATGCTGATAATAATAACGACTTATTCAAAGAGTCAATAACTCCTTAAAAATAAAAAATAATCAAAAGGAGCAACAAGTGTGATTTTTATTTATCACAAAGTATCTTCCACTCTACTTCCCCTGTACAGGGGAAGGGAGTAGGACCATAGTTAGGAACCTATGGTTTGAATATACATGGAACAAAATAGTCCCAGGGCACCAGTTCAACAAAGTCAATGAGTCCTAAACAAGTACAATACTGCATTGCAAGACCTTTAAGCACAGGCTTAAAGTTAGGCACAGGCTTGTGCATTGTGCTTAGTGGAGAAAAAAGATCTCTCAGATACCATCACCATTTTCAGAGTAAAACTTTCTTCTTCAAACCACCCTAAACTTTTTCCTATCCAGTCTGTGTGGCTGCAGTAATTGGGATTCCACAATCTCCCTCTTCCCCATCCCAATCTGTTCCACATCAGAACACACCTTCCATTTCAGTTCCTCTCACAGAAGAAAAGGGAGTGGAGGAAAACACAAGAGTAGCTGCATAGGTGCTTTTACTTCATATATAATGAAAGACTGAGAGAGCGATTTTGTTTAAAATATTTGCAGCATTAAGGACCAGTAATTTAGCAAGAACTGAAATAATTTTCTGTACTTTGGAAACAACTATTTGCTTTAAGAATGTGTGGGTGGTGTGGAGATGTCTTGACTAACAAGATTTGCAATACAACTTGATCAAATTGCAGTGACATCAGTACTGGTACAGAGTGCTAGACTGTCACCCCCAGAATATGAAGTCCACAGAAGAGATACAGCTTGGATTATAAAGGAGAGATTCCTAGTGATTCCTGCAAATGTGTTACATCAGAAGAGATATTTTCCAGAAAGGGGACAGAGTTTCTTTCAATTTTTCAGCTGAAGCTGTCATTAAGGATGTCAGCAAACTATTTGTGTGCTTTCTGAAGTGGGCTTGTCTACAGCGAAATAAAATTCTTTCCACTAGAAACTGGAAAAAGTCAGCCAATGCCACACAAAATAAATGACCACTTGATAACTCTCTATCACTATGGAAGTAGACTGGCATCTACCTCCTCACTTTTGCAATCTCTAATACTCCTTTCTTGTGCTTTAACTGTCACCAGAACCTGCTGAACACACACAGTATGGGCAAATAATGAATTGAGAGGATAATAATTACCTCCATGTGGGAACCTAAGGCACCTATATACATCGGACTACCAGGTCAAAAATTACATCTATTAAGCCAAATAAATTACTTGTGTACTCTATTTGAGGTAATCCATAAAGTAATTTACTACTTCTGCTTTTATGCCAATCTGTGTTAATTTAGATAATGATAACTGATAATTTGCCACATCAAATGATTGAAATAAATCCATAAAGTTTTATCCTATCAATCAGCCCTTCTCAATTAAGGAAAGAACAGCATTAATCATTGTAAGTCACGCTTCCCTAGGAGAGCTTCTCTACCTACCATTGAACTGATAAAAAGGATCAAGAGGTCACCGTCGGAAATCTACCTGGAGCTCTCAATACAGCTGTTACCACTAGTGCACCAACTGATAACGTAGTCTGTATGGTTTCATTCCAGCCTACACACTGCAAACATATCTCACTAATACAATAACCTTGGCTGATTTCCATATGGTGGGTAATTGCCCTGTACTAAGTGATAAATTAAAAAGATTAACCAAAGTACTAACTACAATAAAAGCAGCTAATTTAAGAATTTCAGCTCTATATTATCTTCTCTTTATTGAAATTGAACTTAAAAATCCTCCCTCTGCTTCAACTAATGATAAAACATTAGATAAAGATAGGTTTCTTTATTCTCTATTGGTTGACAAATAATTTATCCTCTAATTATGCAGCTCAAATAGTATTTTCCTCAAGGACTGTAATTCCACACTTGCATACGGATCTTAGCCTGCCTCAGTGAAGGACTGTCCCCACAGCAGTAGTTGTCAGTCTCCTGCAGGTTGGAGGACAGAGAAGCTGTCAGCATGTCAACAAAGGCAGAAAAAAAATCCCAGTGTCACATGAAAAGAGGGAAGAAGAAGAGCAGACCACAATGGCCCCATAAACACTCTGGAGTTTATAGAGCTTTTGCCATTGTCTATAAACCTGTCAAAGTATATTGAAAAGCTATAATTAAACAATAATAAAAACTCCTTCAGTTAATCAACAACTCATTAAATCCTCTTCAAGCAATCTGTCCTCTCTGCATCGCTCCCTAAATAAACGCATGTTGATGGTCAACAGATTCAGGCTCTTTTGGTCCTAGAAGGTGGAGAGAATTCCAAAACTGGGTTTGAAACCCAAGCCTTGCATCACCAGTCATCTGGCCAGGCCCTTTTGCACCCCTGTGTCACCCTAAATGCAGGTTGTGAAGTTCCCCATTACAATTCAGAGCATGGGAAAGACAGAAAGTGAGCGAAACAGAAGGCTATGCAGGACGTATGCTCTTTGCAGGAAGGGGACTTTAGAAGGAGGCTGTGCAGTTGCATCTCTTTGAAATCCAAAACATTGATTCCTAACATGCTATCTTGATAAACATTACAATTAGCGTTCCTCGCTACCATTCATGGAATTATAAGCTGAAGATGAATGCTCTCCTCCTGGGTGGGCACAGCCTGGGATTACTGGGTAAGGTTTTATGTTCATCGCAAGAAGCCTTTAGCATCACACTGTAGCTTTGCCTCTTTGTATACAAAAGTGGCACAAATGGCTTTTTGCCTGAATTGTGTTTATTCTGCCAAACTCAGAGTATGTCTGTACAAAAAGATGTAACTATATCTTATTCCTCTCTGTGCTCAAAGCTGGCTTACAAAGAACCAGCTGCAGATCCACAGCTACATTACCGTGGTGCTGTGCCCAGGCTAACACATCCTTTCACTCAACAGGTCTCATTATCTGGGTCGCAGTGCCAGGCTATCGCAGCTCTGTAACTTCTGGAGTCGATCTTATTCATGTCTGAACAGCTTCAAATTCAGCCAGAGTGATCTCATATCTTTCTCCATCTGTCCATTCTGTCCACATCAGCTCTGTTTGAAACAGTATTTTCAAGCTCCATCTTAAAAACAGTTTTTTGACTCGCTACACCTGCTGCCTCTCTTTGGAAACTGTCCAAAAACCCCACCACTGTAAGGGTTAGGAATCTTCCTCTTACCTCCAAATTCCATTTATCCATCGCAAATTTATACTCTCTTCTTCTTAGGTAAAATTTACCTTTCTGAGTTCAGAGAGCCTTTGTTGTCCTTGGTGCTTAACTGACTGGTGTAGTTACAGGGAATAATCACCTCCCCTCCTAGCCTTTGCTCTACTAGGCTAAATAAATCAAACTCTTTTACAGTAATTTTCTGTGAAGGACCTTGCATTCCTCAACAACCTAGAAGCTCTTCTCTTTAGCTGTTCCAGAAGAAATTAATCTTTCTTGAGCAGGAGGGACCAAAACCAGACACATTTTCTAAGAGAATCTTCACAGTGTTGTACACAATAGCACTAATGCTTCCTTATTTCTACTGGAAGTATGACAGGTCTACTGATATATCTTGGGATATGATTTGATATTTCCATCACCTTTTAGTGTTTGTTCAGAACACTTTTTTTCACAAAAATGCATTTTAAATCTCAGAGGAGTGTGTTCATGCACAACATTTCTGATCCTCGTAATTCCAAGCAAAGACAAACTTAGAAAAAGTTCAGATTTACATCTAGGTACAAATACCTTTGAATCTGTGCATGTTTAAACATTGTGTTTAATTGGACCTATATTTTCTTTGGTGCAAACAAAAAAAATGTTCCTACAGGGGTTCTGACATTTTCAATTCTTGTCAAATCTACATTGATGCAAAAATTCAAAGCAATTGGAACAGCACAACTGCACCAAATGTTTTCCAAACCAGTTTCTAAACCCAGTTCTTTTTCGGAAACAGCCAAACAGTCAAGAGAAGGAGAATGTTCTCCATGTCTCTGGACAGGTTTACCTGTTCTTAATCACTTTTTCTGAGTAAATCAAATACAAGAGCATTTTGTTCTCAGAAGCCCCTTCATGCTTTTTGCAATCCTGCTACAATGAGATGCTGCAAACCCAATGTGGTTTGTCAGCCAGGATCTGACACCAGCCTTGGTGTCTCCTCTCTAGTGGCTCTTGAAATTCAACAAGATGATTCAAGTGCTGCTGGAGGGAGGGTATAGCCTGCCATCCAAACCACATTCCAGATAATTACTGAAGAACGCATAGCAAATGACACCAAATAATCTCTTCATTACAAGCTTTAACCGGCTCCTCTCTGGAACATGATTAAGTTCAATCCTTATTAAACAGACCCTGCCAGGTATTTTATATTACTTTCTGTGGTTTTCCTCTGGATGTCTTACAACATTTCCTCTGCTTTGGAATTGAATTTGATTTTGAGCCAGGTTTTCAGCCAAAGCAAATATGTACAGCTCTGCTGAAGTCAGTTCACACTACCTGAAGAGCTTTCCTTCAGCAGATTTTTTTAATCCCAGTTGTTTGTTTAAGACAGAAAACAAACTCTTTATACTATTCATTTTTGTATTTCAGGTCAAATCCAGGATACCTGCAGCAAACTATGTAAATTAATTCAAGCTTCTCTCCTGACAACTTGGTTGCATTTGGAAAAACTAAAGGAGAATATTATGTATTAAAAAACATACAATGCCTGGTTACAAATTCCTTATTATTAGTTTAAATGCTCTGTTAAAAAATGCAAAGATTTCATTTTCAAATTCAGCAGCATTTAAACCATTTTCCCCTTCCCAAACAGAATGGGAAAAGTGTTAGGGAGTAAGAGTTCTGCTCTGTCAGATCAAGATGGGTCAAGTGATGTATATGTGGTTAGGAACATGGTGTGACTTATTCAGCAGTAACTTAGGAAAGCCAACTGTTATTTTCAGTTCCATCAGTGACATGCTTCATAAGTCTGAATAAATTCCTTTATTTCTTGTGCCTCAATTTACCTGTCTGCAAGATGACAATAATGATTCAGACTTCACATGGCACTTTGAAATTCAGAAATGAAAAATGCAATCTAAATGCTAGGTATTAACATATGATTTATTTTCATGTAAAATGTAGGACAGAACTTAATGGAAAAAAAATTGCACTGAAATTTTGGAGATTATATTTTCACAGTGGTCCTATAAGACTTTAACTCAGATCCTCCCCAAGTGTCCTTTCAGCTCTGCTATATTTTGCACAGGTATCTTCTGTATTGATTTGTCTTTGCTTAGGTGGGTGGTATATTTTTCAGAATGAGAGATTTTCCAGGTGTTCTGTACATTAACAAATGGCCTTTGTAGCAATCCAATATAATTTCAGCTATATTAATTCGATCTACTTGTTATCCTTGAAACAATTTTTGACTTTGCAGAAACCAGCGTTTGCATCTAATGTAACAAGTGCTGCAAATTGCCCTTAAGTGCTTAAAAATTATCTCCAGACTGTATTTGGCATCCATTTGTCACATAAAGGCAGTAAAGTGTAAGGCTTTTATCAGCAACATCCAACATTTGTATCTGAAAACCAGTGAAAAACTGCCAAATGTCGACAGATTTTGTTTGAATCGAACCTAAGTAAAATTTGAAATAGAAAAAAGTGAAAAATGTTGTAGCCAGTTAACCCTATAGAAAGCTAGATAGTTCCCTTCACAAGTATGGCAAGGCATATCTCCTTTAATTGTTCAATAATTTTAGCTACAATTTGGAGGTATATATGTCACACTTGGATGATGAGCCCCTAGTTCGTATCAAATTAGTTTACAGCACATTACAACCCCACCACGTTAAGGTCAGACCAGAGTTTTTCTATAACACAATGAACTAGCTAAACAGACACATACCTGCGTTGTGTGTCTGCAGGCCTGAAGTCTGAACCCCTGAATGCTTAAACTGTAAAAACTTCTGCTGAAGTGAAAAGAACAATGTCAGAATAATCCTAATGCTTTCTGCCTCTAAGTACAGGTGCCATTAGTCTCATTTGCTAAATGTAAAACCACAGTACTTAATTTTAAGCAGTTGCAACTAAACTAAATAATTACTTAAAAGTCTGATTTTAAAGACACATGAACTGTAGCTCCCACTAAAGACAATAATGGTCAAAGGTGTTCAGGCTTAGACCATTAACAGTATTGAGGCATGTAACTCCTATTTGATCTCTTTGTTTTTCAATTTCCTCAGTTTGCAGATAAATATCTAAATAGGTGCTAGAAGCCACTGCATGTATGAAATGAATGGAGAGGCAGGTTCCCTTCCTCACCTTCAAACTTCATACTTTTTCTACCCTGCCACGGCATCAATATCCCTATGACAGTTGAGACATGCGTAGGAAAGTCTCCTGGTTCTTTTTTAAGGGTCTACCAATGTCCATTCCTCTAGATTAGAATGAAAATGTTTTCTGTATATGGTTCTCAACGTCACTATCTGTCTCCTAAATTCAGCTTGTTCCTTATTCTTGGTTCTCACTAACTTTCTTCAAAGAAAGTTACGACAGAATTTGATCTCCACCTTTCCCAAGCAAAATAATTTGGAGTTTGCCTTTTAGAGGATTTCCTTTCATTAAAAGGCACTGAAAATCCTTTGAAAGAAAAAAGATCTTTTCCTTCACCTTAAATTTGATATGGCAAGTAAGGATCTTAATTTGTGGGTAGGCAAAGCAGAGGTAAGACTCTCTGGTTCACTGAATGAACTTCATGTAATCAAATCAGAAGCCTTTTTCAAAGCAGAATTAACCAGGAATGGTTCTTTAGACAAACCCCTTGAAACTAAGCAATTACTTGAAAAATTGGCTCAAACCCTCTTGCATTCATGCCAGTTTCACTGTGATACAAATTCACTAGCTTCTCCAGCACTACTTTAGATCACAGCCATAGTAAGAAAAGTACCAAACCCAATCTTCTTATTCCTAGTTCATAAGCAACATGAATTCAGCCCAGGGTTTATGAAATCACTTCCGTGCCACATATCCCTCCATTCGTCCTCTGCCTCATTTGCTGAACAAATGAAAAAAATCACTTCCCGTGAAAAAGCAGCAGTAATGAAATTATAGCTGTGAAGGTAACCTTAGCCCACTCCAAGTCCAATACACAGCAGACTGCTAGCTGCTGTCCCAGAGAGTTGCACTCCACTGTGACCCAGGAGACACCTCATTAACTTTGGCTTCCTACAGGACTAGGACACCATTCTGTCTCACCTAGGCCTTCCTTGCATGTGTCTGGGGCTGCTTTTCCCCCTCTCCTATTGGGTATGAAACTGATGATAATATTTCATTCCATGATTATATAAGGCCACATGCATTTCTAGCCTTATAATTAATATTTTTTTTTAATAAAAAAGAAAGATGTAAAAAAAAAGGAACAGAAAATTCTCCTTCAATGCTTCAGTGCAATCATTAACCAAGCAATGCATAGTATAAGGGCTGTACACTGTATAGAATAATGTTGCATCCATCATGCTTCAAGGATAAAGCTGGAAGAGGAGTAATGTGAATAAGGAATCAAGAGGCTTGGCTCAGTCAGGGTTTCTGGTTTCTGTTGCCACAGGAAAGAATGTGCTGACTAATTAGCAAGAAGACACAGATTGGGGACTGGGACTCTGCTTTTAGTGTCCCTGCTTCTTTGTCATGTTGTCTCTGTGCTGCTGGTAAAAGGGATAACAATACTTCCCTCCCCTCCCGAGGAGTGTCCAGAGGATCAAGTAGCCCCAGAGCTGCAGCCAAAAGGCTACACTGCACTTCGTTGGTCCCCTCTCCTGCCAGCTCCCACGTGCACTGAAGCACAAACACATCTAGTGCTAAACCCTGTCCATTCCTTAAAACCAAGGGAATGCAGGGAAGGCTCCCTGACATGTCCTGTTTACACAGGTTTCAGAATATGAAATGAATGAATGAGCTACGGGAGACGGGCTCTGGGAACCATTCCCCATCTCTGCGAGGATGAAGACAGAAGGATGAGGTAGGCACAGCAGAGAGAGTGCAAATGCATATTACAGTCAAAGACAGGGTCAGGCTTGAGTCAAGTCCTGCTCTGGATTTCAGACTCCCATCAGAGTCCGGAGAGACAGCTTTTCAGAACTCAGAACCAGCTCTGAGAGGGGACGAATAACAGCGGTGATATCACAAGCAGGGAGCTGAGGTGACTGTTTGCTATTTCCTCAGGACCTAGAGGGGAAAGAACAAAACAGGAATGAAGGATTCTAGCAGGGAGGAGACAGGACAATGTAGGCAGCAAACACCCATCTGCTACAAAATGACCAGAAAGGCAAGACAGGAGAAAAAATCCTACAAAAAGATACTACACTGTCAGCAGGAAAGGACTGTAGCAGAGGGGATCAGCAAACAGCCTTATTCTTAAGGCCCAGGGATTTATAATTTTAGAGAGATTAAGCAGACATACGATTCTGGTGCAGGAGTAGAGTATCATGTCCTGTTCATGCAAAACATGTGTAAGTCAATACCGCTTTCATTGTCTTGATACTATTTATGACAGGAGCTCTGTAAGAAAGATATATGACATGCATGGCATATGTATGGTCCCCATCCTAAACCCAAGACAGGACAGGCTTCTGCCAGGGGTGGCATTCCCCTCTAAGAGCAGCCTGCATTAGAGATCTGGTGTACCACAATACTACATTGTCACTCCCACGCCGTTCGTCCCTCCAGCCGTTATGAGAAAAACAGTAATGCACAGTAAATGAGAATAGGCTGAAGAGCTAAATGTTCCTCAGTGCTTTGGGCAATTATTAGGGTATTATGTACCCAGCTTCCCTACTTGAAATGTCTCTGTCTATGTTTGGGAGTCCAATAAACCACATCATACCTTAGGATGTTTAACTTCCTGTACATACTGCTTCTTTTTCTTAAACCTGCCAAATGTCAGGTTGGCCGGTTTTCAGCATGTGACAGTCCAAATTTGGACATAACTGG
Organism: Burhinus bistriatus; assembly: GCA_013397275.1. Lineage (NCBI taxonomy): Eukaryota > Metazoa > Chordata > Aves > Charadriiformes > Burhinidae > Burhinus > Burhinus bistriatus. Next base: position 188,570 of record VYXH01005549.1, on the reverse strand, counting down.
CCAAGTTCAAGAGAGATATATGACACACTTTGCAAAGAAGAAGATGATTAGAACTTAAGGAAGCGTAAGTCAAGTCATCTTAAATCAAAGAAATGGGGTAAGATACAACCTATGCTGCAGAAGTAAAAGGAAAAAAAAGATTGTGGGTGTTGATATCTTCCCCCAAGTAGCAAGTGATAGGATGAGAAGAAATGGCTTCAAGTTGCACCAGGGGAGGTTTAGATTGGATACAGGGAAAAATTTCTTCACTGAAAGGGTTGTCAAGCATTGGAACAGGCTGCCCAGGGAAGTGGTTGCGTCACCATCCCTGGAGGTATTTAAAAGACACGTAGATGTGGTGCTTAGGGACATGGTTTAGCGGTGGACTTGGCAGTGTTAGGTTTACGATTGGACTTGATGATCCTAAAGGTCTTTTCCAACCTAAACAATTCTACAATTCTATGATTATTTTGAGCATATCTTGGAAAAAGTCTGGGACACATTTATGATGGCATGATATTCCTCAAGGGTGTTTTCTTAAAGGATATGCAGACTGGTGCTAGCCGCAAAGCAGCAGGCTGGGAAGAAGTGCAGGAAGGAGCAATAGAAATTTGGAACGAGAAAGGATGATGGTCTAAAGCAGTCATGTGCTAGAAGGCTGAAAATAAATCAGCTCACAAAACTAGCATAGGTTGTTATGCAACAGTGAATGAGATGCACAAGCACTCTCAGATCTGGTCATCAATATCAGCAGCAAATGCAGGAAAGAACCTTTAGGCATCAAATGCAGCATCCGTTATACAATTGCTTTCTGTATGTTACCTTAGGAGGAAATTGGAAATACCAATATGTGTTATTTATTTATTTATTTATTTATTTATTCTAAATTGTATAAAGGAAGCCTATTTGTAAAGGAAAGAAGTGCAATTTCACTACTCTTGAGCATAGTCACTTAATTTCCTTGAGCTTTTTCAGATGGGGTCAAGAGGCTCCTGGCTTTTTTCTAGCTATTGGGTGATACATTGCACTGCAACTCTACTCCTGTTTCCAAAAGTATGGTAGGATTCAGTCTTAAAATGTATCTGTTTACGCTTACTGTCTCCTACAACCAGCAAGCTACCCTCATGGCAGACAAAGTACGGTTCTGTGGTGTGCTGCATTCACTTTCTTGTTCTCCCCACAAAATGTCTCCTCAGCAACACTGAGAACCTCTTTGACCTCATACACTCCTGCTCCACAAAAAATGCATCCAAATCCTTAGTGTGTTTCTTTCCCTGACATATTTTCATTTTGCATAGTTTGTCAGGTCCCTCTCTGTCTCCAGCTGTCATTCAGATTTCAGAAAGCTGCTGGGATTGCAACGGGAACATGGAAATGTATTTCACCCAAGTTTAGATCCAAACCTGGCACAAAGGGGACAAGAAGAGGCCAAATAGTGTTTCACCGCTGGTAGTGTTCCTTTTGCTGATCCAGGGCAGGAGCAAATGAAAGTGAATCATGTCTGCCAATGGTTCAGGACTCTTCTGACATGAGTTTTGTAGATATAGACCTGATTTTCAGGCACATGATCAATGCAGCAAAACCAACAAACACACACTGTTATCCTACAAGCACCCTAAAAGCAAGGAGAAATAGTCTTTTGGGGAATACCTCAACAGCAAATGCAAGGAATGACTGCGTAACAGATTCCCTTTCTGGCCATATAGGTGAGCTCTTCCAAGTCAGCATAAACATATGTGGGGAGCTTAAACTACCATCACTGTACACATACGCTATAAATAAAAAGAGGAAGCTAGCAGATAGGCTGTCAATTTAGCATTGTACCCATATTCAATTAATTAAGTTAAACAATTCAGCAATTTACCCAGGTACACCAACACACCACATATATCCAAACTAATGTGCTCACATTAAATTCCTCTAAAGCCTCTAGCTAAAGGGCTAGTTTCCCTTGTAGCTGAAGTCAAAGGTATGATGAGAAAATGCACAGTTTTTTTATTACCAATTATGAAAGTATTCATGCAGCGCTGCTTAAATATTATCTTCTAAAACTGATAAAGGGCAACGTAAGGGGGAGTTCTTCAGAGAGCAGGAGACCAGACAATTAAAGCTCTTCATTACAAGGCAATACCCAAGAACTTCAAGATCATACTCAGACCAAACTCTGTCCTTTATACCAATCTTCATCCCCCTAACATACATCCCTTAAAAGAAGTCTACACATCATAATTCTCTATCATGTTTTTAAAGAATTTTAAGAACATTTCATGCACCAGTTAGTTCAAAGATACTGTGATACATTAAAAGTTCAAAGCTGCAGCTTCTCCATTTCCTTTTATACATCATTTTAAGAAGCAAAAGTTAAGAGAAGGAAAAGTTGTGTGCAATTTAATATGCCTCTTCTCCCAAGGTTCTACTTGCTGCTCTTACCCCAAGATTGTTGTAGAAAATTCTTTTAGTGCCAAGGAGAAAAAACAGTATATACTGTACTGATGGTGCTAAAAGACTGCCAGATCACATGTTTGAAAGAATATGGGAAAATACAAACCAAGAATGTTATGTCCGCAGAGGAGCACAGGTCAAGCACCCCCAGCCACCTGCAGCTGCTCCCAGTTAGCTACCATCTCATATCTAGACAGCATCATAGTGGGTGTGCTACCATCACCGAGAGAGAACATGAGCAGGTGGTGCAGCACTACCTCTAATTCATCATCTTAACCAGTGACATATAAAAAGCAGTGAAACATAAAGTGCTATTAGACCTGAAAAGCTGCCATAATTGCAATAGCGCTGCTAACTAACCGTTCAGCCCCATGTTCTGAGTAATTAGGGCAATGGTTTATGACCAGCGCTTGGTAGCATTAGCAAAATGTAACAGGAGATTGAGCATGACAGGTGGGTTGGTAAAGAGGGGGAGGAGGAGCTGTAAATTACAGCTTCAAGGAATCACCTGTTAAAAACCATGTGTCCTTTATCAAAAAGGAAAAAGTTCCCCATATCTAATGGGTAAGGAGAGGGGATTCAAGACAATGGCAAGACGCTGGTCTTTTGCAGGAATGTTTTTGACTCCACACACACATGGGTTATATGATTTTATTCGGACAAGTCAGAAGGAGAAAGAAAAGTCTAGCAGACAGGCTTTTGCAAGATAAATTCTGTGTGCTTAAATGATTTGAGAAACACATTAGCTTACTTCCCATTAGGATGAAAAGGCTGATGCGGTAAGTCACCAATGTGGCAGCTCTGTAGGCAGCAGGAGGAGACTGGGGGAGTTCAGCTGATACAAGCAAAGAAATACTATGGAGGGAGGAGAAGCCTTTGCTTCATGCCCTCAAGTGCTAGGCTTACAACAGTGAAGATTCTGCAGAAGATGCAAGAGATGAAGATGCATGATTTTTTTTTGTTTTTTTTCAGAGCCGTGAAGAAATCTACTCTGAACTCCAGCACAACTCAACCTGTCTAACTTTATTGTTTTAATTCCTACTTGAAGTCCAATAGCTGTGTCTGAACTAGAGTATTCTTTTTTTTTAATTCTTTCAGTGGGAGTGGGAGAGGGGATTTTTGACTGAAAATTGCCAGCAGTGATGACTTTCCCACACTGTAGAAAACGGTTCTATTATTACTTAATCCCTATTATTTAAAATGTGCAGACTATTTCTAGTCTATATTTGTCTAGCTTAAAGTTCCAGCCACACAATAAGGTCATGCTTTCGCTTTTAAAAATTTAGAAGCTCTCTATTATTAAATTGCTGTTTACCATTGTCGGTAATGGTAGATCGTGATTGTCACCCCTCCACCTTCTCTTTTTTAGGTGGATACTTTTCATCTCTCACTAAACGGCAAATTTTCCAATCCTTTTAACAATTATCATATCTAAGAATGAACCCCCTCTAATATAATAGCGGCTATAAGCATAAGAAATGCATCACAGTCACACTCATGCCAAAATCAGATGTATTTATTTCTACTCAATACTCTCCTGTTTACATATCCAGGGAGTGATTTAGTCCTTTGGCCATAATGTTATCCTGAAAGCTCGTATTCATCTGAGTAACAGTCATGACCCCAAAGTCTTTTGCAAAAATCACTGCTTCCCAAGATACTCTATAAGGATGACCTACATTCTTTGTTTTAAAACTGACGCATTTCAAAACAGCCCTTTTAAAATGCACCTTGCTCAGCTGCCCTCAATTTACAATACAATTCAGTCTAACAGTGACATTTTGTCTCTGAGTGTTTGGACTACCCTCTGAGCCATTCAATGCCAGGTGGTCTGTGAAGAGGACTTGCAAGACACCATTTCCCTATACACATACATATGTTTTCTTCTCCAAACAGCTGCTTAAGGCACAACTGTACACCCTTAATCTTTCACAGGATGCTGCAATACAGGTAGCAGTGGCATTGTGAAGAGCAGAGAAAATAAGCCAACTCTGTTGGATAAGGCATAAAGAAAGGGTCATGCTGGGAGACTGGCTCAGCAGAAGGGAGCTGGCAGATGTGGCATATGAAGGAAGCAGGAATGACCCTTCTCCACATTTCAGATAACCCACTGGTGGGGCTTGGTGCCTCCCTACATCTGAAACGGCAAGCTCTGAGACTGCAATTTTGTCTCAGGGTTTACATAGAGGGTACATGGCTACAGGGTGTTAATGGGGAGAAATACATCTGGCTACCATGGAGGGAGAAGCAATGGGACTGAACAGCTTGTATTTTCTGATAGGAAATTGATTTTTCATGGAGAAAAATATAAATTAATAATCCTTTCAACCTTTTATTTTGGCAACAAAGTCAGCAGATTCTGAAGTAGAGGCATTTTCCTGTTGAAGAAAATATCCTTTTCTGATGAGGAATAGAAGCTTCTATAGCCTCATCCCACCTGCCACACAGTGGTGCATGCCACAGAACAGCATGCCTGGGGAAGCTGCAAAGGTAATGACATTTCCTCTGAACCCTTGAAGGTGGATAAAGAAAAAGGGCACTTGGTCCTTCCCCCGTTCTCTTTGAGCTGTCACAACGATGTGCTGCACCAATAAAACAAGGCAGGGACTGCTGAGCTCATTTCCATCCTCCGAGAGTCAGAGGCCTATGGGAAATACTGTGGTGAGCACAATGGCAAGACCGGAGAGGGGAAAAGTGTGCTTCTGGATTTACAGCCATTTATTCTGAGTCAACCAAAAGAATCCCAAACGAGAGGGTGAGGAACACAGGGTGCGAAATTAGTCTGCATTTAAGTGTGAGACATGTGGGTTTGGATCCCCCCACCCCTTGCTCTCTTTAAACAGCCCAACGCTGCCTGCAAACAAAGCCTAAGAAGATTATCTTCTGTGAGGATAATCTCAGCTGTCTAGTGCTGTCTTGGCTTCAGAAATACAGCATTCCAGTTTTCTTCCAGGGTCATTTCAATTCCTTTCCCACCAGCTCCCACATGTTTCTCCAGCTACTGCCTGATTTCTGGGGTGAAATGTTTTTAATGTTATAATTATCAAGGCTTCTTGGATTTTTCTACCATTCAGGCTCGAGAGGGATGGATTCCCCACCTCAGGGTAACAGGATTAGGCAGCAAGCAACTTTCTCAGCAATCCAGGTACCCCTTGGAGAGCAGTGGAGCAGCGTTCCCCGCATGCGTGGGGAGCCAGCAGCCCAGAGCGCCTTGCTGCCCACCCATATGCATTATCCCATCTCAGCATTAAATTATGCAGAAAATATTCCAGCAGCTCAAATATTGAGCGAGTGGTAATGATGTTGTCACTTTGGCAGAACGTGTAAATACTCGTGCAGATGGATAGCATTTGCAAAGATGAGCGAGATGAGAGAGGACCCCTTTTATCTGCCCTGCGCAGCTCCCGTGCCGGCAGGAGGGCTGCCTGCTGTCTGCCGGCCAGGGGACAGATGCTGCTGTCCTGGCACACCCTCTCCCGCTCACAGGCAGGCCCCTTTGCCTTCCCTGCCGCAAGAAAGAAGGGCAGCTCAGAGCAGCCTGCCCGGCAGGCACTGTGCACTGAGTTCAAACATGCTGAAGCCTGAAGAGCGGCATCTGTTTGTGCTGGGCTTGAATTTGGCTCCACGCCTGCCAGAAGACCAGAGAACATGCCATGCAGGACTTTGGCCTGCTTTATGCAGGCTGGATCCGTTGGTAAATGAACGTCCAGGGTATTTTGCATGTTTGGATACATTGTGCATAGTGTGCCTTGGCTACAGATATTGTGACTATATTTTGGGGTACACGTTGCCTTATTTACATCTATCAGTTGTACACAGAACATAAGCACAACTATTAAGAGAACTGATAAATATGTGGGAGGAATGACTGAGAAAGAAAGCAACGCAAGAACCAAGAGCAAGAAAACTGCTAAGAGGTGCAGCCCTCTCCTAAGGCAGGGTCTGGGGCACCCGGGAGCCCACTGCAGAGGACGGGTGCAAATCTCTTGACTTCCCTATGCCAAGACCACGGCATGGATCTCATCCAACTCCTGCATGCCACGACCACATTAAATAGCCTGTGAACACACCTTCTTCTTCCTTGTAGGCTAGTCTACATTGTACTTGGTCTTATTGTGTTACCTTTAGTCTTTTGTTTGAGCTGTGAACATGGAAATTTGGCACTGACGTGAAAGCAACCTGCCAAATAACCAACATTACATAAATAACCCAAAAAACTGTAATTGTTCTTTGTGGCACCAAGTCATGCAGTATTGACACCAAACAAATTCCTTTGGCTTCTATGGATGTTTGGCCTGAATCTGGATTGACTGAATCAGCCTGCATACCACAGGCTGCAGAGGAAATAGAGTGACAGAGGTACAAAAAGAACATGAACCAATGTCAAGTTCACCCTCAGGCTTAAGAAAGATTGAAAACAGCCAGTACAGTGCCTCACTCCATCCTACCCCATTGATTTGGAGGTGCTGTATCAACATTTCGCAGGGTTTTTTACATTAGAGCTTGGGGTGGGAAATCCAAATTCCCAGTAAGGCCAAACAAATGCCAAAATTAATTTAAAAAACAAATGCTGCAATAAACCCACTTATTCTAATGTAATTTATTTTCCATTGACATGTTGCAAAGCACAGCCAGGAGCACACCTCCTACAGGAACATCGCAAGGGCATTTTGTGAGATTTCTCTCGTTCCCAACAAAAATGGCCAAGAAATTACCTAGGCGTTACGGAGTATCATTTCTTAAAACATGTTAGAAAGCTCTGATGGATGCAATACAGTCTCTATAGTCAAGAAATTTCAATTCAAAGTACTCCATCAGGATATACACACAGCACAACTGATCACAGCCTTCTTGAGGTGGCAGGCAGTAGCTACTCACAGTACAAAGGAAGGAAAAACAGATGAAATATTGACACGGTTTTGAAATGTTTTAAGAATACTTAATGGCCTTTCAGACCACATAGTTGTTCTGGGTGTTCAGACACAGACACAGTAAACCCCCCAAAGCCCAGTTCCTGCTGGAAATCCAAGGTGAGGAGCCAGCCAAACCACTCCTGTCTTTAAATGTCCTGAGGTTTCCTGACACGCAAACTCCTAGTGGCTGGATGCCTTTGCTGTGGATCAGCTCCTCAGTGCCAGCCTTTCATTGTCTTCCCACAGCAATCAGGCTTTAAAAGCCTCATGCCAGATATTAGAAAAAGGATCAACAATGTGAAGTCTGACATCACTTGGTGTTATATGACATTAGCATGCGCGAATGTGTATGATTCTCTGTGTGTATACATGCAGATGCACACTCTCAACAGCCTGTGTTTGCTGAGAATCGTGACCCTTCAAGCCCCACAGCCACACCATCAAAGCAGCACCGCCCTCGCCAAGCAAGGAAAGAGGTACTGAAATGACAGACACTTTGCATTTTTTATGAGGTTTGTCTCCTACATGTCTCTGCACCTCTGCAAAGCTCTCTCATCACTGCTTCAAAGTCCATCTTGATTCTCTCAGCTCATTAGGAAGTTTCATTCTTGCCTGTGTCCCCACCTCACGGTCTGTCCCTGCACTCTTGGCGTCAGTGTGTCCCGACAGCAAAGTCTCTGTGGCGTTCTCCTATTATACTGTCTTTCCCGAACACCTCTACCACCACTAACTTCGTGCTGTCAGTCACAACCACTTCTGCTCCTGCACCATCCACTCCAGGCAGAAAGCAAAGTCAGTTTTTGTCAAGCTCCCTCTTCCTCTCCAGCCCAAGAGGAAGGAGCATGCACTAGGCCCTGGAGAGATTCCAAGCTAGTCCATGTTTGTACCCGAACTCTGTCCCAAATCCAAACTAGGGCAAGAACTGGGTAGGTGTCAATCCTCCCACTTAACACCCTAGTTTTCATGAATGGAAAGCCTGGAAAAATGAGAGGGTGGCGAGGCGCCACATGATCTCATCCTGGTAAAAGATCAAGATGACTGGGAGACCAAGACTTCATGCAGAGGTAAATTTAGCTATGGCCTGACAGTCTTGCTTTGCTGCTTGCAAACAGAGATAATCGCACTTCCCTAATTCATCATGAGTGTTGGGAATAAACATAAGAATTCTTGAGGCACATGTTAGCATAAGAACACAACTCACAGAGTCACAAAAGATCTACAGAGGCCACGGCAAAGCTTTGCTTAGCTTACAGAGGACGTGCTCATGGATGACTTATTGCTTCCCAAATGGAACAAAACCACCTTAAAGCCACAAAACCTCACGAGTATATCTAACAGTACTGGACAACCCCTCCCCTTCCTTCCACGAGCTCTTTTGACCTCTCTTTTTTCCTCTACCAGTCATCCTAACACAACCCAACAGCTGAGTTTCAGTAAATGCTCTTGTATACTTTACTAATGCCAGTTCAACAAAGCCATCGTTTCACTAGACTTCCTCAAGGCATGCACAGCTCAGCCTCTTCCTTTCATCCCAGAATCCAAGGTTTAGATGACCCCCTGTGGCTAGGCAGGGTGAAAGCCCTGCGTATACATCAAATAAGTCAGGAGTAGAATAAGCATCAGGAACTAAAACCAACTGACCTCTTCTTAGTCTCTGAGCTTGGCTCCTTTGTTTTCCAAGGCTTTGATGGACCAGTAAATCACTCTTCACTCCAAACACATTGAGACTTGCAGGTTCCTATGCCAAACTCTTCATTCAAAGAAAACTATCCAGGGGGTCAAAACAAAGACATTTATGGTTGTTTTTCAGGAAGGACAAGTGAAATAACATGGTAATTTTATTTAGGTTCTCTTTGTAAAGGATTGCTAATGTTGTAGCAAATGATGGCTTCTAATCTGTGCAGCACTGCAGCCTCACAGCAAAGGAGAAGTCTTAGTGAGCAAGTTGAATCCTTTTGGCAGGTTTATTCACTCATAAGGAATTCCTTTCATTATTTAGTACAAATAAAGATATACCTTCATGAAAGGCTTCTGCTGCTCATGCTGGTCACATTCATATTTGATAGCTGAACAGAGAGCTAGACACATTTGCTGAACAGAGAGCTAGAGCCTTTTGCCTGTTCCACACCAGTGTGCAAGAGACGTTCTCTTGTGAGACCACTGTTTTTTCCAAAGATTGTTGGGTTTTCATGCTGAATTGGACTGATGGTCCATCAAATCTTGCCTTCTGCCTCTGAACTCCGCTGAGGGAGTGAAAAGAGCTTGCAGCATGCTTGGCTCATCCAGCGAAGCCAGGCACCACAGGGAGAGACTCCTTCCTGACCTCTACAGTGATTAGATAATGACTTGAAGCATGCGATTTGATTATCCCTCTGTTAAGAGACTGAACGGGCCTCTGAGTCACTGTCCATGAGGGTAGGGAGTGAACTGGGACTGTAATCAGGTTTTCTGACTCTACTTTAATTCTACCTAGGATTAAGAGGGAAGAAGTAGAGACCCTAAATATACCCTCTCTCTGCCCATCCCTGCTGTCCTCTTACAGCAGCACTAGCCTGCCACCGTGCTCACAGCTCCCAAAAGGTTTGGAGATGGGCTTCGGGAAAGGAGGCGAAAGTTATTGCATCTCTCCTCCTGCTCTGTGAAGAAGGCTGCACACAATCCAGCAACTTGTTACTCTTTTCAGCAAATGTATGAACCTGGTCCTGCTGCCCAGTGGCAATAGGGGGTATAAAGATGTAGGTTTTGTTCACAGTGCAAAATGATACTTCTTTTCAGATCCTTGCTCTGTGTTACTGGCTGGCCCTTTGGTCCCACATTATTGAACACAGTGAGAACTAGATGCTGATCATTTGCTGTCTGATCCTTCACAGTCCTTGCACTAACAGTTAAGTAGTCTTCTCTAAGTCATCTGTCCTCAAAGGTAAGTCAGTGCATCTTTTTTCCCCAGATTTTGCCAATGCTAGGAAAACCCGCAGCAGAAGTGTGTGCTCTGATTATGTCCAAGCTAGAAACTGCAAGTGAGAATTCGCTAGGGGAAATCACTGCAAAATAAACAGATTAATAAGCTACTCAACACTTTGCAAGCCTATAAAAAGCTGGGCTGGAACACAGTGGGCAGGAACTAAAGGGCTGAGTGCCAATCAGGATAGCTGAGGGGTCTGTTAATTTATCCCCCAAAGATTTCCTCCTCCCTTAGGTTGTAACTCATAACACAAACTCCTATCTAAATGCCACTAATGCTATTATGCTGGAAAGCCCAAACCTGAGGAGGGAAAAGGCAGTTTGTGGCAGCAGATGCCAGCAATCAGCCAAGATCAGAAGCAGAGCTTGTCTCCTGGCTATACGTATGAGATAAATGTTGACTTCATTTCCATCTGTATCCCCCATACTCTGCTCCCCTGACCCCTCCCAGTGCCTCCTCTTCCAAAACTCTGCTCTGTTCATGTCAAAATGATAATTGTTAATTTATTCTGCTTTTCTGGTTGCTGTGCTAACCTACAGCTTGTGCTGCTTGGTGTCTAAGCAGCTTGTCCTGGGGATATGGTTAAACCTGCCTTTGATCAGCATTTAATCCTTCAAGGTGCTCAGGGGGCTGCAGTTTAGTTTGTATGAGAAAGCAATTAGAAAAGATGGAAAGGAAGAAACAGGACTCTCACTCTTCATCTTCTCCCTCCCTCCAAAAGAAGCATTTATCATGGACTGGGGTGGCTGTTACAGTAGGAGGAGAAGCTGCTTCATGGGCCTGGCCCAGATCTGACGAATGTAAGAAGTGGGAACCCTGGCCATCAGGAGCCTAATCTGTCTGTCTCCACAGGTAGCCCAAAGATCTGGGTTATTTGTTCCTCAGCTAAATAGACACTGCTGTTTAGGGAGAGAAGCTTATCCTCCCATCCAGCCTCCATCAGGGAGGACAAGTTGGGGTAGCATTTTTAACAGATGGAAGCCAAGTTCTCCAAGGGAATCTTTCAAAGTAAATAAATAAAAAGTACCTAGTAGTTCCTTCACACAGCTAAATATGTATGTCTGGATAAAGCCCTAAATGTAGGGTACAGCCACCTGCAGGGATGCAGAAGGAAAACAAGGGGAGGAGCTGGGGAAGAATTTGAGAAGGCAAGACTAGACTGGAGGAAGAAAGGTAACTGATGCTAAACATCCCAGAGAAAGCTACTTAGAACAGGATTCTGTTAGTGCTCTGGGACAGCACCTCTAGGATAACTCCACACCTAAAATCACTTAAAACTAAGTGGTGTGAGGTCCACATCAATGTATTGCCACTGCACAGGACTTCCCCCAATGGGGAAAAGGCACCATCCATTTTAGCAGTTTACAAGAACTTGGCACTTCCAAATCAAAGAGCAGCAAAGTGCCCACTTGTCCCGTGTATTTTTGGTCTCAGACTCACAATGTAGAGGCCGTAAAATGGTATTTCTTGACCTCTCTGTACACGGAGTTTGTTCATCACCATGATCTGGCACACACCTTTTGTTATTAGCTAGATCCCATCAGCCAAGCTCTTGGTGTCACAGAAATGAGATACAATACAGCTTCTCTATCTAGCTAAGGTCCTTCTAGAGTGCCAGTCAGTGTAGTTATCTAAGAAATGTATCATCAGGATATTAAAGTTGGTTATCATTCCCCAAGTGCTGTGGTGGGTTACTCAATTTGAGATTAAAGGTATAAATCTAAAAATAGATGGAATCGTAACAGGAGGATTTTGCCACTGCTACCACTTATATACATCTCGGTCTAGTAAACCTGGGACATGCTATAGCTCCTGGATTCCACTTATTTTGCAACTGAATTGTTTTGTGCACCTGGATGAGATGCTTCTTTTCTCTAGGCCCCAGGAATCTTATGATACTTAGTTTCCTTATGAAACTCAATTTTCAATGAAATGGAATTAATTATATTGTCCTGTTTTGGTAGGATAGTTATAGCTGGTTCTAGACATGTAAACAGCTGTGAAATTGCAAATAATAATTCATCTCACTTGCACTTGCTTACGGTTACACTATTGTAACTCTTTGTATGCTCTTATGTATTACTGTTCTCTAACTGGAGACAGGAATTAGGATTTTAACCTGCCAGTCAACACATAATAAAGTGCGAGTCACTCACCTCTTGTATCTAGAAAAAAATTCTAGCAACCATATGTAATTTTGAAGTACCAAATAAACTTCACTGCTTGACCTAAGTCTCGCAAATCTTCATGCCATGACACCATACTAAAGGACTGCCAGCTGAATGAGTGGCAAAGAAATGAAAATCCATTAGCAGTTAAATATGTGACTTGCTCAAATACCACACAGGAGAAACATTTTTGATTTGGTATGGAAAACAAATTAGAAACATGTCAGCCCCATTTAGACATATGTTAAACTCTGTGAAACACCCCTTTTTAGCATATTTAAAACATGTGGGAAATACTGATGATACAGGGTTAAACTGGTCTCTGGCAGAATTAAAGCAGATTCCAGGGATGACTCTGCAGACAGGAGCTCCCTGCCATCAGCTGAGCCCTGCTCCATAGCTCAGAGCTGCCTCGGGGCAGGCGAGGAGCAGCCCCTTCCTTCCCTCTTCTGCTGCTCCAAACCCTGCAGTCTTCCAAAGACTCTTGCTTTCTCATCTCGTTGTACTCTGCAGCCCTAAAGCAAACACTACCTGTGCTCTCCCTCCCCTGCAAATACAGACCATTAGCTTTGCTACAGAAAAAATCACTGCTACCCCAGGCATGCTAGCAGAAAACTGAGGCGCACTTGAAAGAAAGAGTTAAATCAATTACAAAAACACGTCCCAACCCTCCTTACCTGAGCTTCAGCTTTCCTCACCCATTTTTTTTTCTTCTCAGGCTTTTTCAATATAGAAAACATTGTGGGGAGGAAAAAAAAAAAAAGCCAGCTAGCTCAGCAGGAGCTACATGCTGATTAGAAAAGTTTTGCTCTGGGGGGGTGCAGGTTCGGGGGCGGAAGGAAATGAAGCAAATAAATGGTATTAATCCTTTAAACCTGAGAGTTTTAGCTACTGCATTAAAAAGTTGGCAGTGGTATCTTCTAATCCCAAAGCCCAAGTGCAGTGTATTATCCAGCAGACTGCATTCCCACACTTGACACCTCCCTAAAAGCTTTCCTGCATGTGTGCCAGTTTTATCAGCTACCTGGAGGACTAAAAGAGAACTCACTCACTAATTCCCAACCTTTGAGCAATCCCGCTCTGTTCCTTGAATGGCAGGGTGAATAGGGCACTATCTTTAGAAAGCCTTTGCTTGTTCAGTTATACCACCTTGCTTCGCTATTAGCCCTGAGCCCAAACCACACTACTTAGTAGAAGCATCAAAAGCATTCAGTGGTGGTCTAATTCTGCTCTCCCTGCTTTGCCCTGAGGTGTGAATGCCTTTGCTGTGGACCCTGAAAGCTGATGAGCAGTTCACAAAAGCATGATGAAACAGTGCAGGCCAAGACATGAAGAAAGAGTCAGTATCCAAGTAAGCCTGCAGGAAGAATTTAAAGAGCTAGCATAAAAATAACAGAATTAGGACATAGCCAGAAATGAGGATTAACACTAGACAACATCAGTGACAATGAGTGATGAGGATTCTCAGTTGCATGTCTAATATCAAAAATATTTCCACATGTAACAACCTGTACCCTAGTCCCAAGAAGAGTGAGCTCAGTGCTGAAATGCTGGAACAGCCATTTTGGATGAAATCTAGGTCCATGGAGTCCACTATGTGCCTGTGACAGTAGCCAGTGTCACACCCCACAGTGAAAAGACAGCAAATCCTCATTTCTAGGGATAAGCCTTGAAACAGCAGGTTTCTTAGTAGCAGTGAAAGACCTGTCACACTGCCTTGTCAATGGCCCCTGTGCGGCACAGCCTCCCCAACACACGAAGCTGAACCATCTTCTTGCTCCTACGTCAGAGGGATAAGGAAACGCTACCCAGTTAAAACCAGAATTTGACAGATTTAGTGTAATTAATACTGATGTTTAACGATTCTAGATCCTCTGCTCCCTCGCGAGTTCATCCATAAATGCAATATTTCTCTGGGTCTGCAAGGAACATGATACCTGTCCTTTGATCTTGTCCTCTTTTGAGTTGCAAAATATGATTTCATATTAAGATCTGGGGGAAGGGACTAACTGCTTGGAGTTTCGGTGTAGCATTACAATGTACTGAATGTATTTTTTTTCCAAATCACAGCTTCCCTTGGATTCTGTCACAGAAAGGCTGACACACCGGACAGACTGGGGAAGAAATTAGATCATACGCAATCTGTTACTCTCCACCTTTTTTTTTAAGACACCTGAAGCAGATAAAAAACCAGAGAGAGGGTGTCAGATCCCCACTGGGTATAAACTGGCATAGCTCTGCTACAGTCGCTGAGTAGAATGAGTCAATATATTGATACCTACTGAGAAGTTGTCCTGTGTATCTTAAAATATTAACACCAGAGTCAACATGGAGTAAAAGGGAAAGGGGCTTTCACCTCATCTGTTCAGATCTCCAGCCTAATGAATGTACGACCTCCCTAACATACACACTTGATAAAATGAGCCCAGCTGAGTCAGAGAGGCACTGCGGCACCCATCTGCCGCTCCCAATCACCCTCCTCCTCCCAAACACCCACCATTTGCCCCAGAATACACCTTGCTCTGCTGCCACACTCCTGTGTTGGGCAAGAAGTCCCCTGCCGCAGAAGAAATAAAAATAATAGCCTAAGCAGGCTTCTAAAAATCAACTATCTACCTGCAGTTTTTTATTTACAAGTAAAATGGTCCACATTCTGCTATTACTGATATCAATGTAAACCTGGAAGATTGCTGTTAAAGACAGCAGAACAGAACTAGGATCAGACCCAGTACTCTCCTATTGTATCTGAACTTACAGCATATTTTGGCAGTATGTAATGTGCAGTCTCACTTTTTCTTGTGCACATTGTACCAGATCGTGAACACATTATTTAACCTTGGGAAACATGAGGACTTTTCTTCATTAACTATTTTACCAGCATTACCCTCTGTGAGGCCAATCCATAGCTCCTTGCTCAGACAGAGGAAGATTTAGAGGAAACCACAGCCAAGTGGTACTTTGTCTGGCTGTTAGACGATCAGAAAAATCCTATGGTATTTACGCATATAACAGCTGAGAAACAGACAGTGCTGGGTATCTGTGGAAGTACCTTTTACAACTTTTTGTACAGCACTCTCTCTCCCAACTGCAGGAGGCAGTTAAAAAGACAATTTCCATACTATGAAGGGCAGCGGTTTGCTGCCTGGAATGGAGGGTGAAGAACAGCAGCAGCGTTGTCCTCCTCAGATCCCAACACAAACCATAAAGCATTGGCAGGACCTATGCGTTGCCCTGCACTGTGAAATGCAGCTTTCCAAATTTGGTCCATTAGATGCAGTATTTGGCCTCATAATCTCTCCCCAGCACCAGCAGACACTTAGGAACCAGACTGGAGAAACTTTGGGAATTCTCAGCTGTGTCATACAGCAAGAGAAATAACCCAAAAGACTGGACTGCCCTGAAAATCTCTGGCATGGATGTGGTTAGTTCTAAAACCACAGTGGACTGTGGTCAACAGCCTTTGGGGATTTCTGCCAGGTTGGAAAACTTTAATATAGACATGCTGGGCAGAGGATTAAAACTCTTCTGTACTACATGTCAGGAATAAACACAAGGCGATTCAACTCAATCCACTTAATGCCTTCTTGTTCCTGTCACACCTGTAAATGCTACTGACCATCACCCAGAGACATGCTTCTCTAGGATAAGCATTTTTCCCATCCAAGGGAGGTTCCTCACGGTTAGATTTGAAGGACCACCCTGTCCCTCCTCCCCTCCCAGCCTCTGCTTCCTTTGGCAGCATTCTGATGCAGATTTTCTTAGATAATACAGTTGCTTTAATGTTTTAAAACTAAAGACTTCTTAGATTGAAAAATGGTCTTCTAAAAATGGCAACATCTTACTTTTCAACATTTTTCATTTTTGAAACATTTTAAATGCTAATTCTTTTATCAAAAATGTTATTGGAACTGTTATCAAAATGGTTATAACTGTAGTAAAACCCCTTAGAACATGAAAAACAAATCCATTTTGAACCCTATGAAACAGAAAAAGCATCAAAACCTCTATATTGAAAGGGTAAGTTGAAAAATATTTTCCAGCCCAGCTCTTTAGAAAGGCAGGCAGTTAACTCACTCCTTGCTGCACTCTCTCCCTCTCCTCTCTTCTCTGCAAACGCAAGCACTGAAATGAGGTTGGCATTCATTCTCTTTCAATGTGGACACAACAAAGACTGGATTTTCCACCGCCTACCTGCCTACAAAACCTACCAACCAGTGTTTCTAGGGGGCTAGCTATTCACATGCCCACAATTTCATGTACAAATTATGAAGTATACAGCTTAAGGACACTCTGAATGGACTGCTCTTCTGGGGTATACTTTGCAGGAAGAGACACAGACTGCTAAGTGGTCCAGACCACATGCATACAACCACTGCTGCTGCGCACACACATCAGTGGTAACTGCTTGGGTCTCTCCCCAGAGCTATTTAAGCTGTAGGAAGTAAGCCCAAGGAACAAGAATTAGGGATGCTACTTGCCTTTTACCTCTAAAATACCAGTGCTAGTGAATACTTGTATGGGAAATCAACAACAACAACAAAAAGGGAGAAAGTAAAACCATTCTTGAGACATGAATTAAGATCTTTTTAAAGGGTGATGTAATGATGCCCAGCTGTCACAAAAGCCACTGCACTCTGATCCTTTCTCTCCCTCTTGTTTAAGTGCTTTCTGGGAGCACAGCCTTGTAGAGATTCAGTGTAACAACTAAAAGGGTTGTCATGTTTAATGGAGCCAATGATGGCTAAATCTCAATCCCTGGTTAATCATTTGCTCTTGCCAGCATGGTGAAGCTGAGCATCTCAAATCTCCAGGACAGTTATGTTAATGGAATAAGCAAAAAAAGTCAAGTGAGATGCTATCTGAGCCTGCCTGATGAGATTGCAGTTTGCAGACAACCCTGGCTTATCTTAGATGATGAAGTATCAGGGATAGACAGAATGCATCAAGTCTGTTTCCCCAAGACCTTGACTTGCTGGTGGTAGGGGAATATGAATAACATCTAGGCAGCTCAATATAGACTAAATGAGGAACTGGATAAGATCATGGTGGTAACGAATACTCACTTTAAAAATATCCCCAAATACCTAGTCCAATAACCACGCAATGCAAAGGATTAAGCTTCTGGTATACATTATTTTAGGAAAGGTAAATTAAGGGTAAAACCAAGGACTCCATTTTAAATGTAATGTGTATAAGCAGACTTACATCATTCTTTCTATGTGCATACTTACCGTAATACTTGACTTTTATATAGTCAAAAACTATTATGTATCTCAAAATGCTTTACAAAGCTGGGTCGCTATCGTAATTCTCATACGTAGGAGGAAAGTGCAGTAAGTAGTTTGCGTAATTTGGCTAAGATTATAAAACCAGAAAATGGAAGGTCCAGAAACAGATTCTCAGACCCCGCTCTCCTCCAGATTCACAAACACACCGCCATGTATCAATGATGTTAGCAAGAAAGAGTTCAATAAGAAAGACATAGGCAGAGATCTTGCAAAATGAAGACAAATGCTGTCCCACAGGTCTGTGATCTCATCACAGAGAAATAAATTTTAAAATACCTAGTTTAGGTATGCAAATCCATAATGTGTAGAGACAAGCAAGGATTATTCATTTATGCAAATGTGTATTATATGTGCCTGAACTAGGTATTGTAACGTATTACATTAACACATCATATTGTTTATCCTTAAACAATATATTGCCTAAACAGTGATTTGTTTGGGCTTTAAATTTATCTAGCTTTAAACACCGAAAATACATGTTACGGCACCTAGCAGTGAAGGTGGAACTGAGCCACAGTCCAGGCTTGCTCTAGTAGCAGGTTACAGACTGGAATTTCTTGGTGCAGCATTAGTGTTGAAGTTCACAATGAAGTATTCTCACAACAGAATCAACCATACTTTAAGAAGTCCACAACCACAACCTGGTTTGGAAAAACCCACAGGAGTGGGTTCATTCCACAGTGGAGGTTAAAAGAATACCATGACCTTATTACTGATGCACGACACTGCTCCATTGTCTTTGAATGCTTTTTCTCAGAATCCCACCAGTACCAATTTCAATTTAAAAATTCCTATCCCACTAAAATCCCAACTACAGAGTTATAATACAACAATCAGTTTTAAAGCTAAAAACTTGGGAAGATAATGGTTTAGAATATTCACTTCCAGAGCCCCAGTCACCTACAGCTAAGATCCAGAAATACTTCTCATTGCTCCTGCTGTTCAAGCCACGCTGTAACAAGTAAGGGAGAAAAAACAGCAACTATTCTGGGAGCCTTCTAAATGGATTAATGCTCATGTAACCTGGGCTTTCAGAATGGTTCTAACGGCATAGATGTGCATTTTTGTTTGCATTTGTGTCCAAATCTTTTTATGACTAGCATTGGTTGAGAATTTTCCACCGAAGGGTAATTCATCAGAAAAACTATTTATAGGAATTGTTCTATATTTGATTTTAAACAAGTTTCGGCATTTAACAATAAGGCTTCAAGTTTCATTAAAAAACATGTTTTGTTTACAAAGCTTAATAAATACTTAATAAAGTTAAAAAATGTCAAAGATTGAAACTCTTGTAATCATGTCGTTATAACCATGATGATCAAAGGATATAAATGAGCAAGGTTTGCCTTTAATAGACCAACTGGTATAGAAGGATAAAATGCAAAATATAAGGAACACAAACCCTATTCAGATCTAAAAGAGTAACAGCAGCTTTCAAAGCTACATGCAGGTTTAGACTAACAGCTCTGAATTTAACATTGTTAGCTAATAAATTAGTCAATTTGAGGGAACAGGTTACTTCTACCTGTAGATCCACAGGGAGTGGTACTAGCAAAAGGAGAGGTAATATGCTCTCTCCCTCAGCGGAACAGAGAGAGAACTAATTATTGTCTATAGGATGTGAACGAGTTCACAGGCAGCAGGATGTAAGAAGAAATACAACATACTATAAATCAATATTGCTATACTAAGCCCTTGAATTTTAGAGTCTAACAGAGTTAAAATTTTAGTTTCTAAGATCTTCCTTCGAAACTGTTTTGAAGGACTCCCTTGAGGATCAGTGCTGATAGTTTAGAGTGGTTATTGGTGAAAAATGTTCTCCCACTGTTAACTGGATGTTTCTGTTTACTGAACGTTGGTGTGAGTTCACCATGGTACACAGCAGGTTTCTGGTCTCACCAGCTTAGGTTCCATGAGGGCTTTTGCAGCATTGGATAACTTTGCTGCATTGGTCCATATTCTGGACCACACATGTTAAATCCAAAGCTTTGGATGGTTTTACTGTGAGTGATATTTTAGTATGGTGACTATAGAAACCAGACCATCTGTGGCTTGGTTTCATGGAATGAATTTTGCTTCTGGTGATGAATTCAGCAAGGTTGTTGCAGAGGTAGTTTGAGGGCTACAGGCATTTTAGGGAAGGAATGAATTCTGGGAAAACATCTTTTAATGACGTTATTTTTTTCCTATAGAAGTTTAATGGTTTTCTGTTAAGTTCCTGAATGTGGTTTCAAGTCATAAGCAAGTGCGTACAATGGGTGCATTTGTGCACAGAGAAAGGGTTGTATTATCATTATTTTGCACCAGGTGCTTGGATGTTTCACATAAAAATATGATCCATCTCCCTTGAGCAGTAGCTCTTGAAAGAAGATAGTTGGACCAAACCTCTCTGAATTCCTTGGAATAGCCAAGCCAACATTTTCAACATTTTGGGCTTTTGTCCTATTTCATAGATGGAAAAAAGGAAATCTTGAATAAACTAAGTTCATTCTCTTTACCCTACCCTACGCACATCATGGGTTACAACAGAGGGAAGTCCTTTCTGCCCAGGCCAGGAGTTCCTTGGCATTCCTTTTCTGCTGCTGAGTCTGCCAACTGCTAGACAAATACAAGAGATAAATAAAGTTTTTCATCCAATATACATGAATGCTCTGCACACTCCACAGCTGAGGCTGAAACTGGGTTCCACAGGTCAGAGCTACTTCTTTAACAGTGCAAGTACAGACTCTGCTGGCAAAGGAAGTGAAGTGACCTCTAGCCAGCTGGGAGCACGGTGCCAGCACACCAGACTGTCTTGATGCCAAATATCTTCAGATTTGTAATGGCAAAAGTAAGATCTGGCTGGTTATGCCTCCCAAGCCACTAGGAAATAAGCAAGTATTTCAATTCCCCATTACTACCTGGGAGTTTAGAACACGCAGAGGTGAAGCTCTGATTTGTCTAGAGCTATAGCAGAAGGCAGGGTCAAAACAGTACCCATACTCAGAAGCTGTTGCTTCCATATTCCTTGTTAAGATCACTCTGCCTCTTTCCCTGTGGGATATTCTTATCGGAAAGCTGCTCTTTGGGAGGTTTACATTACTTTAGGTGAAAACACTAAATAGAAAGTACGTACTTCTATGCAACATAGACTGTAACTGAAACACTGTGAGTACCTGGCAACTGCTGTTTGAAAGTGGACACAACAGGTTTAACACCAATGCAGTTTGGAGGCAGAAGAGAAAACATTTCTGGCAGCACTTAGCATGGCTGAGGACGTTTTTATTACACACAAATGCACAAAAATCCAGCTTTTCTGCAAAGTAATGCATAGTCTGTCTCTCACACACCTGCACACATATTGTATTTCCAATCCTCAGAACTCCCGGATACAGGTTACTATTAGAAAGAGAAAGAGGTATGGTTGCCATACACACAGATTTCCCCAAAGATGCTTTATTCTTCTATCTGGAAATTCTGTTTGAGGAAGCTGGAAAGTTACGCACATGTGTCTGGCATTTCTGGACATCCAGTTTTCTGGTGCTCATACCCAGGTCAATGCTATAATGCACGTGCAGTGAGCCAAATATTCCAGGAAGACCCGATGCACATGCACTGTACCAACAATCAGCCCACAAACAGTAAATCAAAAGTATTGGAGACACTCTGGACTCGAGGTACATGCATTAATCACGAAGATCAACACCTCTTGGTAATGTCAGACTAAATATGCATGTGCCTCCTACCCGTGTGCATGTACTTCTGCAAGGAAATCCTAGACAGAAACATAGCCATGCCACCAAATAAAAGCAATCTGAACAGTGCAGTGGATCGGACATCACCAGTGCCAGGTTGTACTGTCAGGTTTGACTCTGTGCACAGCTGTATTCAGATAGCCTAAAGTCTATTAACCTCTGAAGCCTATAGATTAGGCACCCTGATGGCCTGCAGTGAAGTGACAGAAAGCAGCAAACCCAGGGACTTCAGCAGAACTCAGGCTATTTAAATGGGGCAACAGTTTCTGACTCAGCAAACTGCTTTCCCTCTCCATGTCCCATTTTCTCTTCTTAGAACAAGAAATACAAAAACTGGTTGCCTGTCCTCTATCAGTGCTGTGATGCTCTAAGAAGCTACATAAAATGCTTTGAGATAGCAATGTAAAAATAGCTAAGCAAAAAGTTAGCATAAGGAACAGACATTAATAAAGAATAGCATGTGAAATTATTATAACTAGGATAAAACCACAACGAGTCTCCTTCTCAGTTCTTTACAGCATAAGGTGATCATCATTTGTGAGGTCAAGGAAAAAAACCCACAACCCTCCCTTGGGATATACAATTAAATATATCAAAGAGGTTATTTGCATCCATCTGTAGCATCTGGCACTGGCCATGGCCAGAGACAGAATACCAGACCAGATGGACCAATGTGTATGGCAATTCTTATCATCTTGTGAGAATAATTTCTTCCTTCAGGTTGGATATGTCTCTTCTAATTGTGGATCAACATCTAACCCAAATTGGTGCTGACGTATCATTGATTGTGCTGTGAGTTTATCTGCAGCTCAGCATTCTGGGACAATTTAGTCCCTTGCTTACCTCAACTCTAATGCAGGATTTCTTTATCAGTGAATTTCTACATTCACTCATACATTTTCCAAGCCTTGTCCTCAGAGATTACCGACAGAATCCATGACTCAACTGTAATTTGAACCAAAAATCTTTTTTAGTTCCTGAATCTTTGCTACTGGAAGACTGTAGCCTACAAGACTGTAGACTATAAGACTCCAAATGATTTTCTTATAGCTACAGTCTTGTCTGTGAATTTATAGAGCCTAGGTATGCATGGCAGGATCCTAAAACCTTGCCATGAATTCTTTTGGAATGACTGCCCTGTTTTTCTGTGGTTCACTCCAAGATATGCAGAGATAGCAAAGATAACAGAAATCTCATCTTTTGCAAGAGCCAACCATTGCATTTTGGGGTTTTTTGTACAAGGATCATGTAAGTAATAATGATTATTGAATTTTACAATTTTATCATTATATTATAAATAATTAGAAACCATTAGCACTGCACCATAAAATGATGACATTGCATTGTCATATCACATAAGGGACTCTCTATTGCCATATTTTGAACTTCTTGACTAACTAGGACTTCTGTAAACGCAGTTGAGTTCAGTTTACATGAAGGCCAGGGACTGAATCAGACTCCCTAGAAGGCGCCCTTGAATCCAACAGGAAATCCAGAAAGGTTATAGAAAAGGGTTGCTGTAGGATGGTCTCTCAGGCTGTGAAATGGGATAAAAGAAGAAACAAAGAGCTGCTGAAGATACGACTACTTTGTCTTTACTCAGTATTTGGGGGGAAATAGTTTCCACACACAGCCCCTAGCCCTTTCTTGAATCTGACTCAGCTTCCCTATGGACATGAATTACGCATAATCCTAAACCTCAGCAGAAACATGAAAACCAGATACCGCTTCTGAAAAGAAGCAAGCTTCACTGAGGAGAAATACCACGGGTATCCCTATGTACACATGCAGGGCTGCCCCGACAAAAATGCCCGCTATTCAGACACTGCATTTGAAGAAACGGCTCCTTTTTGTCTCCTGCTGCATACCAGGGGAGCACAGGCAGGGCAAGCTCACCCCCTGAGGCACCACTGCAGACCGCAGTACAGCCCAGCCTTTACCTGGGCCTGTCCCAGTGACCGTCTTAGTAATACAAATGAAGCATTGCCTAGCTCTTCCTGTGCTGAGCAGCAGCGGAATTCACACTTTCTCCCTCCATAGGAAACTTTTTTTTTTAAAGTGCCTTGACTTTTTAGACCAGTAAGTAACCAGCTAAATGCATTAATGTCTCATTCTAGATACTGGCAATAAGGCTTCCAAGAACACAAGCAATGGTTTAAAAAAAAAAAAAAAGCTAAATGAGTCTTTCAATCATCACAGTAAATGGATTTGTAAAAACATATGGAATACTTTGAAGTCTGGGTCCAAGATCAAAAAAGCGTATGGCTAAAAGACCACTGTAAATTGAACAGCAGCAGCACGGGGCTCTGGTGGGCAAGTTGCAGACCCTACAGCATTCTGCAGAGCAGCCTGAACCTCCTCTGTTCAGATCAAGAGGAGCCAACAGGGCAACCCTGCTGCTGAGCTCTGATACTCCTCCTTCCTTTCCTGTTTCTTTAGTGTATTTTTTCCTCCAGCTTCAAATTGTCCGTGTCTTTTGTTGAGAACTGTTTGGATCCTTAATGGTTCTTCTGATAATCCTTGCCTCCTTTACTTCTGATTAAAGAGAAAGAGAGAATGGGAACTGTACCCTTGACTGATTTACACTTCAGCTTAATTTCTATCTTCCTCCTCTTCTCTTCCTCACCTCTTCTTTCCCTTGCTAGCTGAAATCACCTCAGTAACTTGTTCACAGTTTTTGGTAAAATGAATTAACTGAACAGTTGCAGACAAAATTTAACTTGTGACAGAAGCCGAAGACAGTGAACAGGGACGTTGAAAGTAGAGGCTGGGGTGATGCGGTCAGCTCTTTGGGTCACTGGTGTAAAAAATCCCCACCGAGTTCTGGAACCAGCAAAGAGAAATGCATGTCCCTAATGCTCCTTGAAGCAGTAAATGAAACCATCACCAGCAGCAGAGAATCACTCGCTCCCAGAAAGAAGCAATGGTTTAAACTCACTGCATTTAACCACACAGCCCAGGCATTCCCCATTTTTTCTGACACTGTATTCTTGGGATAAGGATCAGTATTTCTTTGTAGAACTGGCTGCATGAAAAGGTACCAATCATTCTCAGGGCATTACAAGGATGCATTCCCAGGACTTCATGCAAAGACAGTACCAGGAGCCATAGGGCTGTGATGGTCCCTAAATTCAAATGACCAAATATCCTGGATGAAGTTCAAAATTATCTTTCCAGTATGTTGGGAAAGAACACTAACAATACAGTGCTTTTCCCTTCAGGTGGATGATGTCAGAGATTTTAAATACTCATCACGTTTCCGCACGACAGCATAAGGAAACTGAAACACCTGGCAATATATGATGCACTCCTAAAATTCGCTATCCAGTATGTCAAAGTAAGCCAGTGGCAGAGCTAGGGAAAAAGTTTGGGGGTTCTTGTCCTCAGTTCTGCTCAGTGCTGCTGCTGAGGAAAAATCTCCTCAGCATTGCCCATTGCCAAGTGGGATTTGGCTTCTCTGACATCAATGGCAAAAGTTCTTACCAAGGAATCAACAAAGGGCTCGGGTTTTCACCATTGCTGTAACTCAGCTATCAAGTATTAATTAGTCCAGTAGGGGAGGCTGCTTCTTTTGCCAGTGTATATTTTTCTGATGACTGGGCCAGGAAAAGTAGCCTGAGTCTATGGCTTATTAAGTAGAAACCAACTTGTCTGCATAACAATTAGCTGAAATGAAATAAGCTTAGATATACACTACTGACATTCATAAGAGCAGAGTTTGCCACCCTGATCTTCAGTTGCAAGACATATCCTTTTTTTACTAGGCTAATACACATCGATTCCTGAGCACAGGCACATCCATCACCCTACTCTGTTGCAGTATTACTACTGTAAGCCTGGCACGCCCATAGTGCCTAGTGTCAGAAAAGCAAGTCACCAGGTAAAGGGATGCTTGCAGGGCACAGACACTTTTCTCCAGATTCTACATAGAAAAAAAGTTTAAAAAGAAGATAGTAAGAATTCTCTGCTCTGTTTCTCTTCTTCAAGCCTGTATAAGGTGCTGAATACATTTCTCAAAGAAAATTAGTTTCTTTTCCTTTTCCTTGCCTCTAATGAACTGCCTCTGAATGCATGAGGGCACAGGAAGGAGAGCAGACTCCGTGGTGAGATAATAAAAAGTGAAAAGGCATTCAAAGCCATCAGTATCTTGCAAACCTACACTGACGGAAATATGCTGGACTGCAGACAGGGGAGCAAGATCAGAGCAACTTGGAATAGCTTTGGCATTAATTACTTAACTGCAAAGAAAAGATGACATTGGGGGAGCAGGGGGTTCTCCTGCAATCCTACAGAGAGATTACAAAAGCAGATGTCTAGATACAGGCCACCAGCACTCCTAAACACCGCACTCTGTGGACATCAGTGAACAAACAACTCTTCTGTGAAAGCCACAGACATCATAATTATCAGTAGAATAATTAGAATGTGAAAAAAGCATGAGTGGCTACCATTAGACAAATAAATCAAGAATAAAGGAAAGACGAAAATGTCAGGTTTTTACCTACTGTTCCCACTTTCACTTCACGAGGTACTAAAAGACCCAAAGCACTTGGTAGGTCAGAAAATGTGTCTATAGAACTACAAGCTCCAATAGTCTTTGGAGTGCAACTGTCTTAGATGATCACCATAACTCAGAGAAGTTACAAAAGATGAAGTACAAGAAAGTTAGAGGTTTTAATCCAATAAACACAGGAATTCTGACCAGACAGTGAGAATCTTTCCACTGTAGACAGCCAAAGACCTTGGCAGAACCCATTTGCTGTGTCCACCCAGTGTAATAACTGAATCAAAATGAATCAAGCCTTTTTTTCCTCTTCTTTTCTTGTCTTTGAAAACACTTGCATTTCTTCAACAATTTCAGGTCAATTCTTATTTTAGTGAAACATGTTCACTTGGCCTGCAGAAGGCAGGAAAATCTCAAACCATCTTGCAACCTTTGCTAGCACAAGTACATGCTTAAGAAGACAGTTTTCCTGCTTGACAAAATGAGCAGTGTTGAAAGTTTTCAATTTTAATAAAACACTGGTAGATCTGGCTTCTCCACAGCCATGTTTATGTATGCTCTGTAGCTGAGATAAGGAGAAACATTGTTAATGACCAGTGTGCTGTTGTGTTCTCTCCCTTAACCACTCTGTAACTGCCTTCCCAAAGCTATTTGGGAAATTTCTGTACTCTGCTGCTTTGCCTTCATAGTATGGTTGGAAGCCTTCACCAACAGTGAACATTTTGTGCACTGAAACATCTGGTAGCTGAAACAGAAAACCTGCAGAACCAGCTAGATAGGTATATTTCCAGATACTGTTCCTGCAACATCTACACTGGCTGGGGTCATTAACCAAACCAGCTGGAGCAGCAGCGGCAGGCTGCTGTAACTGCAGGATCCAGCTGTGACAGGGAGTCACAAAAACACTCGTTGGGCAGCACAGCAGATAAGCAAGGTACCAAAGGGTTCCATACCCAGTTGATGTCATCCAGCATGATGCTAAAGATCAAATTGTGGAAAAAAACAAACTTCGCCTCCTCTCCCCTTCCCATCATTTGATCTGCTTGATGTAGATATTCTGAATTTGTTCTAAATTCAAAACCACACTCCAAGGATAGCGTGGAGATGGATTTACTCTACTGTTATTACATGGAGCCTGGCCAGTTAAATAAACAGGAGTCAGCCTGATAGTACTCTTTTCCTGAGCCCTCTAGAAAACAAAGTCTTCCCTGATTCTTTACCATATGATATTCACAGAATGAGCGAAGGGTCTTTTTTTAGCAACACCTTACGTCTTTCTGATTCATTCACCTTGTCCCTTGAGCTTCTGCAGACACAAGGTGCTCTATAGACTGTGAAATATTTTCCACCCTCCTCTTCTCCATCACCGAGAATGCAAAGAAATGAAAGGTGCAAAACTAAGAGATGATAAAGTAAACCTTAGCACTGGATCAATTTAGTAATGTCCTTTATCAGCCTGCTATTCACGCTTAGCAACCACTACAGCTCACACCAACTTCATTTTCATTTTAATACATCATACAGAAAAGCAGCCTAAATATACATCCCCAGATCTAAAGCATATAATCTGTAAACTACAGGAACAGGCAGATCATTTCCATTAGTTTCTTATGTAGCAAAAACCACAATTTACACGCAAAGCATATAATTATATTCAAATTCTAAAAGACAGTGTCGGAAGTACTTTAAATTCATAGTTTGGGGGAAAGTCACTCAGGGGTATAAGTAGTTATGTTTTAATGTGCAAAAACAACACACACGCACACAAAGAGAGTGCAAGAGAAGTAATTTGTGAGAGTGGTGAGGGAGCTGTGGCGAATTGCAGGCCTCCGGTCCCAGTGGCTCCCTGGAATTCGGCACAGCCGGCACTCCAGCCAAAATGTTTTCCTGCTCCTTTGGAAACACCAATGCTGGCATATGGCACCACAGCCTGTTCAGACTTCAGAGCCATGAGGGAAAATGCTACTGAGATCTATGTCCAGAATTTGAAGGCGTCTTGCTTGTCCTTCAAGCAGAGATCAAAGCAGGCTCCAACATCTAAAGCCCAAGAGGATTATTGGGATTTCATACACTTTTGTGGCTCCCTGCCAGGGATCTCAAGGCACAAAAGTACACCAGGACTGCTCACCTCACCTAGGGGATAAATGGTTTTCTCTTCATTTCACAGATGAAGGAAACAAGTCAGAAAGAAAGGCAGTGTTTCACCAAGGTCATACAACAAATTGGAGCCACTGGTCAACAGCATGTCATCTTGTGCGCAGAGGTTACACAGAAGACATAAAAACCACCTTCTTCTCTTTAGTGCAAGTGATCTTTCACAGTTATCAAAGCCCACCAGAACAACCGAAATGCAAAACTGAAAAATGTCTGCCAACCCACACGGGACCGTCATCCTGGGCAACCACACAGACAGCCAGTCTTCTTAAGGCACAGCACATGGAAATAGAGAAAATATGGTCATCTTGTGTACTTCCCAGACATCTTGCACTTATAAGCTCTTTATTCAGTTACCATCTGTATGGCAAACCATGAACTTTCCCACGTCCAGCTGAAGACTCTCCTGTTCTTTTTGGTGTTCCCACCTTAGAGGACCTAGGTATATTTCCCTGCTTCTAGTGAGATCTTGTGTAAGGAATTTGGAGCTTCCAACAGCACTGTATGTAATAACCCAGTAACTATCATAACATTGTTCAAGCAAGTATTTTCATGCCATGGCAAAACAAAAAAAACAAAACAAAAAAAACCCCCAAAACAACAACCAAAAAAAAAACCACCGAGGAAAACTGGCCAGCATCTTTAAGAAAAATGTCTTCCATTTTTCAAATGCAGAAATGTTATAAAAAGTACCATTCTCATTCTGCAGCATTCTGACTGTGTAGCTTGTGTCACAGATCCCAATATTCTTTACAACTTCAATGCCTATACAAAGCATACAGCAGGATCCTTCATCTGTCTTTGAAATGCAGTCACCTTTGCAGTAGAATGTGGCAGTTGCTTGACAAGTCAGGGCTGTATTATCCAAAAGCACAAATCATAAAGAGAAGAAGAAACCGCTCTCCAGTCTAAATTGCAAAGGAAATATAAGGTGGAAGAAAGCCCTGATCTAATTTTGACTCAGGGCTAGCATTCACACTTTTTTGCAAAATGTGCTATGAGATACTGCATAAGCACAAAGCAGCTATCAGAAGAGTATTTTTTTAAACGCATGTCTTAAGAGACTGCACCTTCAGCAGCACGGGTCTCAGCAATGTTTCAAAGGGCACAGAGACATATTAAATCAGAATGACAGGGTTCAACAATAACAGTAGGTTTCTCATGTTCCAGATCTCAGAAAATCACTGGGATCTCCCAGGATCAAGTATCACGCAAACAGACTTAAGCTTCAGTTTTACAGTACAGTGCAAGTTATTCCAAGTTAGGAATAGTTAATACTGACCACTCCATAGGACAGTAAAATAAGAAGTGAAAGCACCTCATCCGAAACTGTGTCATAGAAAAGTTTGCAAACAGTAAGTCAAATAGTAACCTCGCTTTAAGGAAACAGCCTTTGCATATACCAGAATTTTCCTGCGTTCAACTACCTAACACTGTGATTTCTCAGAAGAGCTACAGAGACTCAGCGCAGGGGGGCAAAGCTCAGCTACGGTCACTTAAACAAGATTATACGGGACTAGTGAGTTTGGATGCTTAGATTTCTGGATAGCAAGCTTGAGACAATTTAAATAGACCTCACCTTTCTTTAAAAAAATAAATCATTGTTACTGTCTCTGAGGAAGGGAATGTAAACATTCAGGCATACAGAATCACTAGGCTTTTCAAAAAAATTAGGCTTCATTGTTGATAGAAACTAGAGGCAAGCTGCAGAAAGTAGACAGGCTTCTAGCTTTTCACCTTTGCAGAACTTAACTGCAACCCTAATTTCAGCTCTGAATAAAGTTAATTTTACTGGATCACTGACTGCTCTGTATAGGATGATTTTGTCCCTTTTGTTAAAGCTACCAACCTTTGCTCAAAGTAATCTCCCGATGATGGAGGAACAGGGAAGGTCCTGATCAGTACCAGGGGACGTGCAGTGCCAAGGACCAAGAACTAGTTTTCTATTTTACAGAAAAGGTGGGATTGCAGTAACAAAGGCACTTGAGATGAGGAATAAGTCACACTGGAGGAGAAGCAAGGAGTAGAAGATGTGTATTATAAAGAGGGTACACTGTCACAGCTGTGCGTGGCAAACTTTGACGCTGGTTTGCAGAATACCTGCCTATTTCATGGAAACACTCTGTTGATTTGTCCAAGCATTTGTTTTCATTAGCTAATTTAAAAAAAAGATATAAGAGATAGAAACACTTCATATAAATGACAGGACTTCTAAGAACTGACTAAGGCCTGAGAGTTATGCCTACAAGATCTGGTGACTGCTCACTGCCAGCCCTCATGACAAGCCTTCACTTTTTGCTGTGACCGTCCAACAGCCTGAGCAAGCCTAGTCCCCACAAAGTGAAGACCAAAAGAGAAATGCCCCTAGGCCCGCCACTGCTCCCATAGCTGCCGCTGCACAACAATACTCTGAAGGCTGGGGCAACCTGCAGGAGGCATCACGTTGCCTCTGCGCACTCCTGCTCCCCACCCATTAAGGAGGGCCAGAGAAAAAACAGCTGGAGGAGAAAAGGAGAAACCAAATTAATTAATTCATCACTAAGACAAAACACACACAAATCTCTTCATTTTATCTGTCAACCGCAGGCATGCATTATTCATCAGCTGAGGCGATGAAGACATGTAAAGAGGGGCTGTGAAGCCACTGCTCCAGGCTCTGGTAAAGCAGCTGACCGGGACAGGGTGCTAAATAGCTAAAGGGAAGCACATGTGGACTTTGAATAAACACAGCCCCAACTTTGTTCCATGGTTGGATTTTTTCATCCCTCTGTCCCACAAGCCCTTAGTGAAACAAAGAGGAATCATGGCTTTCCCTTCCTATTGTTTGGGTAGAAAGATTCTGCCAGTCTAGGAAGGTCCTCACATGGAAAAAAAATTTCTTGTGACTTGCTGAAGTCCCCTCCTGGCTAGGCTTGCTCCCTTGCTGACAGGGAGGTAAACCTGTTACAAAGACTTTCTCCTTGAGAAGATGCACCGTGCCAAGTTTCACATTTGCAGGTTGCAGCTCAACTACCGGAAAGCACCAGCTTGGTGATTTCAGAATTAACTCTCATAACACCAGCACTGTAACCACTGCCAGATCTGGGCCTGGTCCTGTTCAAGTTAAGCCACAAGAAGGTTTTCCACTGATTTTAAAGGAGTACTGAACGCGGACTCCAAACAAGTGTTTGCTGCTTGCAAGACATTTTCCTTTCTTCTGTTGTAGATACTAATCTGCTTCTTCAAACAGACTGAAATCTACTGAGATGTATGAGAAAAAAGCAAAATACGGTTAGATCCAAAACCAAGCCACAGTGGTCAGCACTGCTGACTGGGAGGCAACATGGCAGGGTGACCACAGTCCTGACCTGATTCCTTCCAAAACCAGTATGAATGTAGCCACTGATTAGGACAGGAATCAGAGTGAATTTTTTATTTCCTCCTAGCAAAGAAAAAAATCAAAGTCCCAGGAAACACAGGGAGTGCATGGCCTCCCTAGGATCTGACTCCTCAACACTGTCACAGATCCAAATTCCAAGGGCCTCTGTCATGCAACAGTGAAAGAAAACACAAAAAGAAACCATGCGTGTGTTTACAAGACCAGCTGTCTTTGTGGTTCTCTCCATTTCCCTTGATTCCTTACTGCAATGAGGACACAGAAAAAATGCCTGTCTCTCAGTAAAGTTGATAACAGCTTTTGCTCAGGGCTCTTAAATGAGGCTTTGCTGGGCTTTCAGGGCAGATGGAAAAGTCATCAAGGAGAAAAGAACTATCATTTCTTGACCAGGAAAGAGAATGTGGACTCTCCCGCAGACTACTGCCTGCCTTTTACATCAAGGCTAACCACTATCACATTTTGCGACATCCTTGTCTCCTTTCCTCACAAGTGACCTATGAGCCAGGCTTTGCTATCCCTTTCCATCATAGGAGCACTCAGCTAGAAAAGCATGTCTGCGCAGGGCCAGAAGAAGAAGAACCAGTGTCAGAAATGAGGGAGAGGACAGGATGGAAGGAGAGGAGAAGGGAGGGGAGAGACCTGGGACAGTTGGTTGAAATGCCGCATGACATGGCTGCAGTAAGCGCTAGGAGGATGTGCTAGCAGGGCTGTGTCAGGGTTACAGGGATATTGAAACTTGGAGTATCGCAGCTAAGCACTCGGATGACCAGCAGAGCAGTCTGAAGAGTTCAAACAGCACAGCGAGGGATGGACCTCCAATTAAGGCTATGGGTACACTGGCAGAGTCATAGAAGGACCTCAGTATTGCAGGTCTGAGCCAAGGCGCGTTGGAGAGGGAACGGGCTCAGGAACAAAGCCAGGAGGCAGATGCTGCGGGTCACAACTGAACACCAGCAGAGAGGGCTGTGCTAGCAGGAGGTGCTTTGGCAGAGCTGCTAGAGGGCACAGGAAAAGGGTGGCTGAGAGCACTGCAGGGCAGGTTGCGGGTGCTCTGGCAGTGTGGGAGGGGGGAGCCCAGGGAGCTGCAGAACAGCACCATGCCGCAGAGGCGAGGACTCTGGACTGAAACGGCGCTGGGTAAAACAGATTGAGCTGGATGTGTGCGGCCAGTTCTGCAGACACAAGTGGCAGCACTCTGTCAGCCTATCAACCTCCCACTTCTATCCCAAAGCTCACATCCACCCCAAAAAGCAAGAGAAACACGTTCAGGCCCCACATGGGACGGGAACCAGTGCCATACCAGATATCAAGACCATCTGTTAAGCACCACCCGTGTGAAACTCAGTTATGGGTTATTAATCATTAGCAGCAGGAGCCCTGTTATTTACAGCAATACTCAAGGACCATGTGAGGTAGTCCCTACTGTGCTAAAGTGAGGGATATGAGGGCTCAGCCAGTCCCTGCCCCACAGGGTTTCCAACAGGAATAGCTAAAGGAAAAGCAAGCTGGGAGGGAAGAGAAGGACAGAGCTGGGTACAATGGCAGAGAATTCACTCGCCTTTCCAGTATATCATTACCTTTACCTAAAAGGTGGCAAAGCAGAGCTGCTGCAGGATTCACACCTCGGCCAGACCTGACCCTGACCTGCAGCCCTGCAGGTAAAGGGCCAGGCCCTGGGTTGCCTACCTCTCCTGGCTGATGCGGCTGAAGGCAGAAGCCAGGGGACACAGGGCAATGTGAAAGTGGAGATGAGGGTGAGTCCACACATCAGGCAGGCCTGGGCCAACTCCTCTCAGGGTGGCCAGACTCAGGAGAGCCGGGCAGAGGCAGTGCTGGTCCAGCTGCTGAGCACTGCTCAGCATTTCAGGGGCAGGATGCTGGTAGGCCCCCCCTCCCCCTTGGCATCCCTCAGACTCCCTCTTCCCCTTCTCCCTTGCTACCGGAGTGGAAACCCACCCCCTATTTATTTCCTGCCCCTGGGTTTCCCGGGAAGCCACTGCCAGGCTCCAAGCAGGGATCTGGGAGCAGGGGTAAGGAGACCTCGCCGTTTCCTTCGTACAGCCCGAACCACCCGACAACTTCACCACGGAAGGCTGCGAGCGAGCAAGCAAGCGGGCAGGGCAGGGGAGAAGCCGCGGCGGGCGCCTCCCCGGAGCCCCCGGCCGGCCCCCCCCCAGCGGGGCGCCCGGG
>VYXH01005549.1:100034-152190 GCA_013397275.1 Burhinus bistriatus | reverse complement strand
CCCCGGGGAGCCCCCCCCCCCCCCCCCCCCCCCTGCGGGGGACGGGACGTGCCCGCCTCCCACGGGCACCTCCTGTCACGCCGCGGTCCCGCTCTGCTGTGCAGGGGCCGCTCTTCGCGGGCGCGGAGCCGGAGGAGCCGCGGGGGCAGGAGCCCGGCGGGACGCGTGAGGCTGGGAGTGGGAGCGGGGGGGGGGCGGGGGCAGCCGGTACTCGGCCCTCTGCGGTGCCACGGGGACGCGCTTAATTAACACCTTCCCCCCGCGCCGCCTCGTCCGAAGCGCTCGTCCTACGGCCGCAGCAGCACAGGAGCAAAGTGAGAACCGAGCATGACTGCGCTCATTAAAACTCCATACTGCTTTTATAGATTATTATCTTTTTTGTTTGTTTGTTTGATGATGCTCCTGCAACAATAGGCTGAGTCCAAACAGGTATATTTACACTTAATCCTCGGAGAGTGAGGACTGCAGCCAGAGTTTGCAGCCCATAAATTAATAAATAAATGCGGTAGCATTATCTAGTAATTTATTGCCTATCAATCTGCATTGCAAAAATCCCTAGCCACACTGGGGAAGCCAGGCACCAACGGTGAAGTGACTTCTGCAGGATCACTCAGGGAGTCAGTAAGGACCTTTGGAAACGGAGTCAGCCAGCCCCAGGGCTGGCCTTGCACTGCACTGCCTCCCTCTTCTTCATTTATTCATTCAAACTGGAATAAATTGTTTATGACTAAGTTTCCTTGTTTTCCCTTCTAGATCCATGTTTGTAGGTGTGCTCACAAGTGCCTCAGAAGCCTGCTTGACTCATTTCATAAGTATTTCCCTAACACTGAGATGTGTTGTTTTCGGCCATTGATCTTGATTTGGTACGTGTCAGTAACTTGTAATGATCAGCCCAAGTTGCACACCTAGTACTTCTAGCTGAACCTGATACGCTCGTAATTTATTTTTTAGTAACTTGTATTACAGTTTAAGTGATCTAAATCAGGGGCGAGAACAGTCAGAAATACTTCAATGTTTTGTTTAATCAATGATTGTGGATGGTAAAGCTGGAAAGCAAGAATATTAGTTTCAAATTTATCCAACGTCTGCCACCTAAGAACCTCAGAGTGCTTTAAAATCTTTTATTAATGAAGCCATTCAACAGCTTTAGGTATTACTGTGCTGTTTTGCAGATAAGGAAACAGAGGCTTAAAGGCGTTAAGCCAGTGAGTGACTGATAGACATGGGAACTGAACAGAACAGACACAGAGATCCTCCATCCTAACAAGCACATGCTGTTAGTATAAACGTTTGACTGATCTGGTGGCCATTTGTTAGCCTTTAAGTGTGAATATCAGCCTCCTCACAACAGGGCACACAGCCAGAGACAGGGGTGAGTAACCTGTGGCACAGGTGCCTGCTGGCTGGCAGATTTGCGCTGCCATGCACAGGGCACAGAGCAGTTTTATCTGTGCAAGACAACTGTTCCCGGCCCTGAGTTTTGTTGAGGAGACTGGAGTTGCTGCCATATATGTGGTGGGATACCAAGAAGGATCCTGTCTTCAAGAGGATGCTGCCCCCTGCTCCTAACTGTACTTAAGAGAAGAGACAGAAGATAACCTGACATATCACTTTTGAAAGGCTGCTGACCCATGAGGATGCTCCTGGCATCCACCTTGAATCCCTCACCACAGAAGTCCTGACTTTCACCAAGTCCATAGACAAAGTACTCTGAAATATTTATTGTGTTGTTAAATTGTGTTAATAAGGGACTTGATTTAGGGGAAAGGATGCGTATTAAATACACATCACTGAATAGCTTATTTGTAAACTACAGGAAATCTGTTCTGACTAAATTTCAGACCCAGCAATGCAACAACAGCAATGCCGTGCCTGAGCCCCTCTTCATGCTGCCCACCTCTTGGGCTGTTGCAGGAGGCAGAGCCCTCAATGGACAATAAATTACCAAGCTCCAAAACAAATCACTGATCCTTTCCTTGCTCAATCTGCCACCAACCCTTCCCTACAGCTTAGGCACAGGAGACGTACAAAGGAGATGAGCATCACTTCAAACTGCCCTGGCCAGAGACAGAAAATGCCTGGTAGTCCTTAAACAGGAGAAATAGAGAGCTACTGTGTGTTGTCCCTGTGCTGGGGAGTCGTCTTGTCCAAGTTCTGCCTACCAGCCTTCCTTCACTGCAAACCATTGGGTG
Source organism: Burhinus bistriatus (assembly GCA_013397275.1). Taxonomy (NCBI): domain Eukaryota; kingdom Metazoa; phylum Chordata; class Aves; order Charadriiformes; family Burhinidae; genus Burhinus; species Burhinus bistriatus. The sequence goes on along the minus strand of VYXH01005549.1, from coordinate 149,998 downwards.
AACCACCTTAGGCAAAAAGGAGAAAGGCCAGGAAAGCCAAACTGTAGGAGTACAACATAAAAATAAAAATAAATAAAAAAAAAGAAAAACTGGGAAGCTGGCTATAAATACATCGTAGGGTTCTGGTGACACCGTAAAGTACTGGAACTTCACTCTGCCTTGCTTTATTAGGTGTCGGTGGATGTATTTACTGCCCTGTAATTCACAGGTGACTCATTTATTTTGCAGCACCACTGCAGGAAGAGGGCAGATTTCAATTGCAATTTCCCCTCTTGGGTGGCAAGGGGAAGTTTATAGTCAGAAGTGAAGTTTCAACAACATTATTCCCACCAGATTTACTTCAAAAGAGGCACTGTTATTTTCCTATTAGTTTAGTTCATCTGGGTAAACATACGGTCTTCTTAAATGCCCTTGTGGCTTCGGAACGGAGATGGGTGCCTTAAAGGATAATGGTTGCCACCATAAGCTGCTCCCTACAGGTATCAGAAAAGTAGTCTTATTTCTTACCTAGCTGTTTCTTTTACTAAAAGAGCAGAGGGCCACCATATTCTGCAGAAATGAGAAATAATAAAGCAATTGTTTCTGAGTTTTAGAATCCCAGAAAGAGAGCCAGTTGGCTTCAAGCCCAGGAAAAGTTTGTACTCTACCTTACTCGTGTCAGCAAGTACGACTCTCACTATGTTTCCTATTAAATCTTAGCTGTTAATTACTTTGCTGCACTTAGAACTGAAAAAGTCAGCCCTGCTCTAAAATCACAGATCTCTAAAACTGGATCCAAAGGGGAAACTCCATTAGCTTTTAGCAATACAGGGTGACTGCCAGAGAGATGTCAGCTCTGGCTCCGCCCAGTAGAGGCTAACGAGATCCAATTGCTAGATAACAAGGTTAAGAGAATAAGGTCAGCTAGAACAGCCTGTCACCCAAAAGCTTTTGCCAGACTGAACTGTTTCTCTCAAGGTTCAAAACAGTCCTGTTCTTTTTTTTTTTAAAAGTACTTTTCCAAGAACACGAAGGAGGGCGAGAACAGGTTCCGCTTATGATCTTAAAATAGAGTCTTAAATAAAATAAAATAAACCAGAGGGGATCGCATGCTGTAGAGAGCTTAGGACTGGCATATAGATACCTTTGTCTTTAGCAAGCTACTTCAAATACTGCTGAGGACAGCAGTGACCAAAAAGCTGGTGAGTTCCTCAGCACTGCCAGCCAAATTAACTGCTCTGAGACTAGTCCCTGGTGCCTCACTGTCCTTGTCATCACTGCCTCTCTGCAGGCAGCCTTGAGAGGCAGGCAAGACCCAGCAGTGCCAAAGAATTATCAGTGTCTGCTCATCCAGAGGGAAAAGGAAGGGTTGATCCATGACAGGGCTGAAGACCACGCACACAGCTGCTGCTATGCGGTAGTTTTTCTACGTATAACCAACTCGCTGCAGTCTCTGTAGTTCTCAGTTTTATTCTGTACCTTTGGAAAAAAGAGCAATCTATTCTCAGGGCTTCTGTGCTTTCCTTTAGCATCCACTAAGTCCAGTTACCTATAAAAGCTGAGGCTATGCCTTACACGTTACCAGTGACATAGGGCAGGTCTAATTCTCTTTTCAGCTCAGCTCCAAGACACCACAGTTTACCACAAGCAACTAATACAGAAGCTGTGGAGCCTAGTTTTGTTCTCATTTACGTCAGCGTGAGTAAATTCAACAGAGCCAATGGATTGACATCGGTGAAGGGAGATCTGACCCTTCATGTTCATTTGTGAGAAGAGAAATGCAAGCTGATTACAAGCAGTTAGCCTGGGCTAGCAGTAAGTTAGCCAAAAGCAACAGTAACCACTGGGAGCTTTGACAGAAGATGAAGGACACTAATTCAGTTCTGTCAAGCATCCAATTTAAGGGCCAGAAATCTTGCAAAGTTCAGGCTTTTATTTTCTGAAATTTCACACCTACAGTCCTATGTTAATGGAAACAAGCAAGAACAAGTGTGTACACACACACATATACAGCAATAGATCTCATTTTGATAAACATTAATCAATTATAATTGGGAAAGAGGCAACATCAGAATTTGCTAATACAAATTGATAATAACATGTTAGAATTGGCCCTGTTTACTAGATAATGTATAAAGGACAGTCCAGTGTACTCAGTACTATGTTTACTAAGCAAAGTGGACAGTCCTTTCCCCAGAGAGCTTACAGACTTGCTGGAAAGGCATGAGCTAACGTTGGATGAGCTTTATGAGCAAAAAGTACCTGTTTTGGCTTAAGTCTGCTAGTCTGTGAACCTAAGAAAATGGAAAGGCTTAGATACTGGCAATAGTGGCCTCACACAGGAGCAACTAGTGCAACTCCTTTCAGCCCTGAGCTTGTAAGTCTCCTTTCAGTCTTCACTGAACGTGCTGCAGATAACCCTGGCTACGAGCACAGGGCACCAGCAAGCATCCTCTCTCCTAAAGCTGCCTCAGAAATTAGGACAACATCCTTCTCACACTTTGGACCCTCTACCAGATCATTAATTATGAATGTGCTTTGTGTTAAATGAAGGATGCCTAGGTTTGGGTTACTTCAACCATCATGAGAAGCTCCTGTTATTCAAGTACCCACCATCTCCCCTTTTGTCTCACAAGCAGTCCCTGCCCCTGGGGTACTTTATCAAAGGGGGCTAAGCAGGCTCTAGTCTGCCTGTCAGCAGTGTGCTGACAGGCAGACTTTCATCTCACAAGAGAAAACTGATCCTGTGTGGCTGCAGAGCTCCTTCCTCCAGGAAGGCTGGAGCTGCACCTATCCCTTTTACTCTCAGTAGAAGCTGGGCTCAATGGCAGCTGCTCAGATCTTGTCAGGCAGAGAAACAGAACCTGCTTCTACTTCTTGTATCATTTCAGCCAATGTGACTTTTTATCAAAGGTTTGTTCAGACTCAGAAAGATTACAGAAACCAGCAGACTGGCCAAGTTTGAAGAAATCAGGGATACCCACTGCTCAACCTTAGATAGTTATTGAATCACCACTACAGGAATGGAGCCTGATGGTTTAATTTTCTGATGTTTCTGTCACAGAATTCACACTTCGGTACCTCTACTACCTATGTTTCACTGAGGATACCAGAATAAAATGGCAGTGACCTGTAGCATGTGCTGAGAACTGATTTCCATCATTCATAACAGCCCCCTTTTATAGGTAGACAACTTTCTAACCAACTCTGCGATTAGCTTGATGTTGAGCTAAATTCATCTCTAGCATAACTCCTAGCAACTGATACTATGGATGCAAGTAGCTACTATGTTTATGGAAACAAAAATATATGTGTACCTTGCTCTCCCTATGGTTGGAATCAGTGTTGTCAAGTCTAAGGTGAAGGTGAACAGCCTGTTTCCAGCCTAGGTGTGAGCCTAGCCTGGGATGACACGCTGCTGCGATCCCTTGCCTTTAGTGGCCCTCAGAGCCGCAAGAGGTTAAACACACCAGGAGATCACAGAGGAGGACCTGTGACCTACTGTCATCTTGGCTGCATCTATTCTATAGATGTAGATTTAGATCTCTGAGGTCTGCCAGTCCAGCACCTTACACACTAGCGCTAAATATTAGCAATGCAGAACTAACATTTATGTCATGAATTCTTAGTGTGGAAGGAAAGAGCTGGGAAATTATTTTTGAAGCGCTCTGGGTTCTAAAACTTAAATAGTACCTGAAAGGCTGAAGTAGAAAGAGACAGGGAATAGACGGAGTTAAAATATCTGCTGTGATAAATAGGGAACTATTTTAATTTTTACCCATGAGAGCAGAAAGGAGACTTTTATTTTCCTTTTGCGCTCAAAGGAATCTTGTCTGATACAGAAACGAAAAGCTGGAAAAACTGTTGCTTTTGCTCCTTTAAACTGGCTTCTGTGCTAATGAAAAGCGAGCTCTCTAATAGGCACTGTGCACAGGCTCCCCTCTGCTTCTCTTCTCTCTTCCACCTATCATCTTGCCTGGCTTTTGCCTGTAATCACCTGTTCATCTCGCAGCAATAACTGCCAAGTGACTGGTGTTTGCTGTAGTCTCCCGACCGCCAAAAAAAAAGCATTAAAAGAAAAGCAAAGAAAGATGTAGGGGGAAAATCTTTCAATGACACAAGTGTCTCACCGCCAGCCAGACAAAGAGTGAAACGTCTCCTGCGGCCAAGCCTGCTCATGTGGGAGCTGCTGGTAGGTGTAATTTCCTAAGATGTATACCTTGTCAGTGTGCAGAAGATGAAGAGAAAAAGAAGGTCAGAGCAGCCAAAGCTAAAAAATTGGAAGGACAAAAGAAGACACTGTGGGGAACAATTCTTCTGCCTTTAACCCTGAAAGAGCCCATGCTGCACAGTCTATGGCAAACCAACTTACTGGCTAAGGCATAACGAACAACAAGACCATTAGATGGCCTTCTCCTCATCCAAAGGAAACAGCCATTTTTGCATGCGGTGCCTGTGCTACACAACCTGCACAGGGTGGTACACAGTATACAGTCCAGTTGCTCTCAACCATAGCAGAAATGATTTTTTTTTCCCTCCAAGTAACTAGGCTCACAATAGACAAGACAGCCAGGAACGTCAAGAGGCTGTCTAGGCCATCTCCCTGCACCAAGGCAGGATAAACTTTACCTACAACATTCTTGGTGATGTTGTCTAGCTTGCAGTGATGAAGCACCAATGCCTCTGTAAGAAATATATACCAGTGCTCAACTTTATCAACAGAATCATTTTTTTTTTCCTGTTCACAAATCTGCTGTAGTCAAAGAAGTGGCTTGTGACAGCTATAAATTACAAATGCATTAATCAGGATATAATTCATATTGGCTTTCCTTGTGCCCAGATACAAACATTCTAAAATACTGTAACTAACAGCAGTATATAGTATATTGCAACACTGTGATGGTACACATGAGCATTTCACTAAGTATGTGAGCAACATGGCCGCTACAGGCAAACAAGACATGGTTAGCTGCTCATAGGAGACATCCAAGTAACAAAAAGTTACAACAAAGGACAAGATAAGCATAAGGGATGCAAATACACAAGAAACGTGTCTGGGAAAAAAGCATAAGAGAAGCAGAACTCTTAGCAGTTGAAGATCTCACTTCTGGGAGAGTGAAAGTAGCATGAAAATATCAGATATGAAAAGGGAAATCAGACACGGAAGACGACAAGCCAGCATCACTTCCAACTTCTCTCATCCTTCTGTTCGTCTCACCTCTTCTCTTTCTGCAGCTAAGACCATCAAGGACTGTTGCTGTCAGTGCTAACTATAGAGAACTTAGCTCTATGGTACTGTATAGCCACATTTAATTTAGGGCATAAATGTTAAAGACTAACAGTTTTGTATGTAAAGTAATAATTAATGATAATGATTGATACTTAACCATTAGCATAAAGTGTGTCTCTAATTAATGAGTTCAGCAAAGTTTCATTTTAAAGTTTAAAACTGGCCTGATTTACCAGTCTTCTAAACATTCCCTTCCTAGTAATCTGTAATTCCCTAACACACATATACATACACACACGCACACTTTCAGTTGCAATATTGTGGCCTGTTATTTCTTGCCCTATCATAGAAGAAAGATTATTTCCTTCCTCTTTACAAATACCTTTTACATATTTGAAGACTTCTGCTATGTCCCCCCTCCCTAGACAAGGACATTTGCTTTATTGTTCCTTGGAGATCCATGGGTTTTAAACTGTGCTCATTATTGCTGGTTTCCTAGAGACTTTTTCCAAATATCTACATTTTTCTTGAAGTGCAGTGCCCCAGACTGGGATACAGTCCTTCAGATGAAGTCTCATGAGCACTGCATACTGAAGAACAATTATTTTGTGTATCTCATTGATGATACTTCTGTTTACATTACTTGTAAGACATTTGTCTCTCTTGCATAGAAGGAGGACTCATATTAGCACCCTGCTAACTACTTTCAGTTTTATATTCTGTAACATAGAAAATACGGCTACGCCTTGGTCCATGGGTTTCTAGGCCTTTTTCACTGAGATTTTTAAAAAGGTTTTGCAACTTTCAGAAAATGCAGCTTAGGTCACTGTAGCATTATGATGGGATGGGTAGTAGTACAGCATCAACTACCTGTTCCCTGACTATATATTTAATACTACTGAGGACAGGCCCTGGCTTCAAGGCATGAAACGCACCCACACAACAAATCAAACACATGGAAGCAAAACACACTCCAGGTCCATTTGTGGCAACTGATCAGAAGACTTACTGGGACAACTGGTCTCCTGCAGAGAAGCTCAACAAAAGTGCAATAGTGAGAGTAAATCTAAGGAGCATGAACTGCTTTAAAAATATCTCTCTGCTTGTGAAGCACCTCACTCTCCTATCATTCTCCAGGGTCTCAAACTCCACTCCACCCGCACAAGCTCCTCCAGTGCTGCAGGTCTCCTGAGACACCAGCAGTTTCATTGTCTTGTCAAATCCTCCATCCTGTCTGCAATTCAAAGAGTGTTTGTGCTAGTCACATGGATGCAAAAAGCCTGTTTCCTCAAACTGAACACTTCCCTTTACCCAGCACCCTCATCTCTGAGCAAAGTGGGAGGGAATTTGTGTCGGGGGAGGCACCCAGCAGCAATAAAATCCCACTGGAGCTGCAAATGCTAACACCAGAGCAAGTGCAGACATAGGAGTACATGGGCTTTAACCACCAGGCAGCTGTGAAAATTGGGAAGTAGAAACAAAGAAGGGGAAGGAGCAACACATTCCCTCGCTGATAAGCTATATAAAACAGATGAGGTGTAAACTGCTCCCAACACGGATGTGCTATTTATTGGACAGGACAGTGCCATGGTTTGGTCTGGACTGGCCACTGAAACAAACAACACACACTCTCTGACCTCTTCCCTTTAGAGAAGGGAAAGCATTCCCTTCAGGGAGAGGAGGGAGAGAGAGATTTAGAAGTTTAGAAGAGAAACTAAACTACTTCGATGAAAATATTAATAAAACAATCAAAATAAAATAATTAAATATATACAATATATACACAACCCATATCAAGCTCCCAGGATGACGATCACATCACCGGCAGGCACTGGGAAAGTTCCAGACTGGACTCAGTGATGGACAAGAACTGGATTCTGGATCTGGATTCAGGAATGCAAGGATCAGGATCGAAGGCAGATGAACAGCCAGCCACTGAAGAAAGGAGAGCTGACCCTTTGATCCCTCAGCTTTTATACCAAGCATGATGCAGATGGGATGGAATACCCTGTTGGTCAGTTTTGGGTCACCTGTCCTGGCCACTCCTCCCTGCAGATGTGACCCCTCTACACTTTTCCGCTTCCAACCCTCCAATGGAGCAAATAACAAAATTAGCTGACCTCGGTTGTCATAGCAATAAGTATAAGCAAGACCCTGTCTGCATACCATTCCTTAGCATAAATTAGAAACAATCAGACTCTGGAAGCGGACAGTGTCTGAAAAATACGCTGTTAACTTCAGAGAGTTCAGTTACTTAGAAAAGGCTTAACCAAAAAGTCAAGTTACTGAACAGAAACTTGGTTCTGTTTTACCTCAAACCAGGACATTCCACCCTTTATTCCATACCATTTGCGTCGTGCTCAGATCACTATACTTTTACCTACCAAATATATACAGGACAGAGAGACAAAAAGATCCAGCTACTCATTGTAAAGTGCCAAGGCAAAAGCTAACAACAGGGATGCAGGGATTACATTTAAAGTAGTCAGATGCATACAAAGATGTGCATGCAGACATGCACACACACATATTTCTGCTTCTCTCTCTCCTCTGTAGCCTCTTTATCTCTTCCTCAGACTATCAGCCAGGGACAACTACAGAAGAAACCAGAAAAGGGGAAAATAGGGAAATGCCTGCATAACCCATAGAGGGAGGTCACTTGAAGAATCACCTTTTTTTTACCTTCCTTCTGAACTTCTGGTTGGTCATACAAAAGTCATCTGCACCCCCGACCAATACATCCCTTCAGTCACCCCCCTTTAAGTTCTAATTAGGTCTGCATAGTTTTAACTAGATGCCATGTATCACCCCCTTCCCCTTTTTATCAGTCACCAAAAGTGAGCACTCAGGATGGCAACACACAGTCTGTCATTGACTCCTCCAGGGTACTGGCAGAAGTATGGTGGGTACTGTAAGGATGAAAGAAATCCAAGTGGTCTTCAGGATGACTAACTCTGAATCATTTTGTTACTTTCTTTATCTCTGCATTCTGATCTCCTCCTGCACAGAAATCAGAAGGTAGCTTATTCTGTGACAGCCCAAGCTATCAAAAATCCCCCAAAGAGATAGAAAGCAGTATGTGATCAACGGAATAAACAGATATACAGGTGCTCCGTATAACACCTTTTCTTGCACTGAGAGGCTTCTTACCCACTACCAGCCCCTACACTAGATGTAATCCTCAGAAATGTAGCAGCAGGCAGATAAAAAGAGGACATCTGATATTCCTGGCTACCTGAAAACACGTTGTTCTACAAGGAGCAGAATATAGAAATAAATGAGTAGGAAATGAGGTTTCATGTTTCCCCTTTGTCACCCCCCCCCCCCATATTCACCGTAATAACGTCACCACATCACCCTCAGTTCCCCCCGCATTCTCTCACACTCCCTCCTCTGATGTGCTCAGATTTTTGTCATATTTCCTTATCCCCTCCCAACACCTTTAATTTCCTTCCCTCCTCATGTCTTGCTTTGGCCAAGGAAGAAGCAGCCTGTGTTGTGGCAGGTTCAGAGCTGCAAGCCTACCAGCTGATGGGACCAGCCCTTACACCTCAGCAGTATCTCTGGGTCTTCAGCGCTCCTGTCAAATGTGGTGGTTGCTGGGCAGGCAATCAAAGGGGCTGCAGCCAGAGTGATTGCAGAAGCATCATTTCCCTAAAAAAACACACTAAAATAACACTATATTTCTACACTACTACAGTATGGCCTCAAGTGGCATGACAGTTGAAGTTGCAGGATGTCAATTTCTCACTATGGGTTGAATTGCAAGAAACCTTTTGTAAAAGGAGTACCAGAGCTAAAGCATGGTATGCGAGATGGGTGTCTTAGATCTGTATATGGTAATGAAGCACGTTTTAGTTAAAGGATGATAGAAATAGCAGCACCAGAAGGAAACCTCCAAAGGTGAGTAAGTTTGTGCCACTTTGATCAAGCATTCCTCGCCATTGGAAATGTGAGATTTCATCTAGCGCCGGCAATGGGACCTAGATGGGCTAGAATACAAAGGCAGGGAGACTGCCTCTCTTCCCCACCCACAAGCATCGGTTCAGTGTCAGAGCCAACCACTGAACAGAAATTGCACGGGAAAGAGAAATAAATTATCTAATGCAGTTCAAGGTAGCAGGAAAATATTATGGAAAGGTAAATTTCAAAACTAGTATGATAGCATGTTTCCAACTTCTGTTGGGGAAATAGGTGGCATCTGAGGGGAGCCCCCAAACCACCTGGCTATTTGTGGGTTCCATGAGACTCTTTGATCCATCCTCAGTTAAAAAAAAAAAAAAAAAAAGCTGAGCTTTAAACAACTTATTAATAAAATTTTCATCTAAAGAAATACATCCTTGAGAAGCTTCTGCTTTCAACAGAGGACAATCTAATCGTTTTGTTTTGCTTTTTCCCAGCAAGCTGTATTGCAGCAAATCGCTCTCATTATTAGGTCTTCTTAGGTCACTAGTTACAGGCTGAAAATAATACATATCTAGATGTTTATACAGAGCTTATCATAGTTTAAGTTACATAAGTCATGATAAAAAAACTTATAGGGTTAAAATCAGACTAGAGAAAGCACTGAGACTACCCCAGGCAACAATCCTACACCATCCAAGTAGGACAGCTGGCATTTAGCAGGTATTTTTACTTCCATCCATCTTCATTTTTCTCCCTCTCTATCTCCCATTTTTGTAATTGCCCATCCCATCCTGCACAGGAACACACACAGGCTCACCCACTCACTCCCATTTCTTCTCTTGCCAAGAAGAGCATCCTGCGTGGGATTCAGTCATTTGTTGTCCACAGAACTTCTGGTGTGTGTTTCTCTAAATAGCTGACATCTGGAGGAGCTAGATGCTACTTATACCCTCCTTAGCACGATCAGATGCTGCTAAAGAACGTGAACAAAATGCCTCATTTTAAAAATATCTTTACCCCCTCTACTTCTTTCTAACAGTTTTTTTGAGGGGATTCACAGTCCACTACATGAAGTGATCAGCTTTGAAAACTGTTGTTCTCGGGGACACAAAGAGACCAATATAACAGTATACACTGATAACAATCCATTACTTCTGCTGTCCAGCACTCACTTCTGTAACATACTCACTAGTTTTTAGGAAGAAAGTATCACTCTAGAACTCTGCCGCAGAGATAGGTACACAACCCGGGTACCCATGGTGGCATTCAAGTTCTTTAGTTACTAACTAGACCCCCTCCTTCCTCTTCATTATTAAAAAAAAACCCCTTAATTTAATTACATGATCATGTAATTAAAGAAAGGAATACAGAAAGGGGAAGATGTTACATTTGCTTCCAGCATGCCTCAATTTTGAATGCTTGATTTTGCAACAAAAACCAAAATCACTCAGAGCAGAGTTGTTGTTGGCTTTTTTAATGTTCTCTTTCACACATATCTAGCTACTCATGCGCATGTGTAATCTTTACTTGAATGGAGTACACCTTCATTTAAAAAATACAGCTAGGACATACATGCCTCAAGCCACTCGGGCAAAAGAAATACAAACAGCCAGCAAAGTGACGGGTAGCACAGGTGTACCTAAATTGATTAAATTGCTGTTGCTAGAACACACACACACTGAAATCTCTTTCCCTTTTGGTTTATTCAAGGTTCCCTGTCATTCTCCAATCCTTTCCAAAGTGCTCTTGTTAGCAGGTTGAAAGAATTAAGTTAAGTTGACTCACCAATATTAATAGGTCTCTCTAATTCAATAGCAGCATGTTCAGAGAATGCCACCTGCCTTCTCTTTAAGCAAAAGGTACTGAAACACGGCCAACACTTTGCCCAGCTGTTTCAAAAACTAGAATTAGACACACCTGTTTTAACAGTTGTTTCAGCAGCTGGACACTGGGATGTGGATCAATAAGATTTACTCACAGCTTTCTCCCCTCGGAGCCACAGTGCAACTTTAGTGCCTCATCCTGTGTTTGGAGAAATTTGTGTTGCAGGGGATAGTGTGAATGAATCAAAAGAGGCCAGGGTGTTCCTCTTTCCTGCTGCTGGACCTTGCTACAATGCAAGAAAAATTGCCTATTCAGTGGACTATGGGATCAAGATACTGGTCTTGATCTAGTAGTATACAAGGACAAGATCTTGAACCATATATAAACCAAAGCAGTGATAAGCTGCAGGTATCATAAAACTGCAGGCTTGTGAGGTCTGTACTCTTCCATTCGCTGCAATGAGTTGTCAATGCTGATAGCTAAAGCCAGCAAGGGAATCCTGCCAACTTTTCCATTACTGATCTTGGAGTAATCCAGCTAACATGCAAAACCCATTTCCCCAGCATCTGAAGCACAACTGTCCCACCAGTTGTCTTCACATTCAATGTGCACCCTCCACTGCAGAAACCTATGGCATGTTGGAAACAGAAAACACTGAGATGTTATAAAAGTCAAAGATAAAATAAATTAAATCTTACTGACATTACACTTTAAGCATTAGCTGGAGCTGTTTCCAAGCTGCTATATGTGACAAAGCTGCTTGAGAATCCCAATACCTTGTCCTAAAAGCAAGACGCAATTTCCTAAAGTTGCTGTATTTCACAATTTAGTTCTGTTTGCCTTTTTCCCTGAGGCAAAATCAGTTTATACAGTACTATCCAGAGCCACTTATTCCCAACCCAGTTGCAACCCCTCTGGGGTGGCTGTGAGACCAAATGGTAAACAGGATCAGTGAGATAATCTATGTTACAAAGAAGTGTGCAAAAACAGGAGCTCCATGAATTTGTGTTGCATCTAAGAAAAAGACACAAGAGAATTCCCAAGAAAATTCTCAAAGTTACAGCTGGCCCTGTAGTCTTACAGTTCCCGTATAATCAGAAGCCATAAATTTGTAGACATGAATGCACTCAGGTATATAAAAGTAAACATCTTCCAGAGCAACGTGCTCATCTGTACACTCCCCTGGGATGGGTGCCTGTGTGTCTTCAAAGAAAAGACATGCACATTCATGCATATGAACCCAGACAGCTAGCATGCGCATCTATGGAGATCATTTATGATGTATAAAAATGTACGTAAGCATACAACCATGCCCACATGGCTCTACAGCCAAGGGAGTAAATGCCTCCGAGCACAATGCATATCATCAGATTCCCATCAAACACACCTCAGATTTTCTCTTTCAAACAGAAAAGGGGCAGGGGGCAGGGGCGGGGGAGGGAAAAGAAACTACTTGGTTGTCAAACCCAGTAATAAATGCTTGTCAAGAGCATCTCTGATGGGACCTAAAGGTGCTTGGAGAAGTGGGGCCACCACAGTCAAACTTCACAAGTTGAACACAAGAGCAGTGAAGACAGAGAGAGACGGTGACACAAAGACTTTTCCCCTCTGTCTTTCTGGGAAATAATGAACAAATCCTTCAGAGTGATTACTCTGTTACACCTGCTGGCCCTGCTCTCAAGTCTGTATTAGACAGAAGATGTTCCTATCTCCCCTCAGATTAAATGTGCCTAGTAAAAAGCGATCAGAGACTGGCACGATAATTATCTTTCCTCATTGGAAAGCAAGCCCTGGACCTGACTGAATATGACTCCTCTGTCAATGCCCTTTGTGGGCTGTAATAGTACTCAGGCAACATCAACGGGCACAACACTTCATGCGAACAAAACAAAGCAACATATCAAGTAATCTTGTCTTTTTATTTGCTTTTTCTCTTCTAAGCCTGCTGAGTGAGGTGGGAAGGTGCCAAATTCCTTTTTAAATTGTATAAATGCATCTAAATGTCACAGAAGAGCCTTGTTAAGTGAAAAGCTTTCCAAATGTTTTTCTCTCCCGTATCTAAAATGGATTGCTCTTTTTTTTTTTTAATTAAAAAAGGCACACTCTCTCAGACCACTGCCCTTCACCATTCCTGGGGCCCGCCAGCTGCAGTGACCCACAGCAGAGCTCCCGGTGTTCTCCTGCAGCGGCATTCACCATAGTGCAGGGTATGGCGTTGCCCAGGGAAGCCAGGAGGAAGGGCAAACACGTAGGTTAAGACAAGGCTGAAAGCTCCTCCAGCTAGGGCATGAGCAGACCTAAGGGGCCTTTCTGTGACACAACAGACGAGCTCCCGCATTTTTTAAAAAAATGTATTTGAAGCATATTCATTGCTCTGGTTCTTTTCTGTTAGCGTGAGCTTGAAGACAGTGACTAATTCTCAAGAGCTGTGACCCCCGAGACTGCAGCATTGCCACTGAAAAGGCAGTGCCGAGGCCTTTGCAAAACACCAGCCCTGCTGCAGGCAGTGCAGCTAGGACAACTTCATTTAAAAAGGGCTGAGTGGGAAGAGCTCAAGCTTCCACACTGGTGCTCATATAGATATGCCTCTTGTAGATATGCCATGCTGAGAAAGATGGGTGGTGTGGTAAATTGTTATGGGAGCTGTGTGATACCAGATGAGGGCAGACAGCACTGGCTAGTCTACAAACTGGAGAATTGAGGAGAACTGCAAAGTCCGACTGTGCTTAGTGGCCTCAATGAATCAGCTCCTTCCCTTTTAGTACAACCAGCCATGGTCCTTTCATCATCCCAAAGGTCACTCCTATCTCCTCGGTCTGGCTCATTCCTCGGTGTTCTCAGTTTGTTTTGGTGGGGGTTTTTTTTTGGTTTTGTTTTTTTTGTTTGTTTGTTTGTTTGTTTGGGGTTTTTTTTGTTTTTTAAAAAAAAAGAGCTCTGGACTATAGATTGCATTTCTGATCTTACCAGAAAGATGTCAGGAGGAGAAATATCCCATTTTGTTCTGTAGCCAAGTACAGGGCTCAAAGAAATTAGCGCATCCTATGGTCTGTTCAACAAAACATGCTGCAAGATAGTGTTGTTATGCAGCAGCAGGAGCAGAACTGTGTTAATGCACTACAGTATCCTGCACTGCTGTCAAGTAAGACGTGTGGTCCCAAAATGGGACGGCATTTAATCAGACAAAACTTATTCTTCAAGTCATCATATAATCTACAAGAACACAGGCAACACATATAATCTACAAGAACGCTGCAACTTAACCTGTAACAGCAGAGTTAACCACCAAATTTAGGAGAGCTGGAATTGCAGAAGGGGAACCTCGGGTTCACTGCAAAGGAACCCACTGCAAGCAACCCCTACACATTATTCCACTGCGATCTACTCCATTCTGAGGCCCCTTCTGACACCCAACTCAAGAGAGACCTTCTACGCTGGAAAAATGAAGTTTCACAAAGGCCATTGTCCTTTTTCACAGTCTGCCCATTCCCAAGCAGAAATGTGGACCTTTCCATTCCAGACTGAAATCCCGAAGCTCAGACTAATAAAACTACCAGCCTCTGAAGTCCAAATCTGGGAACTGGCCCCTCCAGTGCAAAAAAGGGTGATCTTTTATTTTTTAACATAGTAGCATTTGTCTTATTTGCCTTTTCCTTTCGGATTTGGGGAAGGGGAGAGGGAAACTGGGTGTGTGTTTTCATGCTTTCATCTGTAATAGCTAGAAAATTTATTTTCAGAAGAAAGAAAATGAGCAGATACAATGACATACCATGTGCCTGCAGGAGCTCAGATTTTAAGATACACATCAGACACCAGTGGCCTCAAATTATGCACTAGCAATAAAAAGACACCTCACATCTAAAAAAACAACCAGAATTCTTGATCAGTGAACGTTTCAAAACCTCTGTTCTGCAGAGGCACATCCAGGTGTTTGCTAGGCAGATGTAACAGAATGCTACTTCACTGGAGTAGTGTTTAACTGCTGTGATCACTTAAACACGCATTTATTTGCTTTTGGAGTGAGAAAATGAAAAGCTAAAGTAGAGTCATGGCCCCCCTGGTAGTTACTAGGCCTTCTCATCTCAGCAAAACTTGGGTAGGCTACAGTGGTCTCCCTTGCACTGCCTTAGCTTTCCTAAAACTAATTGCCCCCCAGGAATCTGACATATTTCCTCTGTCACCCTTCTCCTGTGACCACCCACCTTTTTCCCTTCTCTTTTTTCCTTCCTTGTCTCCCTGCTTCATGGGCTACAATGGGACAAGGAGCAAGAGTAGCACACGCATAGCACCACCTCTTTATCTTGCTGCTTGCAGCATTTATTGATTTCAGGAAATAGTCCCTTTTCACTATTGCTGGCTGGCACCTTATTTGCATAAGGATGAACTATGCAGCCATATTACCTCTCCTCTTCTGCAATACCACAGTCTGCTGATGAGCCTGCATAGTTTTAAACAGGGTTATGCTTTCTCTCGTGCCCTCTTGCGAGCTTGGTGCTCTGCCAGGCAGCTGCAGAATGGATGCACTGAATGCTGACTATTCCCTCCGCGGCAGGCCAACAGGAGCTCCAAGGGGGAGGCACATCCAAGCTCCTGCAGCTAAAGCCTGGCAAAAAGAATGAGCTTTCCTGCTGCCTTGAAAATGATGGATGTACACAGAGGCTTTGCACAACCTAAAGCCATATGATCCCCCACACTGTCCCCTGGAACCCTGCACACAATATAAACTGCCGCACAAAGAAACACGCTCAATAGCACTGACCTGAATACTACCTAGAACAAGCAGTAATGTAAAAGGTAATGTAACCTTTGCTTGTAGGGTGTGTTTATACGTGGAGTATACATATTCATATATTAGATTCATGGCTGGCATATTCAAGGGGATGGCAGGAGATAACCTGGCTTGTTCCTTTTGGATAGGATTAAAAGCTTTTACACTGGTTTAGTGCTTCTTGAGAAAAATAACCATTTCTCCCCTTGATCTCAAAAGACAGCGGGTTCCAGACTAGCTGGAAATGGTGACAACAGTCCTTCTTTCGGTACTCGTGCTCTAAAAGGAACTCTGTAAAATTTTATGTATTTTCTCACCTTCTAGGAATTAACTAGATCAAATATGCTTGACCTTCTGATGAGAGGGAAGTGTTGGGTCTTTTTTTAACTGTCAAGGCATAGACCTGAGAGAAAAGTTGAGGTCATATCCAGCAGGAAAGACTAAATTACAAAACCTATGTAGATTAACCTCAGCAGTCCCCTTGCAAAAGCAGCTATAAGAATGCCTGGCCAGCATGATCCCGGCAGCCCACATATAATTCACCTCCATGATGTCCTCAAGCAAGGGGTATGCATTTACAGTAAGTCACATACTAAACACAATTTGTGGCTTACTAGCAATGAGAAGGCACACTAATAGCGAAGGTTAAGGGGCAGCACAATTTTTTTCTGCCAGTTGTGCCAGACATTCAGGTAAATCTCTGCTTTTCCTGGGGAAACAGCCTGACAAGATTACGTAGTACCACTGACATCTCATTTCCTGTGTGCTCATTAATTTGGCCTATTAACAAATTTCATCACAGTCATAAATACTGGCATAAACAAATACTTGGTTAGATTCAACCAAGTTTTCAAAAGTTTTGTAAATCCCTCATCAGTTACAGAAAAAATAGGGTTTGCTGGTTAATAAGTTATGCCAGGTTCATGCAGAATACCCAACTATGTAGCACTATCAAGACGAGACCTCAAAGTCTCCTGTTCCAAAGCTACTGCCTTCTAGGCTGCAGAAGACCTGATCTCCCTAAACCGAGCGGCGTATGAAAACCCCAGCACGCCTCTCATCAGCTCTGGGTCTATCCAGTACAGCAGCAGAACACCCAGTTTTGTTTTACAGTGAATGTGTAACCCTGAAAACATATTGTCGTGGTTTAACCCCAGCCAGCAACTAGGACCATGCAGCCGCTTGCTCACACACACCACACCACACCACACCACCCCACCCCCGCCTTAGTAGGGTAAGGAGAAAAGGGAGAAAAGCAGGGGGAGGAACCAAAACCTTGTGGGTTGAAATAAAGACAGTTTAATAGAACAGTAATGGAAGAGGAAAATACTACTACTACTAATAATAATAATAATAATAATAATGGTAAAAGAATATACAAAACAAAGTGATTCAACACGAGTCACTCTCACCACCCGATGATCGGTTGCCCAGCCTGTCCTGAGCAGTGATTGCAGATTCCTGTCGCCCAATCAACCCCCATTTTATATACTGAGTATGATATCTATAGTATAGAATATTCTTTTGGCCAGCTTGCCCTGTCTGTGCTCCCTCTCAGCTACTCTGGGAAGCTGAAAAAGTCCTTGACTAATGTAAACATCACTTTGCAACAACTAAAACAATATGGGTTATCTGCATTATTCTCACACTAAATCCAAAACACAGCAGCTGCTAGAAAGAAAACTAACTCTGTCCCAGCTGAAACCAGGATACATATGAAAATACTGGTCCAAGAAGGGTCAGAAGGAGGATCCGGGGAACTACAGGCCTATCTGTCTGACCTCGGTGCCTGGGAAGGTTATGGAGCAGATCATCCTGAGCGCCATCACGTGGCACATGCAGGACAACCAGGTGATCCGGCCCAGTCAGCGTGGGTTCATGAAAGGCAGGTCCTCCTTGACTAACCTGATCTCTTTCTGTGACAAGGTGACCCACTTGGTGGATGAGAGAAAGGCTGGGGATGTTGTTTACCTGGACTTCAGTAAAGCCTTTGACACCATTTCCCACAGCATTCTCCTGGAGAAACTGGCTGCTCAGGGCCTGGATGGGTGTATACTTCACTGGGTGAAAAACTGGCTGGATGGCCAGACCCAAAGAGTTGTGGTGAATGGAGTTAAATCCAGTTGGCAGCCAGTCACAAGTGGTGTTCCCCAGGGCTCTGTATTGGGGCCACTTCTGTTTAATATCTTTATCAACAACCCGGATGAGGGGATTGAGTGCACCCTCAGCAAGTTTGCAGATAACACCAAGTTGGGCGGGCGTGTTGATCTGCTTGAGAGTCGGAAGGCTCTACAGAGGGATCTGGACAGGCTGGATCGATGGGCCAAGGCCAGTGGTACAAAGTTCAACAAGGCCAAGTGCCGGGTCCTGCACTTGGGTCACAACAACCCCATGCAGCGCTGCAGGCTTGGGGAAGTGTGGCTGGAAAGCTGCCTAGCAGAAAAAGGACCTGGGGGTGCTGGTCGACAGCCAGCTGAATATGAGCCAGCAGTGTGCCCTGGTGGCCAAGAAGGCCAGAGTAGCATCCTAGCCTTTATCAGGAATGGTGTGGCCAGCAGGACTAGGGAAGTGATTGTACCTCTGTACCTGGCACTGGTGAGGCCCCACCTCAAATACTGTGTTCAGTTTTGGGCCCCTCACTATAGGAGGGACATAGAGGTTCTGGAGCATTTCCAGAGAAGGGCAACAAAGCTGGTGAAGGGTCTGGAGCACAAGTCTCATGAGAAGCGGCTGAGGGAACTGGGGTTGGTTAGCCTCGAGAAAAGGAGGCTGAGGGGAGACCTTATCTCTTTCTGCAAGTACCTGAAAGGAGGTTGTAGTGAGGTGGGGGTTGGTCTCTTCTCCCAAGTAACAAGCTATAGGACAAGAGGAAATGGCCTCAAGTTGCACCAGCGGAGGTTTAGGATGCATATTAGGAAAAATTTCTTCACCGAAAGGATTGTCAAACATTGGAACAGGCTACCCAGGGAAGTGGTGGAGTCACCATCCCTGGAGGTATTTAAAAGACAGGTAGACGTGGTGCTTAGAGACATGGTTTAGTGGTGGTTTTGGCAGTGCTACATTAATGGTTGGACTTGATGATCTTAAAGGTCCATTCCAACCTAGACAATTCTATGATTCTAAGAAAATCCACAACTCCACAAATAAATGGTATACTACATAGGAATAGTTTATATTTGTACAATGTATGGTATCAAACTATTCCAAAGGAATTTAGTACCATAGGATACATAGAAAGCAAGTATTAATTACCTCCAACTTACAGAGAGCAGAGCTGAGGCAGCGAGGGACAGAACAGATCGTCAGGGAGGAGCAGTCTCTGCCCCAGGCCCCAGCCATTAGATCAGATTCTCTCCTATCTTACCAACAGCAATCACTATTATTTTAAATATTGTTGATTTCTAGGCATAAATTCCTCCACAAATACAGCATAAAAGCAGTTCCTGGCTTTCACCTGTGTATGTTTTGATACATCCTCTAATTACACGATCACACGCTACTCTTTGACATGACTTTTCCTTTGTTCAGCACACAGGAAGAATAATGCCTGTTGAAGGTGCTGTTACTTGATACTATGTTTTATCTTCATTGCTCCATTTGTGGCCCCTTCTCCTGCATGCTATACTAATCCTGCTCTGAAGAGTAATTTATTTCCACGTGGGCTTTTCCGTGGTGCCACTCAGCAGAGCACTGGACTGTTTTGCAAAAACTAATTACTTTGGACAACACCTTTCTGAGGCAATAGGCTCATTTTACAAATGTAGAGCTCAGGAACAGGGGAATTAAGTCAAAATGCCCACTAGTATTGAACGTGCAATTTCAGATTGCAAATTCTGATTACACAGAGTGCTTAGCACCTTATGGCACCTTACACATTTGAATCACATTTAGTGCTGACTTGATTGCTGTTTTCAGGGCTCAATATTGTTTCCACCCAAGCTATACATCTCAAGTTGAGGATGGGAACACAAAAAACACGCAATTCAGGGATGGCCTGACAAAAAATTGATTTTAGTAACTTACCCAGCATCATACCGTGACGCTGGGGAAGAAAGAGGGATAGACAGAACAAGATGCCCCTTAATCAATGCTTTGCTCATAAGGCCTCCCTCCCTTGTAAGAATCCCCCACTTCAGTAAAATTGAAGCGAGTATCCGAAGCACAAGACAGTCATTTTGAGAGCAGATCCCCAATTTATGCCAGAAGCTCTTTTTTTCTGTGCACAGCATGGGGAGAAAGTCACAGGGGGGAAATACTGAGTGAAGATGTCACCAAAGATGGAATCATAAAGCCCATACCAAAGGAGCACCAGGTTCACTGACCCTAATTTTTAACTGCTTGATTTTGGATTGTCCCCAGTCCTTTCAGATTTGTTAAATATGGAACAGTTGCAGTGTATATATAAATATTTATGTACAGATAGTTATATTTGTAAATACAGACATACAAACACATACATGTACACATAAAACCACATAATGTTCTCTGAAACTTACTTAAACTTTCAGTGAGTTCCTTTTGATTTAAAGAGATGCTACCATATCCACCAGCATTTCTGTTTTACATTTTTTGTTGAACAAATCTAGAACTGAAAACTAGATTTTCTTCAAATTCCCCTACCTGCATGATGCAAGGAAATGAAAATGCCTGTCAGCAAAAGTAATGTGTTTAATACCATGCCAGCCCTAAACATCAGTAGAGATTTCTGTGTATTGCAGATAATTCTATCACCAAGCCATATTGCTCTGTGATGTGCTTTTATCTTTGCTGTAGGATAATATCAATATTTCAAGCATGAGCAAAAGAATGTTTTATGAGATTGATGTGGGAAAATACAGTGACAAGTACATAAAAAAGGGCAGAGAAAAATGCCAGATACTCATCATAAATGCCTTCCATTCCCACCAGAATTTGTCGAGTTTATCCAATTCTAATCAACAAGTTGAGGTCCACTGGGGCCCCAGTGACTTTGATTACATTTTCCGTGCTGAAGAACAGCAAGCAAAAGACAGCACAGATAACAGGATGGGGAGGCTGTCACTTACTTCCTAGAAGCCTAGACCTTTACAGGCCAAAAAGTCATATTTTGTTAAACTTTTAAATTAAAAAGTAGTGATTTATAAAAGAAGGAAATAAAATGAGGGAAAAGAAGTATTAAGCCACTTGCTTTATTGCACATGTGCCTGGTAAGGGCCAGATCATGCAGGACAAATATACTCAGGGAACAACCTCTGCAAATCCACAATGACGCCCTGAGCAGGCAGCTCTTTGGGCACTGCTGGAACCTGAGCATGGAAGTGCCCAGACAAGAAGTTATCCCTGTATGGCTGTGGCTGGGTGAATTATTCAACTCTTGCCTGCCTCTACAAAGGACTTGTCTCTTCTGAGGAAAAACTCTCAGTTACAGATATAATTTATACCAAGAAAAAAGGTGCTTTTCCCCAGTGCAGCTAAATGGCTATCTGTGCCCCACACTGGCACGAGATATAACCTTGTTTATATAAGCTCTGCATGTAACTCTTCTGGCAAATCCACCAACACAGACCATTTGTCACATTGTCTTTTTTTTCCTCCGGGGCTTGCAGTTCCTCCCTATTTGACAACAGAACTGATGACTATTACTTAAACCCTCTCCATATGAACACTGCAGCTGTTCAGCCAGACTGATGGTTTAGCGTAGTTTGGCATTAGGTACCTCAATATTTGGGTGTTGAACTGAGAACCCTTATAGGAACCTGAGTTTCAGGAAAAGACTGATCAGTACCCTCTGCAATCAGTTTTAAAACTCAGTTTCAAATCGTTAAAATTGAGGCAATCAAAACCACTAGTTCTGTAAGTCTCGACTGTTTTGATTGGAAGCAAAAGGAAATTTTGCAGCCCAATCTTTTCTAAAGCACCCTCCAACTCTACTGTCCCCTTATCTCTGACTCAATATGCTGTCCCTGGGGACATCCAGATAGTTTTTAGCCCATCTGGAACAGTGCTCATTTCAAAGCCAATTTGAATGAAATGCCTAAAAATCTCTTAGAAAATAACTCTCATAATAAGCACTGTACCTTTTATGATGTTACATTATTACCAGGCAGTAAATTAATTTATTTCCCCAAATCCCTTACCAACTTCTTTTAAATACATAAATAAAAAAGGGGAATTTCAGTAGATATTATTTCACAATATGTGGATCTGAGACATTTTAATAAGAAATGCACCTCCAGGCTAAGAGGTATGAATTGTACACCGAAGGGAATGGTTTAATACACTGTTTAATACTATCATCAAAACTGATGATAACATGATGGCTTTTATACATTTGAACATTTCTTTAGGACTGGAAAAAATGAGAGTAAAAGCCATATTTGTATATTAGCTAAATGTCAGAAGTGACACTGAACCAGCCAGGTGCCACACAGCTCCTATAGCATTCCCTCTCCCTGACCAAAAAAAATATTACCTGAACAGAGAGATCCAGGGATTTCCTCTGAGTATGACCCTCGGAGAGAATGCCTGCCTCTCCTGTATAGCCCACCAGTCATGCAGAATAACCCACATCTACCATGTGCTCACATCACATCCCCTTGCTCCTACGTACAGTTGTGTATTTTCAAAAGCTTTGACACATAGTCAAGGTATGACATGTTGATAACATCATTTGAAACAGACGCAATATGGACCCGATACTCCTGTCCACCAGGGACCAACTCATGACCAGCAGGAGTCCTAAATACCCTTTGTTGGGCAGAGGGATACGCAAGAAACCACCGTTTTAGAGAGGCCAGCCACAGCAGCAATCAGTATAAGCTCTCTATGCAAGGACCTGGACAGACCTCCTGAAGCATAGGTATATAGAAAACACCATGTAGCACCATTAAGGATGAAAATAACTCTTTTAGAAAGAAAAGGTTCCTTCCTTAGCTCTAGCCTTTCTAGCAGGACCTTGCCAGAAAAAAAACCTCAACTATATAGCCTGTGATCATACAGAAATTCTTCTTATAGGAGTGTATCCTTACCTTTTTTACAAAGAGGTAGTGGAGGCCAGTAACATGAAGGCCCACTGCAAGCCACCCAAGCCTCAATGCCCCTCCCTTTCCCAAAAAGTAGGAGGGGAGGAGTGGTATTTCCTGGATGCAATCCTGGATCCCCCTGAGGGAGATGCCTTTGCAGAAGCCCAGGACAGCAATACTAGCAAGTTTTTCAGTCTCGAGGATGGGAAGATTGTCAGGGCCCATATGAGAATTCCCAGGAAAGGATATAGGACTTAATTCTGAGGCATTGGCTATACAACGGGAGGCTGAGGAAGTGATTTTGTACTGGCTTTAATTAATCAAAAATGTAAGCCTTATTTTTGTGTTCTCAGAACCCCACCAGGTTTGTAATACAGGACCCAGCATGCTCACACAGCACATACCCATTTACTGTATTCCTATGGGCTCAGGTTGACCAGGTCAGTTCTAAGTCTTTGAGATGCTGTTGCAAAAGGACTGCTTTTAGACTTCTAAAATGCCATGTAGAAGTAAAGTTGGCCTTTCAGTGTCCTGTAGTAGGTCTGTGCCTAAATTGTGCAGGCTCTAGCAAAACGTATTAGCTTGTACATAAATGTTTTCTCTTCCTTTTTTATTCTTCCAATGAAGAGGACGTCCCTAGGGTCCTGTTAACTGTGAACAGTAAAGACTGCTTGCACTTGTCAACAGAAACAGGTTTCACACTTAACAATAAAGTATTCTGGCGCTTTACAATGTGTATTTGTTCATAGCTCTATACCTCTTAAGAGGGATGCTGGCACTTTTACACGTTCACTGGGGTTAAATGGGGAACACCTGAAGCTACCCTGTGCCAATTCTCTGGAGAACAGGGACTTTGCTCATTCCATGGCACACCATTATCTTCTCGAGGAGGCAGCACCTCCAAATAGACAGGCAAGATTTTCCAAGTCAGTGTTTGGATGTATCAAGCATATAGGACAACTTCCCGATTTCTCTTATGCTGGATTCCTGGCAGAGCAGCAGTTCCCCCTTCTCCTCCCAATCAAGACCTCTGGTTCCCATGGCAGTGGAAAAAATCTAGGCTAGGATGGTATGGGACAGCACATGATAGAAATTTCCAAGAGGGAACATATGCCTCATATAGGTTCTCACGAAGACCAAACACATAGCCCATATGTGGCTACTGACCTAAAGTGTATGCGTCTCCCTTTCCCCTTGCTAGGGAGCGTGTTTTCTACATGGGAGAAGTAAAAAAGCAGACAGTTCTTCCAGGCTGGAGCCTTTTCCTTTTCATAGCTTGATCTCCTTTCATAGGTGAAGAGTCCTGACCAAGTGTTTTCATATCAAGATATGTTTGGTGAAAAGGTCAGGGAAGTCTAGCCCAAGGTAATGTCTAACCTTAGCATAGGGATGAAGAAAAAAAGAATTTCCAGGATTTTAGACAGAAAGGTTTTTCAGAAAGTACAAGTTCTTAGTTCTGAAGTACGCATGTGCAGTGGGGCAGAAAGGGAATTACACCGGTAATCCATCTGAGTTTCTGAACTGCCCTGTCCTCCTCTTGCTTCCCTCTCCACACACTTCAGCCCTTCCTCCAGTGCTCCTGTGAATTCTTAGACCTGGCTTCTCCCAAAACTGATCTGTATTTACTTACAGGTGTGTACAAACACATTTATATATATCTACTTCAATGTAAATATCTTCATGAGCTTTACAGAGATAGGATTGTTTTTCCCCCCCAAGTATGAAAACACAGCACATTTTAGATTCAGTTATTCTTTACCTAAATAATAAACAGCTGGTATTTTGATATAATCTGGTCTTAACTCAGTGTACAAAAGACAGTACGCTATCACGATTTAAAGCTGCTTCAGGAAATGAAGATCTCAACCTTATAAATACATTTAGTTTCTCATCGCTCTGGTAGGCTTTCCTCTCCAACTTGTTTGTAGCTTTAAAAAAATAAAAAAACCCCATACCAGTTAACATACTATTATTTCCTAGCTGGGCACTACGAGCACTGCATCAAAGCTGCAAATTTCACAGGGTGAGAGTTCTTTTTGTTTTGGTCAGGGTTTTGGTTTTGGTTTGGTTTTTTTTTTTTGACTTAAAACTATGTATAACTAAGCACTGTACTTGTGGATTCTCTTTGAGTGCTGACCCAGCTAAGCGTGGCTCCTCAGCTCGGCACTGCTGCTCTGCCATTATGTCACAACTGATCTCTAACTCTTCCATCTGTGAGTTATTCATTGCCTCTCCTCATGCTCGTCTGCTGGCTATTTATAAATTAAACTCCACTATCACAGTATTCACTAGCTTCCCTGAAAGAGGGTCTAAATTTGCAGAATAAAATGCTGAAGTTGCACAAACACTCCCTACATTGGGAAAAAAAAATAAAATAATCCCATCTCAGAAACAGCAGAGTTACTGTGGATATTTGAAGTATTTCCACTTGGGGCTGTTCTAAGTATCGCCATTTGATGCAGCCATTTTGGATTTTCAGCAGGCATGAGGGCACAAACTAGCTTACTGAGAATCATTCGCTCATATGATGATAAAGTCCTGGCTTGCAATATGTTGGAAAAGCAATCACTACCAGTAGCCAGTTTAGCTTCCCGCAGCTTGACAAAGCCTGTGCATAAGTAAGTGACTGGAGGCTGAAAATCCCTAGGCATCTTACAGCCACACTCTGTCAGAAATAAGCCCTAGGGACCAGATTCTCAGGTATAAGTCATCATATTCCCATTGCCTTTGGGAAGTCCTTCTAACTTATACCAGCTGAGGAATCAGCCTTTTTATGTGTAGCCTCCATAATTCTCTTCCTATGATACCTCAAATAAAATGAGAATGATAAAAACTAAAACTGTATGACAGCATGAAAAGGAAGCAAGTCCTGCTCTGTCTCATACCAGTAAGAACCTGAAAAAGGCAGAGCTTGGAACAGTGGCTTCAGATCCATCCCAATACACAGAGCAAAACCTGGCCAAGGTGACCTCCAGAATTAAGAGCACAACTCTTGGTCCATTTTCTTATCTCTGTTACTCTTTTTTCCTGACCTTGGGTAAGTTGATTAACCTTTCTTTTCTAAGTTTCTCTAACTGTGGTGCGACTCTGTACCTCCCATAGAGGTTGTGGTATTTAATTGGCCAGTATCTCTCAAATACTTGAAGTGCTTTGGATGAAATATGTTGTGCAAGAGAAATAATTGAAGTCAATGGAGCTGTGACAACTGACACTAGCTGAGGATCTTCCCCCTGGTGTTTAATAGGATCAGAAGGAGGCTTAGTTGAAATGACAGGAAGCCAGAGAGACATTTGGTGGTAATAAGATCATAAATGAGTCAAAGGGGTTACTATTTGCTGTGGTAATACTCAGCATTTTTCATCTTTCAGGCACTCTATCGGCATCCATTAATTCTCAGACTTCCCCTTAAACAGAGATCTGTAATATGTCCCCCATTATACAGATAAGAAAAATCAGGCAAATGGGTGATGTGACTTATCCAACAGAAAAAGATGTGAGAAATCAAGTTTGAGCCCCTGGCTCCTAAGCCTATTCTCAGGGCTCCCTTTCCACCACTCTTCTGTTACGTATATATTTCCTTATCTTTCTGTTTCAATTACGAAAGCCCATCTCCTGCTCCTTTGTCTGCAAGCCTCCCTGCCTAATTCCCTCTTAGATACTGCTCAGATGCTCTTCCATAAACTTCTCAATGCTTGCAGACAAAAAGCGAAGCTGAGGGGAATGCTGCTGGGCTGAGCAGCTCTCCTTGTCTCAACAGCCCCTTTCCCCAGGCACCAAGAAGTAACAGTATTTGCCCTTGGCAAATATTTTTCATTGTTCACTATCAGTCCCACGCAGCACCTGGCCGCTCCACGGCAACCCCTCCTCTCAGAAGCAGTTCTTATTAGAATATGCCAGGACAGGGTCTGTCGCTTCAGACTGCCTATTGCTCATTTCAGAAAGGAATTCGTGACCTGCTTAAGCCCCTAGGAAAAATTATTGCCGTTACTTCAGCTCTGGAAGATGCCTGCCGTTAGAGGATGCAGGGCTGAGGTTATGTAAGTGTGCTGGCCAAATCCAGCTGTTTCCAGGGAGCACAACCCCAGCTGCTCTGCTCTGCTTCCACCCCTCTCTGTAATAGGTGCCAGGCCAGGCTTTGGGGCTCTCTTTCTGAATAATAGCCTCAAGGGGAGTCTCCACGGATTAGTTTCTATGTAGAGGGAACACATGTCTTTGAATCAGCACCCTGCTTGAAAATACGAAAGTTATCATACTGTGCCTGGATGCTGCTGTGCTGAAGTGTCCCAGTAGATGGATGAGTAACATGAAATGGGGCAAATTATTCAACTGTTATAAACCTGCAACAGTCCCAGAGAATTCAGTTTACTTTTATTATAAAGACTTCCACTGGTGCTTACAACCACCATGCTACAGCAACATTTGGGGTAATTACTCTTGAATGCTAGACTTGGTTTGGTTTTTTTAAGTGGTATACCCTAGATGTACACTCGTAGTTCGGAAAGCTTTGGCTACATTAGCTCTCCTTAAACAATAGCCCAAAATAGGATGAAGGAGAAAATATAAACCACTACCCAATCAAACCTCAGCACTTACTTTTGGTAACACCACAATGAGCCACATTTGCATGTATTATCTCTTAGCTATCTATAGCAGGCTTGGCACAAGGGAAGCAGGTTTTCTTTTTTTCCTTTAAAAACCAAACAAAACCATTTGCAATAAAAGCGCAAATTTTGGTCCAGATTAAATTTGAGGGAACAAGGAAGTAAAATTACTATTTTTTTTTAGTTTTTTACAGAACAGAAAGGTAAAGAAGGATGCATATTTGCACTTGCATGCTTAGATGGTGACATAACACTCCAGGTGCATCTCTATTTTGTATATTGAAGACAGACAGTGCATCACACACACAAACTGTAAAGTTCTTCCTATCCAGACAAGATGGCAGTCACACTCACCTAAAAAATTCTATGATAAAAGGCTTTATTATTTTTGTCCTCCTGTGCTCTCTGCTTACTCAAATGTAAAATTCTAGACATTCAATTCAGATGTTAGGTTTTTAACACACTGAGTATCATTTCTTACAACACAAGTGAACGCCATGATAAAATTTTAACTCAAAGCCAACAGACAGGGTTCAGCTGGAAGGGACTCTGACACTGACTCCCTGTACAACCTTAAGAAAATCTCTTTATTTCTTGTGTTTCTCTTGTAGGAACTATTAGAGTCAATTCATTAACATACATAACTGTGATTTAAGACCATCAAACAGAAGGTCTTAAAGAAAAAGCACGGATGTCATAGATTTACATTAAATTATGTTAACAAAGTGAATGCTACAGTATCTTTAGTTACAAAGTAGGAAAAAAAAAGGTATGCAGGCAGAGTCACACTATCTGATAACTAACGCAGTAGGGAGATCTGTGACAAGTAGGTGAACAGATTCACAACGCTGAAACTTCAGAGGCTTTGTGCAAAACTACAGGTGAAAGCAATGACATGTTTCATTTAGAGGCTTGCACAGAGCTCATCTCCTAATAGTGTTTGTCTGAAAAAACAGAAGAGAGAGAAGGTAGCAATTACCATTGGGGAAAACATAAAAGATGACTGCTGCGTGAGTGCCAGGCATTGGGGAAAATTACTACTTTGTCTTTAGCACAGAAATGAGATTCTCCCTGCAGCCAAACAGAAGCTATACTGTAAATGCAAAGTCCAGCTATATTCAACAAGAAAAGGTGAGGAATTCAACTGGATCAGAAACAGAGGCATTCACGAGCAATTTTGGACAGAGAAATTTTGCTAACAGTCTAGGCTGCATACAGCAGCTTACTGGTCACTTAGAAGAGGTGGCAGTGCCATTCCCGTTTTGAGAGCTCTAGCAGGTAATTACCCAGGATGACGATGGGGAGCTGAGCTGTCAATGAGCACAAGGGACGTAGTCTCAGTTGGCACTTGGCTTTTTGGATGTATTTAGATGAAGGACAGCCCTGTGCTGCCAAATGGAGAGAGCATACTTCCCAGTTTGGGAACAGATTCCAGGATTTTCCTTTTCCTTGGCAGCCACTGATCTGGAATGGTCTGTAATGATCCAGTGGGCATATCCCAAACAAAATGATGGCTTATAGGCTATGTGAGCTTTTCACACTTATGTCTGGATTTCTCTATATGACTACTGGCTTGGAGGGAAAGACCTTAACAGCAAAAAAAAGAAAAAGAATTGCAGCACAAAAGCCCAAGGGAAATGGGCCTAGACTGCAACAAGAAAAAGGAATAAATAAATGGGAAGCAATGCGCAAGCAGCACTTAAGTCTGCATGAGGTTAACACTAACCACTTACTCCAAGCTAAATAAATGCTGCCTGGGGATTGCGATTAGAGCAGGCAGCTCAGGAGAGACAGCAGCTCCTCAAAGCTGGAGCCAGGAGGAAGCTCTGGGAGCTCGGCAGTGTGGTGCGCATTTTTGAGCATTAACCCCAGCTAACCAAAGGGAACACGATGTTCACAGTAAGGGTGGAAGCACTCCACTCCCCTACCACATCCCTCTAATGCAGTGCCATCATGATGCCAGCCTGGGCAGAGATGTCATGTCATTCTGTCACATTACCATCAGGGAGCCTCAGAGAGACTGGAGATGTCACGTGTCCTGTCCAAACTGACCTCTCTGTGTAAACAACTGTTTGAAATGCCCCTTCCCACTTTACAGTCCCAGCTCAGAGACAAATGAGCAGGCAGTCAAATGCAGATCAAAATCCTCTTCTGAATACTCTGTGTCTTGTAATACCTCTGCTTTTTCAGAAGCAGATATTGGATAAGACTGCTCAGGCACAGCCCATAGTCAGAAGCAGCAGCCAAATTATTAATTTACTTGTTCTGATTCTTATTACATTCTACCTCCAGGTACGTAATCAGGCTTTTATTCACCTAACTGCTTTATCCTCTAACAAGCTATTCATCTGAAGAGTTTTCACTGCAGGATTTCCACTGTAAGGATCTTTTTTGTTGTGTTAGAGAAGGAATTCACTGCTCAGTGCAATGCTTTTGCTCATTAAAAATAATTTCCCAGTGAGTTTGGTTCCAGTAGCTCTTCAGTCATATTAGAGGCCCTGTTGCAGCATTAGCTCCAGAGAACATGCTAAAGACCAGCAGGGAAAATGAAAGGCGGAGAAGAAAACAAGAAGCTGGAAGGGCAAGACAGATTGCTGGCAATTATAAGCAAGCCCAGACATGCTGCTGCCCACTGGGGTACTGATTCTTGCAGCCCTGGGAAATGTGTTTGACCGTAAAGTCAGATTGTACCCTCAAGAGAATTTCTCCCCTATTCTCAAATACAGTTCTCTATGTATTTTCTCTCTTGCCTCACTCTCTTCCCCATTCCCTTCCCCCTTATACCATCCTTGGCTTTTTTTCCTTTACTACCACATCTTCTGCTCACTAGAGATGCTTTGAAGCTTGCTTTCCAAGTGCAGGCACTTTCCAATCTTTAGGGAAGTTTGGTACAGGGAGAGTCTGTGGTTTATAGCTGCAACTTCACTAACACAAGCACACTGCCCCGGAGAGGTGGCACGTTCAGCTGCCAGGGAGTTTACTTCAGCTCCTTTGCTTTTGGAGCAGACAGCTCCCTCATCAGAAAGTTCTGTGCGTGTGGTGTGGAGCAGGCCTGCAGCAGCCTTCTCTGTTACCGTATGTAACATCAATTGACAACTTTCAGTGTAGCTCCCTGTTTTCACATAAATAAGAGAGCTGGCACAGTCTGGAGGTGAAGAAAGATTATTTCAAGATGCAAAGCATGTTAATCTCCCCTCTTGTGACTTAAGCACAGGTAGCAGTCAATGATCTATTTCTAATATACCACATAAATAATGAGTCACATTATTCAGTGAAGCATCAGTTCAGGCAAATACAGGAAGAAGCAATGTACTACTTTTCATTCAGTGGGCCAATTTCACCTCCGATGTAAGTCAAAAGCCTTCCTGAGGCTCTTGCTCAGTTGAATACAGCTTTGTTTTTAAAAAAAAAAAAAACAAACAAAAAAAACACCACCAACATAGAGTTCCTTAGCATAAAAGTGCTGACCGTTTCAGGGAATTCATGATAGTACAATGACATCTACTTCTCTTCAAGTAGCAGAAGGAGGAAGTGGGTAGTCTCTCCCGGACATAGGAAAAATAATGTGACTGGTCACTGTTCAGCCTAAGGGAACGTACTAAAAGATAAAGCAAGAAACTGCTTTTCTTTTTTAAAGAAGGACTATTACTCTAACCTAAAGAGTCAATATGCCAGAAGCCTCACTGCCTGAGGTGAAACTAGAGACATAAAAGCCACTGGGATTATCCTGCGGGGGGACAACCTGTGCTGCAGGAGGAATGAACTGGTTGAGACTTTCTAGACCTTTTCCATCTTTAATCTTATTGCAAAGAGCTGTCCTGGTCACTGTGGCCATGTAATCTCCTAGGAAGCCAAGGGAATATAAATTTGGGCCTCCAGGCTTGAATGGCTTGTGTCAGCGTTCACTCTGACTGCTTTGTTCCTCTGCTGCATCTCAGGAGTCCTTTGATTCACTTCTAGCTTCCTGCTTCTGGCACTGGTAGGTGAGAAATGGCTCTTTCACCTGCTCTTAAGCCCTGCGGGAAATTCCGCAGTCTGTTTTATCTCTAGTATCTGTTCAACTGGTGTAATTGGGTTGTTTCAGGATGGATGAAGCAAGAACCAAGAAATGGGTATCCATGAGTTACTGAAAGGAGAAAATGCAAACAAAATCCAAGACTTGAAGTTAAAATCTTATACACTCCCTCTCTTCCAAAATCTCATCTGTAACATGTCAGCACAACAGCTGGTGTGGGAGTACCGAACATATTGGGACACTGGCTCTCCTCCTCAGACTGGTCCAAGGGTGATAATGATAACACTTAGAGAGCATCTTTCACCAGGAAGGGGAAGAAGTAGATTTTCCATTCGACAAAAGATGGAATTAAAGCAAACAGCATGTGAAATGAGGAGGCCAGCATCAAACAGCAAGCAGAAGCTGAACTGAAAGTATAAACAGATCTTCTATGTGTCAGGCCAGTAACCCCCTCCCAGAAAATGTGCTTTATAAAGCACTTAAAAGAAAAATCTGTAGACTCTTAGATAGAAAAGACATCCCTACAGGACTGTGGCAAAAAGTCAGATGGGATGTACTGGAAACCCTTTTTCCTGAACAACTAAGTGGGACTAGAGCCAGCCCTTATATATGCAAGAATATATGAATACCTGGAAAGAAACAACTGCGAACTGGTAGCACTCATATAAGAGAAAGCCTCATAAGCCACTCTGTCACTCTTACCTATCCTTTACTGATTGTAATACATGGCTTCTAGTGAGACTTGCCAAGAACAAACAAGTCACCAGCACATCGGAGTAACCATTGCACACTGGCCAAGATTCAAACTGCCTCACTTTTGGTACCTGAGACAGCATAGTTAGCATTGCAATCATAGTGGCCAGGACTTAACCATCCTCATGTAGGCCTCTACATCGGAGAGTCAGCCAGATTTCCTTTGGAGTCAATGGGGGCGTTTCCAAGGCTGAATTAACCTGGTGTCTTTCAGATGTCCATTTTAGAAAAAGGGGAGATACCAAGTCCGCATCCCCCCATGTTGAACCTCAGGCTGGAAATCCAAATTTGAACAAGTATCAGCAAACAGATACCTATACATCCTTTACTGAACTGAGTCTCAGTCAACAGATAAGAACTGAAGATTCAGATAGATTCACATAAAATTCAAGTAGTAAGAGCTAAAATGAAAGGTTACAGGAAGCCTCTGTAGCATCAAAGGGGAAGTTTGTGTGCCACAGAAACCAGCAATAATAACATACCCCCTTCAGATCCATTTCCCTGTATCGATGCATACTGACAGGAGCAAAATGGTAGACTTTGTACTGTGCTCTACCAGGATGTTTGCCACCAAATTTAGAGTACCCACAATGTAGCTAATGCAATAAGTCCACATAGAGGCTGGTTCTCAAGTTAAATCCCATGACCGCCAATCAAGACTAATTCCAAGAAGAGATCATTAGAACTCCAGGACCCAGACTTAAGCCAGTATAAGTTTTAAGGCAGTATTGACTTTGAGTGCAGGGGCTTAGTTTGGCAAACCCAGCTCTTTCTCATGAATTCAGTGAAGATAAGGCTGTTAGCAATGACTAATCAGAACAGTCTCTTAGGAAAAAGAGAGTTTAATTACCTTAGTGTACTATTCAGTGACTTGCCTAGACATACCACACACTGAAAGATACGTGACAATGTGGGTGCTGCAGTTTATATCATCACGAGCTTGGGACGGCCATGTTAGTCATGAGTTTGATTCCTGTCTCCCTCTTTTCTGAAGTGCATTAGCTGCTATGGAAACAGTGTCATTAGAATGGGCAGGGCTTTCTGACACCCAGATGAACCCCATGCTTATGCTAAATGGCATACCTTCTATGCAGAGCTCTAGCTAGGTCTAACCATGGCGTATTAACTAGTTCAGGTCCATCACACAGGGTCTGAGGTGCATTTCTACACAAAGGAGGTAATTCACAAAACTCTTACAGTTCATTTCCCTACTCTTGACTCCTGGTGGACTTTTTATACCCTATAATGTCATAAAAACAGCAAACTGCATAGGACACACAGCTGCAAAGATCGGCAATATGATATTTAGTTAAGGAAGCTTGAGGAGTACCTCCCTGCTCCAAAAATGTAAGACTAGAATCCCTGTGCTGAATTACAATCACAATTTAATTGATTTAATTTTTTATGCTTCTTGCAATTCTCCTTTTGAAAGGAGGCTGTAAGAGATGCTACCTCAGCTGGATCAAGAGACACATAGAGAAGCCAGACTTTTACATCCTCTTTAGTTAAACACTGCTTATCAAAAGACTAAGATACAAATACAATCAAAATTTCTTTTTTTTAAAAAAAAAAAAGCAGCTCTATTTAATTAAGAGGCCTATCAAATCCGATAATCTGAAAATTTTTACAGCGGAACAATGAAACAAGAACTTCCCTGCTCAATCAAATCAATGGCTCATCTGTTCCTGTCTAAATGTGACAACTGCCAAATGTTTTGAGCAAGTTGTAACCCATTCCCTTTCTGCTACTGCCACTCATTTCAATCCTACTACACTATAACCTGCATTGTTACACTCCTCCCGATCCCACTCTGCGATCACAGATAGAATGATCAATTTGGAAAAGCTTCAAATGCTCTGAAATATTTACCAGATTTTAGAACACCTGGAAAGCCATGAAATAATAATAAAACCAACAATTATAGTACATAATGTTTTTCCAGTGGGAGTGTGCTTGTGATCTATTTAACTTCCCCAGTCTTTCTTGGTCTGCATTTGTTTAATAACTACAGAATAAATTCCCAGATATCACAAAGAATGCAACTGTCTGGATCTCTCATGCAAGCCCAGAAGTGACTGAAATACCTTTGCTTTAAGAACCAGTCCTACACCATTGTGGAGACCCAAAAGACTTGGAAAATCTCAATGAAGCTTCTAAAACAGGAAGCTTGTAAAATTCAACTTATCACATTGGTCATAGCACTCAACCTCTGAAATGTCATTTTTGCTCTTCTTGCAAGAAGCTGCAAATGCCGTCCGTATCTCCTTGAACAATATGCGAACCTCAGTTTACCAATGAATTCTGAACAGCAACCTCCTGTGACTGATGAAGCCTTTTTTTTGCTCTGAAATAGGATAGTCAAATTAGGTATTACTAATTTACCCATAGCAAATTAGACTCGACTGATTAAAGTCTGCCACTCTGCAGAAATAAAGTTACCTAGAAAATAGAACGGAGGAAAATCATGTGACTATTAACTTCTAACAAACTGCAGTCAGAGAGGTCAGAATGTGTAGTAACACCTGAACTGCATACTGCAGTGAAGAAGCACGTTGAGGGCTTGGAAAGCTAAAGCCTTGGGCTTCTCCCTGCAGTAAATAGTTGCAATGCTCCATGTTAGGAAAAAGCAGGACAGCTAACCACAGCAAAATAGTCATGTGCATGCTTTGCTTTTTTCTTCTTAGCTAGAAAATTTCCAATGCCGCCTTTGAAATTCCTAGTAATCTGTCATGCTTTGACAAGGCTGTTCTGTCTACTATTTGTTGTTAAGCAGAACCGAAACCAAGTCAGTCTTGGGGGGGGTGGGGTGGGTGGTGGAGGGGTGGTGTCTTACATGTCTTTAGTCTGGCTGCAAGAACACCAGTAACAAACAAGTGGCTGTGAAGCCAAATAGTTCATCAAAGACCAGTGGAGCTGCACAAGCTCTCCCTTGAACACTAGTCAAGTCCAACAGCTGAGTACTAAGAATTAAAATCCCAAAAGGACTGTAAAAAGGTCAGAGGCACAGCATGCCTGTGGAGCTATGACAGATGCTCACTACAGCCCCATCACCACACACGCAATTCTCAGTCATATCAGCAGATACTTTGTTTACCTGGGACTTTTACAACTGGAAGGAAGCAACAATACATTCTTCGGAAGACTGGTGATCTAATTACCATGCTTTTCAACCTTTTCAGTTTGCATACACTTAAACATTTTTGTGCCTCTCTTGTAGATCTCTGTAGAGTGATTTTAAGCCAAACGACAATAGGCTTGCTTTTCTTAGTTACTTTTTTATGTAGCTTAGATGTAGTCCGCCCACCTCTATAAGTCAAAAACCAAAGACATTCCAATAGATCTTTTACACACCTTGCTATCAAATCCACCAACTTCAAGTAAAAAGCCAGTTTATTAATAAATTTTCATTGTAGTGATCACTACTTTGAAGATACTTCCACATTCTGTTAACTTTAATCTCCAATATGAGAGCAACGTGCCACCACACTGTAGTATTTGCATTGCACTGTGCAGGACTAAGACAATATTCTGACACTTAGATGCTGCAGGTTGGTCTTTCAAGATAGATACTCCTGAGCAACCCTGCAGCAGCCGTAGGATGAGTGAATCTACTTCTGTCTGCATCTCTCAGTATCCTATTGCTACATGGTACTCACAGGGTTTGGAAGAAAGTCTGCAGAGATAATGACTGCAATTTGGAAGGGCTTCTCTTTGTTTCACTTTCTGAGCTTGCTTGCTGAGGCGGCACTAATTGCAGAACAAGGCTTCAGCTCAGGGGGCCTCACAAGCAGAGCTGCCTGCTCCTGAAGCTTAATTCCCTGATTCGTGACCTTGGAACAGCAGGGACAGGGGAGAAGAGGGAACACATCCGACAGGGAGGATGGCAGAGAGGCCTGAGGGTTCAGGACATAGATCCTGTCCTCAGCTCTATTTTCTGCTGGATGTCAGCTGTGGACATCTTGCAAAATCTTTCCTTGGACTTGAGTTTGTCTCATAATGGTGATGATCAAGTGCTTTGAGATGTGTGGAAGATGGAAAATGCAAAAACGTTTTGTAGCATTTCATTATTAAATATAGGACTAGACAAACACCTCTGAATTTTGTTATTATTCAGATAGATAAATATAGAACTGGTTGCACTGAGTCCCTTCTGTGTTTTCCTTCTGTGAATATGATAGCAAGTGACATGTAATGTGGAATGAGAAAAAATGGAAAGAGGTAAAAGGAACAATTTTAAACTTGTATCAGAAACTGTTCACAGAAAAAAGATTTTTGATTGTGTTACCTTATTTGCATTTGAGACCTGACTTTTCTTACAGAAAAAACACAATGTGATTTTACAGTAAAAATAATAGTAATAAAAAAACTGATTATAAACTCCACTGAACTCTCCTATACCCAAATCCCTGAGTAGCTTCCTCCTATACAGCATCTGAAGAACCTTCTTTTCTCTTCAAGGAACTAGTGTTCTGTGTGTCAATATGAAAACAAATCACATCACACCACACTTTCATAGGTAACTAAAGACAGGGATGGTAACAGGAGCCACTGCTAAGGTACAAATTGGACAGGGCAGTCAAACCCCAAAAGCTTAAGGAGAACAATACTAATGGAGGAGACGAGTAGGACTAACTGTTCTCAATGAAGACAAGAAGGCAATGTCTCTCCAAAAGGGTAAGCAAAGGATACTTCATTTAGCCTTCCAGCTGCACAGACCCAGAACCATGGAGCCAACAGAAGGGCTTCCTTCCTGCCATCAGCGCACGCCAAGGGCAGCTCCAACAGTGTTACACCAGCACGACCAAGAGGCCCCACACCCAAGACAGTCCTGATGAGGCAGAAGGTGGCACAGAAGACTCCATCTCCAAACAAAACAAGGTCAAACTTCCAAATGCTGTTCCTTTGGTTTGGTCCTCCTCAGCTTCATCTATGCTCCCTGCTTATGGCACACAAGTAAATCAATAAACACATGGCACATGCCCCTTAACACAATGAATTCTAAGTCCAGCACCTCAGTATTGGTAGTAGTGTCTTACTGCCTTCTGAAGACAGAGGAGGAACTAAATTACTTCCCTATGTGTATGGCAAAAAAAAAAAAAAACACAAAGTAAAAGTCATACAGTAGAATTTGTCCTTTAGGGGAATTAGTAGGGTCAGTCACAGCAAACAAAACATAAGAAAGACTAATTTTTGGAGACTCAAGCTGAACCCTGTTTTTTAACAGCTTCAAAATTCCCCCACTAAGACAAATGGCAGAATTATACTCACTTCACAGTAAGCAGAAGTCAACTTTCAAAGCAGTTTTACATCAATAGAGGCAGATGGGTAGAGGTGAAGAGGCTGAGGTGAGCAGACACTATGTTCAAAAACCAGAAAAAACATCCAGTCTTACCTCTTTTCTTTCAGACTGGTTATAAACCTTACAGATATTAAAATAATAGCAATGGAAATGCAGATAAAAGAGCCTAGGAAAAAAGATACACAAGTACAAAGCATTATTTTGTTCATAACAGCCACACTATGACCAAGAGGTCACAGAAGGATTTCTGATTTTTATTCCTTTATCTGCCATGTTTTTGCCAGTTCATCTTCAGCAAGTAATTTACACATCTTCTCTACCTCCTATTCATAGTTTATAAAAGGGACAAAAATACTCTGGGGTGCTTTGAGTTCTTCAGACAAGAAGTGCTGAACATGAGCAGGCTGTTATAATTACTATTAATCCATCAGGCTTGCATTAAAAAAAAAAAAACAACCCACAAAAAAATCCCAAGTCATTCTTGGGAATAAGGAGTGTAGGACTGGGCTATGATCCTGGAAATATTCATAATAAGGTACTTCTGAGGATATTAATTTCTGGACCACTTTCTTTCTATAAAGCTGTTGATGTATATTGATATTCTTCACAAAAAAGAGAGAGCCTTGCAAGAAAGTTCTAAGAGCATCTCGTAAAAGACCCAGAATTGCAAGTAATTCTGAAATGAGAGCTTATTTGTTGGGTCACACAGGCATCTCGTGATAACATTTTGCAGGTTTTTTTTTTTACTGTATCTCACTTGATTAGAAAGAGCCTTTGCAACTCCAAACAGAAGCAAGTTTAGAGCAGTTCCAAATTAAACAACTCCCTTTCCCTCTTATTGACAAAGACATGTATATTTTTGTCTCCAAGTGTTTCCATTCTACAATTGTGACCAAGAAAAATCTATAGCCTGACAACACGCTCCTGGCAGCTACTGCTGAGGGAAGCCAATTCCTCCCTGACATCTTCAGTGACTACCGAATGGCTCTTCCTAAGCATCTTCCAAGATTTACATTTTTTGAAAATACATAATAATAAGTTATTATGTAATAACATATAATAATGTAGTATATAACAATATATAATTATAGTAGAAATAAAATTAATACTACTGACTTCTACTGTAGCATGAGAAACAATTGAAAATATAGCATTATTGCAGAACTTGCATTCAAAGTTTTGTATTAAGATGATTAATACTGAAGAATGGCAAAGAAAATTTCAGTCTTAAGCTGCTTCCCATGAGTAGATGGGGCTTCATCTAGACATCCAGAAAAGCACATTACAGTTCTGTATTCTCTCATAAACATATACCACCAGTTGTACTGGACAAATATGGGCTTAGCAAACACACTGCACTGCTCTGGCTACACTGATTGCATGCTCAGAGCTGTTAAGGTCCAACACTTCAATCCTCTTCTGTTCAACATAGATACTGCCTTCATCATTAGAGTTTCCAAGCATTTGAAATGAAAGGCTACTTTCCTTTTTTCTTACATTTCTCCTCTTATTGTAAGAATTTTTTTTAGATACTTGCTAAAGTAGCATATTACCATAGAATGATTGTTTGGTATTGTCTCAGTTTCAGCAAGGTTAGTGTGCTGTGGCCACAGCAGATCGCCTCTGTCAGAACTGTCACCTAATCTGCGCTGTCCTAGTCCGTTGATCATCTCTGCCTGTCATGTCTCAGCTTATTTTTAGAATAGCACCTCTTTGGGAAAGGGACCACATCTCTGCAACACGTTTTACCCAGTGACTAGCATAAGGCAGCTGCAATATGAATAAAGAAATAGTTGTCAAAAATTAAGAAAAGCATAGAGAGCTTCACTGGCCATAGCAGTGATCTTTAAAACCCTAAGTTGCCCAGCTTGATGTATGCCACAGAGGGATCCATTTCTCAATAATAAAGTTTGCATTTCGGTGTGAAGAGTTTTGGAGCAAACACTGTTGGCATTTGTCCACCTAGGAGGTACCAGTCACCATATTATATAAGGACCAAAGATAAAATTAGATTGAGAACAATGTGTAGCATCTTCTAGAGCACAATGACTCACATTCACACATGAGACTGTCAAGCTGGAACACAGTCATGAAAAGTGTAAAAACAAGGCTGCAGTAAAAAGTACATCTCCAGATTCTTTTGTTGAAAATACGGATAAAACTACAGAGCTAGGGGCACACTAGTGCTCTCCAGCCTACTGATTCCACAAGCCACAGAAATTCATGAACCATAGGAGATAAATAACATTACCTCCTTGAAAATCACCAAGCAGAAAGAATTCATGGAGAAAAATGATGACAAAACAAAGATTAAATATCCCTAAAAAAAGTCGCAGAAGAACCTATTCAGATGGTGAAACCTCTTCCTGTTATGACATGTCAGCTCGCACAGAGACTCCACGCTGCCGTATTCATACATCCCAGCATAGCAGAGACTGGAAAATCTGAGATTCTGTACAACTCTGCCACTCAGGAAAAGTGTATTGCTCTCACGGTGATACATACAGAACGAGAGAAGTGAGGGGATCGGTCTGTCTGCAACCATCCCTTCTCCTCCCTCATTTCAACTTCCCATGAAGGAAGCAACATTGCTGATCCTCACTTCAGTGCATTCCCTGTACAGCGTAGCCTTGCTCATCAAATTCTGGAACAAGAGGAAAGACAGACCATTTTTGGCTTGTAGTCCGGTATTATCAACCTGAGCCCACAACTGCTCATGTTTTATAATTCATCGGAAAATGGTCCTCGAAACAATTGCTGGGTCCTGACTGATGTCAATGCCTATGGCAAATATTGTCAGGAACCACCTGCCAAGCACTGTCAACACCTTTCAGTGAAAGTGTTCAGAAGCTGTCTCCCAACTACTGTCAAGAGCTACCAAAAGATGTGGTCTGATGCTAGCACCCAATTGCTGTCACCTCACAGCAGGCCTGGTCAAAGCCACTTCCCTACCACTGTTGACAGCAGCCAGCCAGGTCACTTGTCTTTATTGGTGATAACAGGAACAAAGTCACAATGCAATTTTGCTTCCATAACAGCTAAACATGTTCGTTACAAACTCATCTCACATTCGCAAGCATTGTTATTCTGTACCTTGGCCTAGGCTAGCAGGGAATCCCTGCAACACATGGGAGTTACAGCACTGAACAAGTTATCCAGCAGTTTTGTCCAAGTCTGAATAAACAACCAGTAAAAATACCACCACTGACACATGGTGGATCTTACTGCCACGAGATCTTCCCTCTGCCGTATTCAGTTGAAGCTTGCTTTCTTAAGATTTCTCTTTTCCTTTGTTGTACCTTCTTTTGCTATGGTTCACTGTAAGCAACACTTCTCACTCCTTGTTCTTAAATAATTATCTCATCCCTACTTAGTCACAAATTAGTCAAGTTGTACATATTTAGTTTGTTCATATAAATCCACATGCAACTGTTTGATTCCCTTAGGAGATGTGAAAAGCAAAGAATGATTTTAGTGAAAGGAGAAAAATGACAGATTGTCCCTCAATGTGTGTGTGTATATATATACACACATACACTGTATGTTCTGGCACATGGTAGGGTGTATTTACTGTATGAGGCCATATGCTTGAAGAATTAGAACAGAGGAAAAAAGCCAATTTCTGAATGTTGTATATCTACTTTACATATTGTCAAATAGATTCTAAATAACAGGAAACAGAGTTCACGAGATTCACAATGCATACAGGACAGGCAATCATATATAAAGATCAGTGAGTGTTCAGGAGTCAGATTTACAAAGAAAGAAAGTGCAACACTTCTTATCTGTGTGAAGATGTATCACTGCTCCTGCCTTTTCAGCTTTTCAAAAAAAAACTCTCTTAAAACTCTGAGCATGCCAAAGGTAACAGAAGCGTTACCATAATCCTTGCATCATGTGGATTTACTGAACGAAGTTTCCACCAGCCCAGAGGTGGCAACGCTGAGCACCATACTACATCACATAATACAAATATGTCCACAGCCAATTTGATGCTTTGCGTGAAGGTGTAAACATGTTCAATGGATGAAAACACTGAGTTAAAAGGCTTTTTCAACCTAACAGAAAACAGCATAACAAGAAGAATTAGCTGAGCACTGGAAACTGAAGCAAGATAAATTTTTTTATGAGAAAATAGGGCTCAATAACTTTCAACGAGTTTGAATATGCAGATTATGCTTGTAATCAGAAGATGTTTAAATATTCAGAGAGTAACTTGTATCGATGTTTTCATACCCTTTGTTGCTTATTATTTTGTTGGGTTTGAGGCTGCTTTTATTTCTGCCTGTTATTATGAGGCAGAAATAGCCATGTTACATGACATTTCCTCCCTTCCACTAGTGTTTAAGTGGAAAGAGAAGAGACTAGTTCTTCAACAGCAACAGTTAAAGGTTATGGCCACAATTAATGCATTTGAGTCTATTTGTCTATGTCAAGTCTTGCCTTGTGAAATCATCATTAAAAAGCTGAGGCAACAGTCACCCTCAGGAAATACTAGACAGGAACCAGATCTCTTCTTTAGGCTTTTTAGGTGTATAGAGAATTAGACATACTCTTTTCAACTTATGCAGCACCTTCTCTGGAACATCGTAACATATCGAATTACACAGTGCCATTGTGAAGTGACTAGCGCTCTGATTTTGTAAAGTTATTCTATTAAATTAACAGTTGTGAATAAGTCAACTTACTAGAAAGCAATTAAATTCATTTTAGTCTAGCGAACTATGTCAATAAAGGACTTCATTGCACATCAAATCATGATGTCCTCTTCAAAAATGTCCCAAAACCACAGCTGCCTTAATAAGTGAACTTAAAAACCAGGATCTTCATGAAGAACAGAATAGAAGCTCTGGTTCTTTCATGGAAACCCATTCTTACATCATGATGGCACTAGGGATCAATTATACAATTTATTTCCTTATACTTCAGTTAACTGCTGCCTACAGAATACCTTCATAGTCTTGATAGACATCATTTCCCATTCCAGTCTGGCATTGATTCTTCATGAAACCTGAAGTCTCTTCCCATTCCAGTACCTCAGTTTCTCTTCCTTTCAGATATGAGGATGATGATGTTGGTATCTACCTCAGAGGCATTCTGAGGATTAATTCTCAGATGACTTGAAATCCTCTGAGCTGTGATACTTGGGTAGAAACTATGAATGATTAGCAGATGTTGCTATTACAGTGACAACTTTACATTTTAAAATCTAACCTTTTGTGTGAAAGAAAAAAAAAAACAACACACAAAATGAACCACCTATTGGTTTCTACAGAAGACTTTGGATTGTGACTTGATTTTAACCTTCAAGATTCTTTTAACTTTATTGTGCAGTGAAAGAAGACTGAGAGCAGGGGCTGGAAAAGAATCTGAAATTCACTGAGAACCTCTTCTCTGTCTTCCTTCTTAATAGCCACTTCAGACCTGCA
This sequence comes from Burhinus bistriatus, assembly GCA_013397275.1. Taxonomy (NCBI): domain Eukaryota; kingdom Metazoa; phylum Chordata; class Aves; order Charadriiformes; family Burhinidae; genus Burhinus; species Burhinus bistriatus. The sequence continues at coordinate 107,196 of VYXH01005549.1, read as the reverse complement.
GCATTGACCCCTATTAACCATCATTATGGCACTTTGCCCCACTGGTTAGAAAAGGTTTTTTCCTAGTGTGCTGAGGAAGTACAGTCTCCAGCCAGCCCGTGCAGAGGCAGGACTCGATGCATAATGTGAAACAAACAGCAACAATGACAGGACAAAAAGGACTTTGACAGAGAAAGATTGATGGTGGCAAATGGAGAAGTGTCACAAAGCCAGCCTCATGCTTGCCAAACTCCAAAGCCACATTTGTCATCTGTGGCACTTTCTCCCTGGTGCAGGCTGCTTGTCAAAGGGACCAGTTCAAGTGTTCAGCAGGCGAGGAGATGTGGAGGTGAAGAAGTGAAGACATCATTCTTCATTACTCACTTCAGAAAGGGGGAAAGGAAAATAAGAAAGAGTCGACCACAGTACAGTCTTGATTAATTACCAGACTTGGCAGTGACAGTGAAAGCCAGAGGAGGGTGAATTTTATTGCTATATACGCTCAGTGCAAACACAACTTCCCTGAGAACCATCAGCTCAATGAGGCAAGCACTAGTGCCCAGATCCTGAAGGCCTGCAGGCTGAAAACAGAGACCTGCAGAGCCCTCCAGCCTTTCTTCCCTCTGCAGTGCTGCTCTGGGCCTCAGACCTTTCTGATGGGCAAATCTCAGGGACTGGAGGCAGCTTTGGCCTTACAGTAAGCAATATGTTGCATATGGAGTTACCAATACGCAAGTCGCACATACAGGGTGAGAACAATTCTGTGTAAAACTGAAATGGCTGTGAAGAGGATTTAAATACTTTCAAAGTGTAAATCACATGCAATTGTGATGTTTTTTCTCTAGCTGGTCTCGACCCTCAAAGTTGACAAAGATTTTGTTTGAAAAACCTACCTGTATTGCTAAAGTTGCCAATAACCGATCTCTCCTTACATGTTATTTAAAACAATTTAGAGTGCAATTATGCTAGGAAAGCAGCTCAGTTAAAATGCCATTATGGGTCTCATATCATGTACACTTAGCATTCAAGAAAAAAATGCTGGTTTTTCCTTCCCTAATTGCCAACCTTGTAAACTCAGCCTGTGATGTGAAGTTTACACCTATCCAGCTCATACATCATCTGAAATAAAGAATGTGCTTTTGGACTTTTTAAACAAGTCTATAAAAACATGTAAGCCATGAAAGAAGATCTATCTCTCTTCTCTCAAAGTTCTGACTTTAATAAAAGTGAGAAATATTTCAAATGCATCTTAATTTCTATATCCTGCAGTTCTAATTCTGCAGTCACAAAGGGTTAAAAATTGTTTCCATTATTATTTGAGCAAATAGGCATGAGATCATATTCCACCAGGTTTCAATCACAGTGGCAGCTACTGGAAACCACTTGTCCCATGCTCATTAGTAGTAAAATTGCTTTCAACAGTGGTTGAGTGGGGATTAGACCAACTGATGACAATCACCATTAAATGACAGGTCACTTTCCCAGTACATACACAGTCCAAATGTCTAGAGGCCCAGGGTTGACGAAGGACTCCTAAGTATAAGTCTCTGCAGTACCCAGAATAAAGGACTCTGAGACAGAGGACCTGGACTGTGAACACTGTATTTACACAGTCCCTAGAACAAGGAATATTTTCTGAGCCTAAAGACAGAAATTCAAAGGTCTCAATAGGTGTAGGGGGTCTAAAAAGCATATCCGCGAATCTAGCCTCTCCCATTCTCTTCCCACCCTGTCACCTCCACCTGAGGAGTTAGGCATAAGGAGACCCAAAAATCTTAGACAACAGAAAACTACACAGACGTTCTGTGCAGCTAAGTTGGTAGCACTTTTGGGCACACACAGGAGCTGAGTAGGAGACCTCTTAGTAAAATTTCACCAGAAAAAGCAGATACGCTGCCTAAGCAGACTTTTCAGTATCACTTACGCTGCACTTTAAACACCAAATTGCTTTTGTGGATCCTGGCCACAACCTTTTGGAACTGAGACTTCCCACCTGCCTGTTAATAGAATATTTTGAAACCTTCAATGTATGCATCCTCCCAAAACGTGAAGGAGGCAAGTGCTACTACCTTCACTTTCACAGCTGAGAAACTGAGCCCTACAATATGGCCAGAAAAGAAAGAAGCGGACAGAAAAGTATCTTTCAGAAAGCCATGAACCAGCTGTATCCAAGCTGCATCAGAGTCAGGAGCAGCACGCCTGGAAAGCACTGTGTCCCTGCTGAGAGACAGAGACCAACAGCTGTATATGGATACCACAACACTGCTGCAAGGAGGACAGCACATATCCTCACATGGATCTGCTCTACACAGTACAGGAACACCAGTCATGTGGAGCTGGGTTAAAGCACCCCGCACCGTGGCTCAGCTATGCAGCACAGAAAGGCCAGTCACTGCTCAAAGTCACCTTACACATCTACAGAAACTATGGCAAATGTACAAAACCTAAACTCCTAAAAATGGTATCATCTCCTCACACACACACCCTGCCCTGGTTATCATGTTAAAAATGGTCCCATCTTTTCAAAACATAAACACTGTCAAAGTGCGCGTGTTTTCTCAGTAAAAATTAGTCACTTTCTGAGTAAATGTAAACTTCCTTCAGAAGCTTTGTAAATCACTGCCCTCAGTACCATTTTCATGCAAACCTACAATACCTGTTTTATCAGGGTTTCTCACAAAGCAAAATCTGAGCAGGTGCAAAATCCAGAGAAGGAAAACTGTAAAGTTTTGTGCCTTTTTTAAAATGGTTTTAATTTCACCTGCTTCTAAATTGCAGCTCAAGTTGCAGAAAATACATACTACTACTACTAGGGGCTTGTCTTTTCCCTGACACACTTTATTCATTGATCTCACATAATGAAAGCCAGCTTGAAAGACTGTTCTACTTCGCATCCATTTTTCATGTTCGCTGGCTCGCAGTGTCCCTCCCTGCAGCTGATGCCTCAGTAAAGCTCTGGAGATCTGCCCCCTTCTCAATTCCACTCTAAAAGCACCCAAATCTGCTCTCAAGCAAATAAGAAATGTAGCTCCAAAGGCCTGAGTGGCTTTCCCCTTCACCCCTACCTACAAGTATCCACATTTTGTCCTTTCCAGATAAGCCACCAAGTTATAGCCACTATCCTTCTTCCTAGCCTGCTAGTGAAGCCTGGCAACACTCTCTCTTAATCACCTGAAGCCATCAGTCATTATGAGTGGCAGGCCAACTCACAGCTTGAACATACTACACCCACAGGAATCCCACCACTGTTTAGGCTACACAGTGACAGCTTCTGACCAAGCGCTCTAAACTAGGCCTGGGCGAAGGGTCGGAGGCAGAATAACACAACAGATGTGCCACCACCAGGCTGGCACTCTCCTGCACCCTATGGCCATCTCACAGCTCCACAGCAACAGCAGGAATGATATTTAGATCACAAGATTACTGAGGCAGAGCCCGTATGTTTTATTATGTGCAAATTCAAAACATTGTATGACATGTCTTTATCTTTCTGCTTGAACCAATAGAGAATCTGCATCAATGGAGAGGAGTTATGACACACCTGAGAGACTCTTAGTCAAGCTGGTAGAGGAAGCTTTATACAAATGCACAGTTCATCAGACAAAGGAAGACATTCCTACCTCTTGTCCCAAAGCTCAAACCAAATGTTTTAGATGCTGGAAAACACGCTGGGTTCTTCTTTGTTATTCTTCTATATTTGCAGCAGACAATACAGTCACTATTGAAACTGAGAAGCAAAAAATGCCTAAGAAACCAAAAGACCTACATTGTTTCAATTGCCCAAACATGAGACAGAAATACTAGACAAGGTACAAGACAGACTTTCCACATTGAAAGTTCAGTATGATTACCTAGATGACAGTGTTTAACTGATAGAAGAAGGTAAAGAAGTTCTGCAAAAATGTTGAGAGGGTCTTTTCCTATCTCTTAGTCCTGGTGCTTAAACAGGATGATCTCTCCATACCATGCTGCGCTATAGCTCTTCCACGCAGAGCAGGTGTAACTCTCAGTGTTCTTTGCACTGGGTGTCAAACTCCAGGGAACACAAGCTGAAAGAGAAATGCATCCCCTAGGTTCAATACCTGCAAAAGCAACATCAAAGTCTTGTCATGTAATGTGTGCTCCGATGTTTATCCCCATTCTGCTTAGGCTGGTAAAAAGAATGGATCAGATGCTTAATGTTTTTAACAGCCACCTAACGCTAGAATCAATACTGCCAAACACCATGGGCTGTCCCTCATTAATGCCCTTACATCAGTGGTGTCCCTGCTTTAACGTACTTTTAATGGCTTCCAACATTTGATCCATACACTTCACTTGCCTAAAAAGAAAGAAACAAACCTCTCTTGACACACTGTATGAAAAGCATATGGACTATGAAAGCAGAGAAGCAGCCAAGTATGAACACTGGGGCAGTGGCTGCAGATCACAGTCACACTCATCACTGGCCTTGACTCTTTAATTAACAGACAAAATTTCACGATTCCAGCAGAGAAGCAGTAGTGACAGCTAGGAATGTATGGTGCTCTTGCAGATAGCATAGAGTGAGGAAGACAGAAAGGAAAAGAGTAACTTTGATGTTACTCCTTACACTTGAGGAGTTGTTTGGTGTGCTATAAACAAGAGGAGCAAGAAGGGTCAGATTTTTCACCTTTGGGGCTTGTGCGAAAAGGGCTCAGACTTGTTGTCTTTGGGGCTGGTACAAAATCCACAGCTCTCCTGTCCTAATGCTGTGTCACACAGCATGAAGGTATTTTTGTGGGATATCACATGATGGTACCAGGTGAATATGCAACTACATCAGGGTACTCTGGGGCATCCTGTGATAAGCTGATGGTGTGACTACACAACACAAGCACCCACAGGCAGATGGATTGTCCCACTGCATAGACACTAAAAGGGAGCCACAGAAATAACATTCAGCACATCCAGCCCCCTCAGAACTATTTAATAGCTGTTGTATATATTCTCTATGTGTGTCTGCATGCGTGTATATAAATATATGTATACATATGCACAAAGATATGTAACCTCCACTCAACAACATCCAGAAACTAATTACAGCCTTGACAGGGTGGGTCTTGTATCCCAATAAATTACATAGCCACAACCTATACATAATCCAAAGAACTCTATCTCTGTATTCCTATGCTTGTGGCCACAACTCGGTGAAAAGCACTCTTTTCTAAAGGATGACAAACAGCATCCTCATGCTTTGTAGACTTTTGCTCTTATAACAGCATCCTAGCAGCTTATCATGTGTTTCCATACATGGGGTCTCCAAGGAAATTCCTCAGCACCTGGTTGCTGCTGGATTTTATATTCCATTATGATAGAGACCAGCTCTGCATTTCCACAGGGGCTCTGCCTTCTGCCTTAATAACCAGCACAGACCTTGCTCTATGAAACAACTCAGAAGGGCAGATGACAATGCATTGCTCTTCCCTGCAGCTTGGCCTACCCATCACCTTATCTTAGCTCAATAATTTTGTTTTGGCCTTACTGTGGCTGCCCTCCATATAAATACATCTTTCACCTTCCACCTTTGCTTCGTGTACTATTCAGACAACATAATATTCCCTGCCCTGTGGAAAATGAGGGGACAGGAGCTGGCAGCCCCTTGCCTCTAGGACAGCGGTGCATCACTCTCAGAAATGCACATGGGGATTTGCTCTAACTTATTATCATCTGTAACTCAGATATTTCTGTTCAGTCTCTGATTCTGTCAGCCTCATTTCTCTCCACTACAGACATATGCACATCTCCCTCTCCCCTCAAGAAAAGAAGAATACAAGAAAGAGGTGGTAGAGAGGAAGAGGAGGAAGGCAGCACGTGTTTGTTCTGTAATAGCATGAGGAAAGTGTGCGGGGGATGGAGTAGGGCTAGAGCTATCATCCAGTAATCACAGCTCAGGGAGAAAAGCTTCCACTGCAAGGCATGCAACATCTTTGGAATGTGATTTGCACTTGATAACCAGATTTTCTTTTATATTCTCTTCCTTTCCCTGGTTTTCTCTCGCCAACCTGTAGCACATGGGAATATTTTCCTTCTATTACTAAAGTAGAGTTTTTTATCTTCTGTTCTTGCAATGAAAGAAAAAACCTAAATAAACACATTAAAAAACCCTCACAAAGAAGAGCACTCTTAAAATCCAGCTAGAGTAGCTTAAGAAAGCAGCTAACACAATTTGGATCAAATAGGAGACAGAGATGGAGGGGTTCTGGCCTCTCAGCTCTCTTGTGGCTTTGCTGTGTGGTCACCTTCTGTAGTAAAATTCCTAGGGAGAGCTTGCAGTCTGCTGCTCTCCAGGCTTTGGAAGTACGAACTTGAAGTACCTGTATTTCCTACTTGCACAACCTCCTTCATTCATTTTAATGTATGAAAACCTTTAGGACTCAGTATCAAATGCACTGTGCAAGGGAGTGTGCTGTGGTAAAAAGGGGTCTTCAAAGAGTCAGTACAATGAGCAAGTGCAGAGAACCCAGGAACGTGAGGTAGCAGTCCCCGTTACTGTACTGTACTAACAGTAGCCCAGTCACTATCTCACCAAAGGGTGGGGAAGGAAAAGGAAACCCTGCTGCTATCCACAAGAATGGCAAACATGGTCTGGTAGCGTGGGGCTTGGGCTAGTAGTTAGGAGGTCTGGTCTTATTCCTGGCTATGCCTCTCCTCTCCAGTGAAGCACCAATCACATTACACCACTCCTCTGAAATGCAATTTCTCCATCTGTAAAACGGGCAGGTAGTGGCTCTTTTCCATAAAGCACAAAGATCCACAGAAAACTGCCAGATAGGTGCTAATTATTGTTAAAAATATGATTCTATCCCAACTCCTTCAGAAACACTAGCAGCAGCTTAGAAAATGAACAGCACAATCTCAATAATGATGATCATCCCAACAGCACTAGTATGTTTAGCTCTGTATAAATCAGGCCTGGCAGTTTGATGAGTTGCAAGGAAGGCGATATTGTGTCTCAAGAGGAATGGACAAGTGCTGACAGCTCACCAAGGCTTCCTCTGCACACACATTAAGCAGCTTTCTGCAAACGCTCAAACTCCCGCGAGAGGAAAGAATGGTGGGGAGGGAGGGAAAGAAAAACATTTTGTAAACTTTTTTTCTCTCTCTCTCTTTTTTTTTTTTTTTTTAATTTTTTGGCTTTTCCTTCCCCCTCCTTTTCTCTTTT
>VYXH01005549.1:72277-97378 GCA_013397275.1 Burhinus bistriatus | reverse complement strand
CCCCCCCGAAAGCACTAGCCCCTACACCTCTTCACTAATTTTTCCACTTCTCTGAAAACAAAAGTTGCTGTGTTTTCACTGTCATTGGTGGAGGTGTGTCAATTTACACAGTGGAAAACTTTTCTTATACTAGACAATAAACTTAATAAAAATTATACAAATAATAATGGACAAGTTCTTTTATTCACTGCTAAAACACATCTGAGTTTGTAGCTTGCAGCAAACGGTGACTTTTGCAAAGAACTAGCTGACTATCTGGATCAGCTGGTACCAAAAAAAGAACACAGCAGAGCAAATGGAACATGAGGCTAGTGAAAAATGAAAATTGGGAATTAATTAGGAACAGAATGAGAAAGATTGAAAAACTACCTTTATAAAGCTCTGCATTGACTCCAGTCTTTCAGTGTTGACTGACTGTCAGGAAGTTAATATTTTGCTGTAAGAAATGTGCAAATCTTTCATATTTGTAATTTTTTTTTTGGTGCTGAGTAAAAAAAAAAATTGAGAAAAAGGTCCATTTGCTTCTTCCCAGAGAATATGATTTCAAATTTCAATTAAAATGAAATGAGCAGCACGATTATCGCTATAGAGCAGGCGCCTGGTAGCAGCAATAGGCCTCTTTCACTGCCATGGCAACCGGTCCTCATTGTCACGGCTACCTTGGCACTACATGTAATTGTCGATGTGTGAGCCTGACTGATAATACACAATCAATACCCCATAAGCAGCAAACATCATTTTCAGTCTGGGGGAAAGGAAAAAAAAAAAGGGGGGGTGGGGGGGGGTTGCAAAAGAGAAAGAAAGAAGGAAAGAGAAACAGGGAAAGTGAGAAAACCAGAGTGGGAGAGAGGAAGAAGGGAGACCTAACTCTGAAACACCTTTAACAATGAGACATGCTGCTTTTTTTCTCTAAAGCAGATAGCTGCAAAAATCCCACCAGCACACATGAGCACCTGCTAAGTCCTTCTAATAATATATTAACTAATTGTTTATGCCAACATCATTAAAGCATTATCCAAACACCACATCAACCAAGAGAATGCTTTTGTGTATAATCAACAGAAAATCTGATAATGCCAAATTCTCAGGAAAGAGCTGGCACTTACAGTCCAGAGCAGGAAGCTGATTTTTGTGTATGGATCATTAGGTTTTTGTCTAACTGAGTATAAAAACAAAACCAAAAAAGCCCAGGGAACAAACAGATCATGTAGGGAAAAGGGGCGCTTAATCCTCAAACACATAGCAGCAAGTGAACTCCATCAGAGTAGAGACAGGTGCAGGAGAAGGATAAATGGAGAAATAAAAAGTCTGCTCAGTATTAACACTACTGCTTTGGTCACCTCATGTTCTTCTCTGAACACAGTGTCCTTTTACCTAATGTTTGCATGCTGTGCAGTGCAATCAGGTTCCATTACTAGTGTAACACAAATATGGATGGAAATGGAGAATAAGAAAGGACACAGAAGAGTATGAAGAGAGAAGTGGAAGGAAAGAAATGAAAAGAACAGTGCAGAAAGAAAGGGAAAAAAGTGAAAGACAAAGTTTCACACTATTTTTTATAGGTGTGGGGCCCAAACATATAGGTATGTTGACTTCAGTGTGAACTACCTGCTTACTACACCTGTGTAGGCAGGCAAGACAGAGCACACAAGACTATCAGCTGGTACCAGTGGGTTAGGTTGATAAGACCCCAAGCAGCTAGAGATGCAGCCATGCAGCACCAGCCATTCTTCTCCAGGGGACAGGCCAATAAGCAATGCCATGAAGATTTTGGGTCAAGCTGGAGTAAAATCCTTATGGACTGGCATGAAGTCAGCGTCTTGAGGTTTAAGGTATTTTATTCCCTCAAAAGCCTCTAAGGATAAGTATCAGCAAACTGTGGACTCAGCTGAAAAAGTGAGGGAATAGTAAGGGAACGGGATCCCTGTCAATATTGAAACAGTCATCTCAAAAACTCCTTAATGGGATCCAGGTACTCCACCAGGAAAAGCCACAGACTCATCCAACTGTGCGGAGGTGAGATGCTGGCATCTTAGACCCCTGCACACCTCTGGATGATATCAGGTGGTGTCAGTGGAGCTGAAGATAGTTAAGAAAAATGTCCATGTACTTGTTCAGAATGGCACAAAGAGGAAGCAGTCCATGGTCTCAAACCATCTTCTTCCAGATCTTTTTGTTTTCTTCAGTAGTTTTACTTATTTCTCTGAGAAACTCAAAAGGTGTTTTGCAGGTATACATGAAGAACTTTTGTGTTTCATAGCACAGTGCAGGGGCAGCTGATGGTACAACATGACACCGATAAGCTTAGCATGTTATTACTGAATGCACAATGGGAATGTCTTCCTAAATCCCATAAGAGATAATCACCTGTAATAAATTAGCTACATCAGAGACAGAAGAAATTCTTAGCTGTCTTGGATGAGCATGGGCAGATGTGAGTCAGCCTGTTTTATGGTCTACCATTTCTTAAATATCAGCATTGCATCTGCTGAATCTGGGCATGTACTTTTGTTTTAGACTAATGTCTTTTCACTGGTGTGCTTCTCTGAGATACCACACATTGTGCATTCAAGTATCCAATATAGAAGTAAAAATGCGTTCCTGAATGAGCCGGTTTAGACAAAGTTCCCAGTTCCTGCACCCAGCTACACAATGCAGTTGCTGCTGAAAATTCAGCTTTCCTAAATAAACAAGTCTATTACAATGACACTGCCAGTGCAACTCCTAACTACAATATCATAGAATCATCTAGGTTGGAAGGGACCTTTAAGATCACCGAGCCCAACCATCAACCTAACACTGCCAAAACCACCAAACCATGTCCCTAAGCACCACATCTACCCATCTTTTAAATACCTATAGGGATGGTGATTCCACCACTTCCCTGGGCAGCCTGTTCCAATGCTTGACAACCCTTTCAGTGAAGAAATTTTTCCCTGTATCCAATCTAAACCTCCGCTGGTGCAACTTGAGGCCATTTCCTCTTGTCCTATCGCCTGTCACTTGGGAGAGGAGACTAACCCCCACCTCTCTACAACCTCTTTTCAGGTAGTTGTAGAGAGCGATAAGGTCTCCCCTCAGCCTCCTTTTCTCCAGGTTAAACAACCCCAGTTCCCTCAGCCGCTTCTCATAAGACTTGTGCTCCAGACCCCTCACCAGCTTTATTGCCCTTCTCTGGACATGCTACAGAACCTCAGTGTCCTTCTTGTAGTGAGGGGCCCAAACAGGTATGCTAAGTCCATGAAGAATCCTGTATTAGTACTGTAGCAATATACTTTGCATTCCCATATTGCCAATCAAGGCAATTCCTAGAAGGAGTTATGGGAGTTACCTGAAGTAGCTTTAGCTCTTCCCTTTTTAATCCAAATCCGAGAGAAAAATAACAAAGGATACAGGTCTGACCACACCTTAGCTAAAGAAGGTTTGTCCAACACGGTCACATATCATATAGCCCTGAATATCTGATGTGCCTTCGAACTCCCCAGCTCTTCTGAAACCATATGATAGCATCTTCCTAAAACTCGTACTCACTGCAGAAAGATTAACTGTAACTTCCACCTTTATTTGTCAAATTCACACTGCATAATAGATAGGATAATTGGGCCCCAGTTGTCTAACATTTATGGAACAAGCCTCTGATAACAACAGATTGATTGACGGCTCCAGTTGTAGAACACAAACACAACGTCTTTTGGATTGTAATGTTCTAACTGTTAACACTAAAGGTAAAAAAGCAAAATTAAACAATAAAGGACATACCTGCACCAAATGCAATGTTGGGAATCTCCCTGGAGTTTCAGCGAGGTATGATAGCACTGTTCTAAAATAAAACTTGAAGACAGCATAAAGTTCTGGTTTTACTAACACTCCCCCAGGTTTGCCAGGGATGCCTCACTTCCCAGTATCTCAAGAACTACTTTCCAGACACTCAGAAAGCTTTCATTTCCTTTTTCCTTTACGGACTTGCGCTTCATCTTGCCTTCTACCTCTGCTTCTGACCAAGTCCTACTTGATCACACACACTCTGAAAAGGAATACAAACCCCTAGCAGACAAAGCCAGCAATCTGTTCAGTTTTGGCTCTTTGTCAGATTATCTGATCTATTCTGACTTTCAAGTTCTGTTTGAGACAATATGTCAGGAGAAGCAATCAAAACCATTTTTGTTTACTGCCTTCTTTTTAGTAATTGCAGCCTTTTATCATTTTTCTAAAGACAAATGATTAACGAAGTGTAATTTGTGCTATAATTGGAAGGAAGAAAGAAATGAAACAGCCGCTCTTTTCCTCCCAAAACAACGTTAAGACTATCCATGGAGTGTATTACATAAACTCAGGACCCGTAGGGAATTACATAATGTGACCTTGTAGCTACTACGGTTTGCAGGTGGAGAGGCCCCCCCTGAGCAGCTCACTGCAGAACGAAGGCCTGAAATACTGGAGAACATCCTCTGCCCTGAGAAATACGTACGTATTGCTTTTGGTACTTGTACCAAGACATGCTGAAGAACGCAAAACTCCCTCTGCGCATATTTTTCAAATGTTAGAAAAAAAACGTGAAAAGAAAATCTGCAAATATGGCCACCCTTCATAAATCAAAGCTAATCTCACTTAGGAGCCCTGGCAATGGGTAGGATGTGCATACTCAGGACAGACACACACTACAGCCTAAGAGAACAGAGCGCAAAGAGAACAGCAGTCTGACTGAAACACTAAACCCCTTTCTGTGAACCACTCCAACTTGCTGAGTCTAAAATGAGATCCAACCCCTAACTGCAACATTTACAGATGTTTATTTACTGTTTGCACTATATAAGGTAAGTAGTGGAATAGCCACACAACGGAAAGTTACGTTCCCTATAGCACAGAAAGAATATTTTGCCACTAACATGCACAGGTAATATCAAAGCTCCAGAAAACCTGAGACACCAACAAATCTTAAAAACCATTTTCTGTTAAAAAGCCTACCTCTTCCAAAGTGATGTAGCAGGCAGTCCATCTAAGCTGACATGAACAAAACACACTTGAAAAGGAACCTGGGCCAGTGGGTGAATGAGTCCGGCCTCCCTGGGCATATGATCCCTCTTGTGCCCCATAACCCTGACCTTGTGCTTCCAGCTTTGGGTGACTGGCATCCAATGGAGGTAGTGATTTTAAGTCAATGTTACAGCTCAAACTGCTTGTAGACAAGGCTTCTAGTGATTGCAGGAACTGTTTGACAAAACCCGTCTGATGGTTAGAAAGGCAAGCTTGCAGAAAACAGCCTGCTACGATAAACATCTACGAGCCTTTGAAGGGCATGTAATGCAAAGACTGTAGTGGGCAGAGATAGAAGGGGAAAGAAACAATTCCAGGTTGTGCAATTAGGAAGAAAAAGACACAAAGGAACATGCAGGAGGAATGTCGAGATGCATTTGTTTGGCAACGAATCCCCTGGAACAGCCTCCTCAGAGTGACGGTGGAATTTGTGTTGCTTTAGTCATTTATAATTAGACTGGATGTATCATTGGTGAATGTGACATGAAGAACAAACTTGCAGCAAATGCCAAGGGAAGGACTAGATGGCACAGGTGTTTGCCATTTCTCGTGTCTAAGGCATCTTTCACTTCATCCTTAAGTGCTTTCTAGTCTTTCTGTATAAGCCTGTTAATCCCACTATCCTGGCAAAATTCCAATTTAGTAATTAGTTTCAGCCTACCTTAAATTTCTTTTCATGGCTTTGATTTGTTATAGCGTTATCGTATCTCCTCTTAAGCGAAGTATAATATTGTGCTGCCATGTTCCACTCCAGAAGTAGTTGCTAATACACACAGAAGGGGAATGTGGTGGCTGTTTAAAAGAGCTCAGCAAACATGAAAATGTATGACAGCAAGTGGAGGAGGAGATCGTAGCCAATACAAATCTGCTGCAGAAACTAAGCAGAAAATAGCTCCTCAAATTGGAACTAGACCAGAACCCTGGATTTAACATATCTACAATTGTGAAAACTGACAGAAGATCTTTACAAACACCAACACTCATGAAATAGGCCTATGCTTTATCCCAAAAGGGCAGTGGAATCAGTACCACTTCAAGGGGCAAAAGACCATCTATCGTGTCATCCCTGTAACTTCCTGCAAGAACCCGTGTCTTGGGGTTTTTTTTGGAGGTGATCTCCTCAAGCCCAAACTAACTCAATACAAAAGCTGGTGAGATCACAGCACAAGGCAGTGAGGCTGCAGGAAGTCAACTGATTTCTTTTGTAGACAACCCTCCCTGTTCTGTTTTTCAGCACATAGCTCAGTCATGGAAATCTATGAAAAAGTAAAAAACCCACAGGCCACACTTGAAACGCAACAACAAACATAAAAATAAGATGTTGGGTTCTTTTTCTCTCCGCTTATTTATTCTGCAAAAACTTGGCAATTTAAGTTCCTAGTTGGTTTGATTTTCCCACTTTAAAAAGTATGCAAGATTGCTTACTTTTAAAATGCAAATTTTCAAGAAAAACACATACCAGAAAAAGGATTATAATTTCTTCCCTCTGTTCTTCCCAATGAAAAAACTTGCATGTATACCACATGCAAAAGTAATCCCCCAGAAACTACATACTAGGATCTCAGGAGACACAGGAGAAGAACTAGCGATTACATTATTTTCTGACATCCGTTACAATTATTGTTCACTTTTTTGAAGAGGAACATCGATATTGAAGAAATATGAAAGCAATTTTTTAACTGCAAAGCAAAAATAAATAAATAACTGCATTACTTAAATCCATTCTCGCATCTTGAGAGGTTATTTATTTTCTCTCAGGGCTGATAAAAGTTCCCGATGACATGCTTTCTAATTTTAAAATCGCTCTCATTTCACAGTTCTGAAAAAGCTGATGTCAGGGAGTGAGTGGGTGGGTCTGTTTTAAGTGTGATTCACACATTAGATTCTCTTATCAGCTCATGCATATTCAGAAGTGCTATCCCCAGGCTGTGGGGTTCAGGGCGAGTCTGACCAGGAAAGGGTCATTTGGAAGGAGCTAATTAAGACAGGGAAAAGAAAAAGAGGAAAGCCAGTTACACCATCTTTTCTTCATGTATCAGGCATGCAAAAGATAACGGCCCTATCTATGCCACAACACAATACGTCCCATCTGCAGAGGAGTTCTCCCTGTCCTTAGCCCTGCTTCTTCCCACCAGCTTGCCTCTCCATAACGCAGAAGTAAATCCAAGTCTGTCGTGATTTCCCCGATAAACGGAGCCATGTTTTCAAATATGCCTGGAACTGGAGCACAAGAACTAGCTACCAAGCCGAGGCTGATTTGCAGTGTAGTATTGGTGTAAGGCTCGTGTTTATGAGGCAGCCTGAAATCACATACTGCTCTGCTAACATGCCATCTCTCCTGTACACATTTTTAAATACTATCTGCTCCTATTGTGGGTCTGATCAGGATAGCTCCTCCCCAGAGTAAATCCTTCTGTGAGCAAGAAAAAGCCATTCCTGAGATCTTAGTTACAGCACAGGGAGTAGGAACTTTTCAAATAACTGAGATGAGATACAACTAGATGATGATGTCAGGTGCCTAGGTGAAACTCCGATGTCAGGCCGCTAAACTCTTATCACTACTCGGCCTATTTCTCCGATCATCAGGCTAGCGAGCAGAACTACATCTTTCTTTCTTCAAAGTCCTTTTCTAGAGAGAAGTGCTTTGTCTCTTCTCCCTCCGACTGTGACACATTTACTGCTATAGAAGAGGTTGTTATGGAATGACGAGATGGTAAGCCTGTGCCATCATCTTGGTGGAAAAGTGAGATTCACCCATGACAGCTATACAAGAAGATTCTGTATGATGGCTGCTGGACATAGACATGCCTTGAGGCACAATCTGGCTCTCTCATTCCCTGTATGACTAACAGAACCCACGATGAACAGCCTCATCACAAAGTCCCCACAAATCCTGCCTTAGCCTCAGCAGCTGGAAAAGGTTCTGTTGACTGCAATGCACGTACCTTGGTTCCCAGAAGTTAGCAAGCACAGCTGAGGTGGGGGAGGTAGGAAGGAGGCTGGGTGGTAGGGAGGGAACGTATATGATACAGACACACACAACACTGTAATTAAGGGTAATTTCAGAAGCATTTACCTGTGTTTCAGTGTCTGACAACTTTTCACTTGTGAATGCTGCAAACGCCTCAGCTCTACAGACTGATCTTGTTTTTATGTTGCTGGGATGGGAGGAGCAGAAAAATGAGTCGTTCTCTGAATTAATTACCTCCTCTGATTTGAGCAACATCCACTGAAATAAAGCTTAACTCTTGCTCAGAAGGATTTAAGTGCCTACACTGAAACAAAACTGAAATGGAGCCATGCTTAGTGTCTAAACACACAGAGCTACTGTAGAGGCTCTCCTACCTGCAGAGCATAACCAAGGAGGAATGCTGCCATATGGAAAACTCAGTGTTTTTGAAGGACTACACTAAAACCCTAACTTCATCTGATATGACCTCTACCTAGTAAAGAAGTTACCATAAACATCGCCTTTGTTCACTCACCACCCTAAAAGCAACTGCTTAATTTCTACTTCCCTTTGCTGCAAATCTGAGGTTCCCCATCCATTTTGTCAAAAAGTACTATGATGGGATTGAAAACAGAGCTGCAAGTCAGATGACTAAAGTTATATCCCTAATTCTACAAGTGGGTCAGTTTTGGGCACATTACATCACTTCTTTCCATTCCTGTTTTCCTGCTCCTTAAAGCAGTAGCAGCATCTTCCATCCAAGTGCTCTGAAAGCTGCGACTCAAAGACATCTGAGTAATAAGTACTTCGGAGAAGTCCAGACTTAAATGGAGTTTAATGGAATCCTAAAGATTCAGTCAAACAACCAGTACTTGCCTCATTTTTTTATTTACTTATTTTTTAAATTAGCTTAACAATTGTGCTCCAGGTCCTGACCCATGATGTCAGTCTCTGTCATGTCAAGGTATGTGACACATCATACTATGTCAGGTTGCACATGATATTGTATGGCATGAAAACAAAACACTCCATCCTGAGTTGGTGGTGGTGAGGAACAAAAATAAGGGAAATTAAAGACGAAAATTATTTTCTCTCTTTCAAAATAGCATTGCAGTTTATTTTATTCATCATTTTACCTTAAATATGGAAAATATTTCCAGAGCTTAGAGCAGAGAATGACTGAAAGCATCAAGCAGAACTTCACAAACTTTGGACAGGTGATAGTTTATTTTCTCAAACATTTATGTCCTGACCTGCAGCTCCCCACATAGTTGAGGCATAGGCACTACAATAATATTGCCACCCTCTTCAAAACTCGTACCCTTCCTTCCTCTACCCACAGCAATTATTCCACAAGGTAGCTCAACCAACTCCATCAATGGAGCTGTGGTGAACCTTGTGTTTGTCTGTCTGTCAAGACTTGAAAAAGTCCCCTCTGGGACTGGAATCTATAGCAGAGGAGGATTCTTTTACTCCATTATGGACAGCATTTGACACCATACCTACAGAGCTGAAAAATTTGTAACTCATCTATGCTTACTGTTTTAGTATAGTCTAAATCGCTTTTTCCAGTCCATTTTCTTTCTTGCTTTCACTGTGCAAAATGAGGGTTTTCTGAGAAGACCAGAGTGTGGCCACTAGATGAGAATACCCGCTTCCTGCCAGGGTGGCATGCAGATCTTGTTCACATGTATATGCTATTTTCCTTATTTCTGTTTTGAATGTGATTTTCCACTCCTTCCATTTTTACCCAGAGCAGCAGGGAGGGGTATGTAGCTGAACTAAACTTCCTGTAGCTCACAAATCCTCTACATGAACAAGCCTCGAAGTAATGACTGCTGATGATCCATCTGGGCAGAACTAAGAACACTCAAGACCTCCATCTCTGTATTCAAAAGGAGCAAAATCTTTCTGTAACAGAGCTAATCTGTCATTGACAGCAGAAGATACCACAATCAGCTGAGAAAACACTGAACAGATTCTACTGAATTGCGTGGTAGCAGCAACTAACTTTGCGTTACCGTGTATCTGCCTCTGAGAAATAGTATAACTGTGTCCCATGCTGGTATCAGACTGACTGGAAGATCATTTAGCATTACATGACACCAGCGAGCCTGCTGAGGTGGCTCCCTCTCTCTCACTACACGGAGTTATCCCTTTGGGACATCGGGTTGCTCACACTCCCACAACATTGTGTCAATCCCATGACATTCCCAGCAGTAAACAACCAGTCATGGCAATGGGCAGAGCAGCACATAGAGGAAGATGATACTGGTCAGTGTCTGCCAGTGAATTGTAAGCAAGGAGAGTTTACCGTAAAGAGGATGCAAAATTCAAGATGAGCTCTTTCCTATTGAGCTAAATCAAGAAATGACATAAGTTTTTGACACAACTTGAACTCAAACGTGCAAGAGGGGAAAGAAATAGGAAGGGAAGTAGCATTAGCACTTTGTATTCACCTTCACTTCCATGGATTGACTTGACCACTGTTGGTGGACAAAATATCAGAGCAGCTGCTCCTCCTTCAATGAAAAATACTAAGGATTGGAAAAATCCTTCCTGTCATTTAATCCTTCCTGTCAGAGCATACCTGTATCATAATACAGCTCAGTTGCTGCAGAGCTAGGGGCTGGTTCAGGGTAGACATGCACAGGACTCCTTTAGGATCTTCTGTCACAGACTGTAAATGTTGTTGACCCTAACAAACCAAAAGCATTTGATAAAAGCATCACATCATCAGGTCTGGGAACCACAAGATCAGCCATACCTCCCCCAAGCCCAAATACAGACCCACTAGGCAGACAAAGCTACTTGGCGTAACAAAGAGAGGAGGAGCTGGAATTCATAGTGTGTTTGCAGGACCTAGCAGCCCTCTTCAGAAGGTGATTCAGGATAAGTGCCTGCCACTGGTGCTCCAAAACTCTCTGAGGGATCTCATTTCTCTCCACAGACTACACAGTGATTTCTGCCTTACAGTTTAGTTACTCCAAATTGGGTTGCATGAATACCCTCCAAAACACTCATGGATCAATCTCAGGCCCAACTTTCTCTGAGGCTAAGATGGACAGTAACAAACAGTAAATGCTACTCAGTCTTCCCTGACTGATGGTTAATAATCAGTCTCCATGCCAGCACTTGCCCTCCTGCATAGTATTCTTCCATTTTACATGGATATCCATGTAACAGTTCCATAAACCTACCAAATGTCTTCTTACTGGAAACAGGCCACTATCTCCAGGAGGCTGACTCTGTTCCACTGACTCCTCTGCTCTACAGAGAGCTCTCACAAAGCACCCCTTCCAGAACAGGCATCCTTTGTAAAACCCCAGGGGACAAACGAGCAGTGAATGCAAAGGCAGCAGCTGCTGAGATGGCTGGGTGTCTCTGATTCCGCAGCGAGCATCACAGCCTCTTGCTGCTCTCTATTTGGAACCGAAACGACCATTTGTAAATCATTTTTAATTGTCATGTTAAAGAGCACAGAGTGCAGCAATCAGAGAGCTCCTGGCATTGGAGGCCTGACATCGCCATCAGGCACGGATCAGCAGGCAGGATAATAGGAGGGAAGGCTGCAGGGTTGCATAAGCAGGCGCAGGCAGGCAAGTGGGAGTATGAGAGAGGAGGGCGAGTGCATGCCCTCTCCTTGCTCCCTTCTGGGAGCAACTCATGTGAACTCAATGGCCATGCAACCTCTTATGCCGTGGACTAATTTGGTCCATTGCAAAGGCACACAACTCAAAAACCCTGAGGGATTTTTCACACTGAAATGGCCATGTTACTTGTAAATTTTCTCTTTTTAAGCAACGAGAAGTGGCTTCTTCAGTTCCTAATAGCTCATCCGTACCTTGACTTGAAAGGAACAAGACAGGGGCTGCTGCTAAGGTTCAGCAGGCTCTGACTAGCTATTCACCTTTTTGCTATTACACCTTTTAACCAGCTCCTAATTGAATCATAGAGTCACAGAATGGTCAGAGCTGGGAGGGACCTTGAAAATCATCTAGTTTCAACCCCCTTGCCCTGGACAGGAACACCTTCCACTAGACCAGGTTGCTCAAAGCCCCATCCAACCTGGCCTTGAACACTTCCAGGGATGGGGCATCCACAATTTCTCTGGGCAACCAGTTCCAGTGTCTCACCACCCTCAGAGTTCACCCACATTGAAATGGTGCCTAGAAAATCTCACCAAGCCAGGAATCTTCTTTCCAGAAGGCATGGTTCTCCAGGAAAAAACACATAAAATCAGAAAGGCTCAGTTACTCTGCATGTACCTTTTCAGCAAGTCCTATACTAAGTGCAGGAAGAACTTTTTATGTTGATCTAGAAGCATGGGTCCAATTGTGTCCAATTAACTTGTCTCCCTCTGGGTATTTGTGAAACACCAAACATACATTTGGATCCTGTACATACAAAGCAATAATACATAGCAATGGGTATTCATTGACCTTCACATGCTTCTCACAACTATTATTTGCTATGAAAGACTCCACAGCACTTTAAATCAAGGCGCCTTCAACTGAGTTCCAGGGGCCAAATGCCCTCAAATTGCTTGTTCACCTTTCTGATCACTAGAATACTGGGGAGCACAGCAAAGCAAGGGCTGAAAGAAAGGATCCACCCTGCCTTCACCACAGAGTAGCTAGACTACTGTAGTAAGAAGTCCTGGGTGCATCATCTCAGTAGGTATAATCATTATGCGAAACAGCAGGTAGCAGGAGAAAGGCACAGAAAAGGGTTCTGCTTCACTGAGGATTCTTATTACTGCTTAAATACAGGAGATTAGATTTTCTTTCATTATTGCTCCCCAGGAGGCCATGGGCCTTGCAGCTCTACGATGTTTTGGAATCTGACATAAGGGACACCTGTTCATCTGCAGCACATGGATTCGCTTGGCAAACACACTCTGGTTCTATCGTGAGCAGCAGAAGAGCTATGCTTGGCACAGTCTGAGGGTGGAAGGCAGAAATGGCTAACTGCTGCCCTTCAGTCTCCAAGAAGCTGCTTTGATTGCTGTTATCCTAGTTACAGTTTCAAAGAGCTACCCTTGCAATTAGGAGTAAGAAGTTGAGAACAGTCGTAGCCATGTCCACCTCTTCTACAGCAGCAGTTACATGTTGTGTCATTTTCTGCCAGTCAGAAATTAGCACTATGACAACTGAATTTCATGATAAATACACTAAATGCATACCAACTTTATATTATGAAAGCAACAGACAAATGCTGCAGAACTTGGTTCACTATGTTTAAGAACAAGCCCAATGCAATACTGATTAGGAGAGAGAGAAACAGGCTCATCTTTTCTGATATTACTGCCGAAGCTTTCCCAGCCACAGGGAACAGAGCTGATGCACAGTAACAAACAGCCGGTTCCCTATGTCCACGCATGATTTCAGTGGCCTGGTGAAAGGAGTTCCTCTATACGTCAGGGAAACCCTTCCAGAAGCTTTGAACAATTGGCTTTACCCTTTCCCCCTCCTTTTAAGTCCAGTGGCTGCCCCCCTGCTCTCTCATCTAAACAATAACTGAAGTGGCAAGAAATTGGAGTGTTGATTTGAATGAAAAAGGATTGGCTGTAGTTTTCATCTGAGCTCAAAGTGTTTTTTTTTTAAGGATTTAAAAACATTGTTCGGAGTTTGATTCTTTTCAATGCCATGGTACTATTTCCTAACTCTCTACAGGTAGTAAACTGAGAAGGGATAAGATAATAAGGTTAAAATCACCAGAACTGTTAAGAAAATCTGTCCCAGTGGCAGAGCTGACAGAGCCCACAGAGAGAGAGGTAAGAACAAGCAGGCTATGAGAGGTGTGGGTTGTCCCTGCACAGTTCTGCAGAACACTGACACTGAAGCGTACAGGTGACAAGTTAAGTGTTAGCTTTGTGAATTACTTCACTTCTGATCACATTAGCAGGAATATCTAATTGGTTTTAGGCTCAAAGCAGAACCTGGGGATAACACCACCCACTTTCTATCCAACTCTGGCCCAAAGTTTCTGAAACATCACTCTGACAATATACCAAAACAAGAATAGTAGGAAATCTTACACAAATGTGCAGTGAACCTTTTCTCTTACTGGCAGTCCCAGTTCTAAAAAACAAGGAGATAGACAGTTCTGACAGATAAGCTTTGGCAAATTGAACTCAAGCAGTTTAAGACAGTATTATACACACCTGCCTATCCCACCACTTCACTGGAGAGGACCACCCTCAAAATTAAATCAACAAAACTGGAAGTTTGTCCATGCCTCACTTACTCCAGGTCACATTCCTAACCAGCATCTTAGAACAAACCCATCTTCTCCGATGGTTTCATCTGAGTTGTTAGACTGCGAATTAGTCATGAAAATGCAGACACTCATTCTGCCACCCCACTGACAAAAGTGATAACCATATGCACTGGGATAGTCCAAAACTGAGAAAGACACTGTTCAATACATCTACATCTGCCATAGTCTACATGTGGATGCCCTAGGATCACTCAGATTACCCCGTCTTTGACATTTTACTTGATTCAATTCAAGGTCTTACAGCAAAACGAGGGTGTGCAAACATATCCATCAGGCCACGGAGCAATTCAACCCATTGGTCTGTCTTCCACACTGAAATACAATTCTTTTGACATGAACTGCCTGTAAAGTCACTAGCAATCTCTTTCCATCCAACCAGTTTCCTCTGAAATTGCTAAGAAGCTTGCTTCTACTGGTACTGTCCTTTCATGGAGAAGCAACATTTCACCAAGAAGCACGGTATGAAAGCTACATGAATGGTTTTGCTTTCAAGCACATTCAGTTTTGTGAATGCTGCTCTAAGGNTCAACGTCTTTCTTGTAATGAGGGGCCCAAAACTGAACACAGTATTCGAGGTGGGGCCTCACCAGTGCCAGGTACAGAGGTACAATCACTTCCCTAGTCCTGCTGGCCACATTGTTCCTGATACAGGCCAGGATGCTACTGGCCTTCTTGGGCACACTGCTGGCTCATACTCAGCCAACACATCCAGGTCCTTTTCCACCAGGCAGCTTTCCAGCCACACTTCCCCAAGCCTATAGCGCTGCATGGGGTTGTTGTGGCCCAAGTGCAAGACCTGACATTTGTCCTTGCTGAACCTCATACCACTGGCCTTGGCCCATCGATCCAGCCTGTCCAGATCCCTCTGTAGAGCCTTCCTACCCTCAAGCAGGTTGACGCTCCCACCCAACTTGGTGTTATCTGCAAACTTGCTGAGGGTGCACTCGATCCCCTCGTCCAGATCACTGATAAAGATATTAAACAGAAGTGGCCCCAGTACTGAGCCCTGGGGAACACCACTTGTGACCAGTCGGCAACTGGATTTGACTCCATTCACCACAACTCTTTTGGCCCAGCCATCCAGCCATTTTTTTTACCCAGCAAAAAGTATGCCTGTCCAAGCCCTGAGCAGCCAGTTTCTCCAGGATAATGCTGTGGGAAATGGTGTCGAAGGCTTTACTAAAGTCCAGGTAAACAACGTCCACAGCCTTTCTCTGTGTACACAGAGGGTACAGGATACATAGAGTAAAACGCAAAAGAGAGGCACACAAACCAAATCCCCAAAAGGATTAACTACATAAGAGATAAAAAAATGGGAGGCTCAAGATACTCTTCAACTCACAATTTTTAAAAACTTAGGAAATCTATTTCTTGGCTATCTTGATTTTATGTAGGAACGTGGGGGTTGGAGGTAGTGAATTTATGCTTCAGGGGAAAAAGCAAATGTTACCCCTCCCATCTGCAGCTTTCTTCAGTTCATTAAATGAAAGAAATTGATTTGGCGAAGCTAATTTTGTAATTAAAAAGCTTATCATGGCTTTCTCTAATGAGCTAAGCAAACAGACAGTAATTCAGTGACAATATTTACACAGTGTACACTGGGGGACGTTTGTTTAGAAAATTAAATAATAGAAGAAAATGGGAGGAGGAAAGAAGGGAAAGTAAGCAAAGGAGAAGAGGTCAATTCTAGATACAAGTTTATCCCAGGATGTTGGTCCTCTGATGACTTGTTCCTGTTCCCTTTGCATCACAGCAGCAAAAGGAAGAAATGACTGCAAGCAACCTATGTTATCCTGCCTGCGTAAGTGGGTTTTTCACAGACTGAATTTACTATGCTCTCATCTCCAGCTGGGACCATAGCCAACTCTCTATTCAGGACTTCAGGGAACAGCTTTATACACACGCAAGACTAGGATTTACCTTTCCAGGATACATTTCCTCCCTCTAGGGTGCCAGAGGCTTCGTGCACGCTGACTGAGGGCACAGGGTGGAAGGGATGACAAACTCTTGAGAACTGGAGGAAAAACTTGACCAAACTTGCTTCAAAAAGCTCTTCTATTATAGCTGGAATGATACTCAGAACACAAAGTATTCCTTTTACTACTTCAGAAAACAAGAAAACACCACCAAGGACCTGCCTCAAGCAAAGCTGTGTGTATTGCAGGGTGAAAAAGGAGACAGAGGAAACCAGGAGTTCACTGGAGATTTCTCTGCTTTTGGTCTGTTCAGTTATGCAGAGGTACGTCATTCCAGTCCTAGCGGAAAGCGTCCTAGAAGAAGGAGGAGGAAGTCTCTTCTCCTCTGTCCCTGCTTCCCTCATCCTCCAGAGTTTGTTCTCCCACCATCTCTCCCTGCCCTGTGTAACCACGTGTGAAACCTCTGGCAGTTTAAGAGTGGGGTCAAGTGAGCTCTGGAAAAAGTAATTCTTAGTCTTCTGAGATTCACATGCTTACAAAGCTGTTCCCTCTATTCTGAAAAAAGAACTGGCTCAGATACTGTAGCAATAGGCAACAGTACAAGTCAAGAGAAAAAGATGAGTCCTAGAAAGGGTGAGCAGATGTGAGTTAGATGTGAGGCAGCACAGTGACAGGAGAATGCTGCTAAGAAAAAGGTTAATAGTGGGAGTGAACTCAGAAAGCTTAAAAGACCAGAGAGAGAGAACAAAACGGGAACTTCAGTGGACAGAGGAAAAAAAAAACACCTGTGAATCTAAAAATTTGTCACTTTTCAAGGCAGAAATAGCTGTGTTCCAATGCCTAGCATATGCTTTTAAAACCTTCTTTACAGTTATAATGTAGAGTATGAAACAACTCATATTAACAAAGAGGAAAATAATTTAGGAGAACTGACTCTCAAACTTCCAGACAAATTCCTTGATAAAGGGACCATCAGAGGTCAGCATATCACTGTGTCTCACAGATGTATGAGGGGGGAGATAACAGTGAGACCTCCATCTTTCCTTAAGATTTACTCCATAATAAGACAACCTACCTCCATTCCTGAACTGAGTCCAACAGGAACCACTAGTACAGATGAAAGGCTTGTGACTAATCAGCACATCTCCCAGCATCACTGGAGACTCTGACACCAAAAGACGTCTTTAGATAAAAAGAAAAGGCTGAATTTCTGTCTGCTCAGTCCAGATCCGTACCTACCCTTTTCCAACTAGCCTCTTAAAGACTAATGCCAACCCGGTTTACTAAGTTAATAGCTGATTTCAGTAGTGTAAAAAGGTAACTGTAAGTTGAATGGAAGCCTTGAGCTGAGCCAAAACCACTGTTATATCAAACATACCTGAGACTCCCCAACAGCAGCAAAGGAAGTTCCCCATTTCTGCTTTCCTCAGAGGCATCCTTTGCACATCCCACTTTCTCTCTGATACGTGAAAGCAAGAATGCCTCATGAGAGTGTTCTAAGACCACAGAGCAGGCTCTGAAAATCTGCAGGAGCTGAACTCCTGGCTGCATGAGCTGGATGTAGCCTGCTCATATGCCTGGAATCACACTCACAATGGTGAGTTGGACCAGAGGATAAAGTTTCTCATAGAGATTGCAGAGACAAAATCATAACAGAGCTGAGCACCTTTAATAGTCCTTAATTCCTTATCCTGGAAAGAAGACTCCTGTCACTTCTCTCATACCACATCCTGCTGGCTGTCCCTGAATGTTCTGACAGGAGGGCACAATTGCACAATCATTAATACCAGACATCCACACTGCCTAACAGTACTGATTTGATACAGATCAGGCATAGGCTTACAGCTGCACCTCTTAAATTAGCCAGAGAATATGATAGAGCATTTAGGGCCATTGTCATACCAACTGGGTTTGAATATACCTGACCCAGCATATAATCAGAGGTGCGTAAACAGACAGTCCAAGATCCAGCACAAAGTCTACCGGTACACACCAAAATCCTTTGAACAAATCTGAGAAAGCAGAATAAATTTATTGTTGCCATGTGGCCCAGCTTTTCTGTTTTTATCTGAGATGTCCTAAAGCTGGATCAACTGTGTCATTGAAACATCGTCATTATGCACGGCAGGGAGAGTCTCTTTCAGTACACAGGCAGAGACAGAACTTGTTAAGATAAACCCAAAACTGCCCTGCTTGCCATGACTCACAGCCAAATGTGTCTAGGAACTGCTGATAATTAAGGTTTATGAATCTCAGTAGCATAGACTCAATCCTGCAAGCTCATGAGCACCCCATGATTTAAAGGAATTTGAGGTATTCACAACACTGACTAATTGGTTGCCAATGAACTGAGAAATTGGTTGCCAATAAGATTTCTCAGCAGT
This sequence comes from Burhinus bistriatus, assembly GCA_013397275.1. Taxonomy (NCBI): domain Eukaryota; kingdom Metazoa; phylum Chordata; class Aves; order Charadriiformes; family Burhinidae; genus Burhinus; species Burhinus bistriatus. The sequence goes on along the minus strand of VYXH01005549.1, from coordinate 78,812 downwards.
CACCTTTTGTATATTTTCCAGCATACAAATTATTTTCTTCCCCTTCATCCTTTGTCTCCTCTCATCCATATAACTCTTCCTTTCAGCATTTTTGAATTCAGGAGCAACCCCTTCAGGACAGCAAAGTTAGCCAGTGATGATTTGCTGGCAAGAAAACAGACAAGAGCCCAAGAAGCTGCCTAGGTCAGACCTTAGGGCAGAGCTGTGCCAGTTCATTAGCTGCAATGGTAACATGAAAATCCCAGTGGCTCTGCAGTAATAAATATGTAATAAATGCTACCTTTATACATAACAGAAAAACCCTCCAGATTATACTGCTGGGGAATAATTCTGCTTTGCGCTTAGGCAAACCAACTAAATGGGTTATGGCAGGGCTTTTCCATCTCTTACTCCTGTAACCTAACACTCTCAGCAAAACAGCAACTACATTTCTCCCCCCTCCCCCTTTTTTTTTTTTTTTTTAAAACAGTGAACTTGTAATGGGAGACTGGATGTATCTCCTATATTGCTGCTCCCACAAGATGGAATCAGAGATGCTTTAGCAGGCAGCACTGCTCATACACTAAGACTATGAAGATGGAGCAGAGGATCTCCTTCAGCTCAGGCCGTGACAGTCTTTGGGTTTTGGAAGAACAAGACCAGACTTATGTTCAGTGCCATTATGCTGAACTGAAGGGGTTTTCGTTTGGGGTTTGGGGGTTTTTTTGTTTTTTCTTTTGGTAGGATAGCAACAGTTAGGAACTCACCCTGGATTTCTTTTGACCTGAAAGAAATCATACCCGAGGTGTCACTACATAGACGAAATTATTAAATAATGACTTAAACATCTGAGAGCCCAGCTGAAAAGAAGGCACAGTAGGAGAGCTATCGAGAATAGAAGAACTGAAAAATGATCCACACATCTCCCACCTTACTGGCAACTAAGGGTGTCTTTTTTCTTTTTTTTTTTAAACTGTGGGAAGGGAGGCTGTCGTGATGAGGCGAGAATGAGGTGGCTGTGAGGTTTCTCCAAGGAGTCTTTAACTACCCTCTGGGTATATTAGCGCCTGCCTGCAACACGTGAAACACTTGAGTATTAGCTTAGCTCTCTTTCTCCAGTTAAAAGCATTAAATTGCAGATGCCAAGTGTTTTCTTCCCCTCATTCTCTTTCAAATTCCTGAAAGCTAAAGTAATTTTTTCATGACTCACATTATAAAAAGAACAAGCGATGTGACTGCTCCCACTTATCATGCACATGTACAAAACAAATATTCTCTGTCCGCTCTACCTTGACTTGCTGGTGCCTGCAGTCCTATCATCACAGCCATCTGTTTAAGCATTAATGCCAAGCTCTGCTCCATGAAGTAATTTCTTCCCCCCCACCCCCCTGCCTCTTCTCAGGGGTGGAAATCTTCCCCTCTCAATTATTCTTCTATCACTCCCATTAAATTCACTAGAATTCATACATGGTAATGAAAAGAAGAAATTGGTTACAGCATGAGTAAAAAAATCCTAGGTGTTGACAGAAAATACCCATTCTCAGATCACAGAGACTGGACACAAATCACAGTACCAAAACATGAGAGAATCTGGAAACAAGCACCCCTTAAGGTTTTATCCTCAACCACTTATCTCCCAGAATATATGCCTAACCTTACTAGAGTTCTTCATGAATATCATTCATCCAGTGACATTATCTGCTCATTGTTATACCTTTTTCTTCAGCAAATTTTTAGTGATGGAAACAATTACAATCATTACGTTTCTAAATCAAAAATGCACCCTGAGACAAGTGGTGAAGCTTTACATTAAGTTCACAAGCCAAAGTCATCTTCTCAGCTAAGAGATTAGTTGTTTTTTCTCCATATTCAGCTTCCAGAAAATAGGCTTTTCTTTTGGAAAACCATCCCACCTCAGCCCCTTTCGGCTCTCAGCTCACAATGTTACCATTGTTGCCGTTATAAAGACATCCAAAGTACTATCTGAACTAAAAATAATTTTGTGAAGTCATATGAAAACATAGAGCTTTAATTTTCACTTGAGTTTACCTTTCAAAAGTTGCAACAAAGAATGGAATTTAACCATGTAGAACAGGTGTCATATTTGGGACCAGTAATAGATTAATTTTCCAAACTCAATAAAACAGATTTTTTTTAAAGAGGTTTGCAAGGTAGGAAAAAGGATTCTAGAGGGCTGCAGCACCTCTCCTATGAAGACAGGCTGAGAGAGTTGGGGCTGCTCAGCCTGGAGAAGAGGACGCTCCAGGGAGACCTTAGAGTGGCCTTCCAGTACCGAAAGGGGGCCTACAGGAAAGATGGGGAGGGACTCTTTATCAGGGAGTGTAGTGATAGCACGAGGGGAAGCGGTTTTAAACTGAAAGAGGGTAGATTTAGATTAGATATTAGGAGGAAATTCTTTACTGTCAGGGTGGTGAGGCACTGGAACAGATTGCCCAGAGAAGGTATGGATGCCCCATCCCTGGACGTGTTCAAGGCCAGGATGGATGGGGCTTTGAGCAACCTGGTCAAGTGGAAGGTGTCCCTGCCCATAGCAGGGGGGTTGGAACTAGATAATCTTTAAGATCCCTTCCAACCCAAACCACTCCATGATTCTATGAAAAAGTTCTTTAGTAAAACCCTTACAAGCTATTTTATTTTTGCAACTACCTCTGTGACTTCTGCTCCTTTGGGTGAAGCACCAAAGCACTATGAACATAATCCTTTACATATATATGGCACAGATGAAAATAGAAAGCACTGGAAATCCAGTGGAGCAGACTTTGGTGACAAATTTTTTGAGTGATACTGGTTCATCTGTGGTAAGGATGAGCCTCCAAGCTTCTGAATCCTTGCTACCAAATTCAGATTCAAGGGGTTTTGGATCTATTCATGTTGTCAATGTATAAGTAGAAAAGAAACACTGCTGAAGGCATCTAACCCAGCTGTGTGTTTATCATAACCAAATTTCAAACCCCAGCCTTCCCAGTCTTTCTGAGGGAGGGGTAAATAGTTGAAAACCTGCATCTCAATTTCATAGCTCAACTCTTTTCTTGGAATACACACCTAGATGCAACCAGAGGGTTCCTTACTAGTACAAACTACAAGGTTCTGATGCACCTGTTACAGCTCTGCCTTATCACTCACTCTTTCTTGTAACCGACATAGGTTGTATACTGTGCTGAAGGCAGCGCTCCTAACTCACTTTTGCTAAGCCTTTTATCATTAGTACTGTGTATAAATACTATATAATCGTGGTTATGGCTAGATAAATAAGTCACTGAGAATAAAAATCCATGCAAGTTTGGCACCTTTTTATTCTTCATAGACTGAACCAGATTTCTGTGAATGGATTTGTTATTCAGAAGCATCCACCAAATAGTTCATTTGAGCACATTTCCACCTCCAGAACACTTGGAAGCTGCTCACTTCAATTACTCGCTATTCAAAGTGCGCGAGTGGCAGCGCTGTATTGTTTCCAGTTCCTGAGTACAGGAATAAAACTTTTTAAATGGGAGAGTGATAAGTAGCAAATGCTAAATCACTGTTCATAAATAGCTTTCTAAGATAGATGACTGCATGATTACACGCTCACATTAAAGTCTATGAAACCTACAAAATAGAGAAATGTTTTTACAAATACCTACAAGAAAGGAGTAATCTGACCCCACATATAGTGGTAGTCACACTCAGTGCTTTAATTTAAAAAGTATTTACAAATAGCTTTTTGTATTAAGCAGTAAATTTTAATATCTCAGAGTGAGATTTTTAAACTCCCAAGCAGTGATACTATACTGAAGAATTCATTGCTGGTTTTCAAATGGAAAGAACAGCCACATCCAAGAAATCTCAGTAATTTTTAAGCAGGTTCAGCACCTTCATTACAGATAATCACCACCACCACTTCCTTTTCCTGTTTTGCATTGTCTTTCTCCCAAAGGTGTGACACTAAAAACCCACCCATCTTTTTCCACTATCTGGTAACTAATCATTGTGAAGGTCTCTTTGATTACAGTGTGAAGCATAATGATAACCATGAAGGGAGATGGCCAAACATTTGTTGGTGTCAACCTCAGTAGTTAAAGGTTGGTTATGCTATTTCTGTGCCAAAAAAAGGAGAGGTGCTATGCTATATAATTTAGTGAGTGGATAACAGCAGCATTCTGCTGCCATAGGTGAGTTTTAGTGTCACAATGTTTGCACAATGACATTTGGGTGGCTGATTGATGAAGATATTTTGCAACACTGAGTTTGATAGGGTGTGGCTGTGCCACGACTTTGCCATAGGGGACTTAATTTTTTCAAGGCAAGGAATAGACAAGAAGCTGTTTGAGCTGACAGAACTCAGAAATGAGATAATATAATAAGTACCACTCTAGCCATCTATAGTAACAGAATCTCTTTTCATTTTTGTTTTGAACTGGCAGTAATAAACATGAAAAACCCAATGCTGTAACTAACGTCAGAATAAATCAGCCAAAAATCAAGACAATGAAAGGCAACAAACTTCCTACATCCCTGTGAGCCTAGCTACCCTACCCCTCCTTGCTTTTCAAATCCTCCCTCTTGTTTGTCAATACAGTGCTCACCCCCTCCTTCTTGCTATCAATATACGCTACTTTTTAAAAATATTTTTTACAGTTAAGAGCTGAGTGTAAGCTCCAGGGCTGATGGGGACTTTGATTCAATGCTAACTTCAAAGTGAACGTGCTAGGTGCTTACACACAAGTGACATGTCATCACTTCTCTTCCTGCACTCAGTGTGCCCTGATGAATAATCAAGGTGGCTTTTATAGAGATGCAAGAAATGCCGATCACAGTTTGCCTCTGAGTCAGTTGACATTTTTATTTTATATATAAAGCAAATGAGGGTGGAAGACACAGACAGAGAGCGAAAGATGAGGCTGTGTGCCAACCCCTTCAGATCTCATTTAGTCTATGGTACAGAAAAGTTAGTCTTTACAATTTTGGATGCTAATAAGGGGCACATATCCCTCCTCTGAGAAATTAATAAATCTTTAGACAGCTTAAAGAAAAGGCAAAAGAAAATTTACAGCCTTTAGTATGAACATCTATGCCTCTGTACGTGTGATGGGATTGGGGGAGGGAGCTGAAGGACTTGCAACATTGCTGAAGGGAGGGATGTGGGAGGTTCAGATTTTTCCATAGGTTAGGAGTCATTCCAATATCTAGTGGAAGTAACCTGGTAAATGCATTGGACACAAACAGTGAGAATGAAGAACAAGCGTCCTTCATAACAACTCTGCCACAGTGCTTGCAAAGCTCTGTTGTCCTTGTGATGGTTCCCCACCACCCTCCCACTGCACTTGGGATGTGACCTGCAGCATCCACAGATACTCCAATCCCACATAAGAGCACAGCAACCTTTTCTTTCATTAATTCAGAGTTTTGACAGGACTCAAATGCCCAGCTCAAAACAATCAGGTGCAAAAATCTAATGTAAGAATCCCCATGAGAATCACAGTTTCCAAATTTAGTAATGAAGTGGTCAATTATTTTAGTGAAATGTAATGGGATTTTTCACAGTAACTGCAGCAAAGAAGCATTAGATATTGCTGGGCTTACACACTATGCCATATTCTGTCCTCAATTTCCTGCCTATAGGGATAAGAAATCAGGTTGATGGAAGACAACTTGGATGTTCCTGAAAGAGGCCAGCCTCCAGTCCATGCTAGTTAGACTGTCTCTGTAAGCATTTCCAGCTGGCTTGAATAGAAACTTTACAACTTGATACTGAAGTAAAAGATAAACTACTATCAAAAGCAAAGCCAATACTGAACAGCAAAACTGATGGAGAACAGGTTAGTTCATTTTCTTTCTTTACTTTTCTTAAAATGATTAGAGAAACAAACGATTTTTCTTAAGCATCTAAAACAATTTGAATAGCTCTGAGGAAGGTTAAAAGGATTATACAATATGGGTAGGTTTCTTGCAGAAGCAAAACAAAAGCAAAGTTATATTCTCACGCCTTTCCATACCTTTATGAACATCCCCTTTTTCAAACAAAGATAATTTTTGACTGACGGATTTGGTTTTAAGGAAGGCAATGGGGGGTGCTAAGCAGCAGGTTGACAGGGAGGTCAGCTGGAGACTGCCAGGCCTGCTGGGAACATGTGATGTGCTGACAGAGCTACTTTGTACATGAGGCACAATAAGGACCCATGGCCCCATCGGGGGAGCTCGGAGTCGGCCTGGCTAGGTATGAGAAGGGCCACTGTGACTGCCAGCATCAGTCCTCCCCTTCTAGGATGTCTGGTGCCATATACGCTTAATGACTCATTTTCAAAGTACAGGCAAGGGGAGGATGAAATCAAATATCCAAGATACTTTCCACCGGGCTATCCTCTCTCATATAAACTCTACACACCATGTATGCTCTCCTGCATCACTTCATCTCCTATGGCTCTGCTCAACCTAATAGATATAGAACTTCAAACAGAATAAAACTAAACAAGGCTTGATCGGAACAGAAGTCTTTGTTTAGGATAATGGACAAAAAAAAAAAAAAAAAAAGGGAGAAAAAAAATTAAAGGCCCCC
>VYXH01005549.1:58180-72184 GCA_013397275.1 Burhinus bistriatus | reverse complement strand
AAAAAAAAGGCGAGAAATAAATTAAGAGGCTCACTGCGATACAGAGCTGTTCATTGAACAGGCCTGCAGGGAGATACTTGTTGCAAGTTTAAAGGAAAATCTTGCTATTATAAATCAAATTAGCTGAGTTGAGATTAAAACTATATGTTTTAAGTGTCAGACTAGCATATGTACAAGGCTCTTGCTGTTCAACCTGCATCTACTGATGCATGAGGTAGCAAAGGTAAACCTAATGATTTAAGAACTGTGACATCTCTCTTTCCAATTTCTAAAGATTCAACTTTAGTAGGTACAGCAGGTCAGCACAGCAATACCTGAGCAGTAAGGGTCCAGATGAGAATAAACCTGAAATGCCAGTAGCTGTGCTATTTGTGGGAGAGCCCACCCTCAGCGTGTGCTTTGGAAGGGGTCAAACTCCAAATTAAAGATGCTCCCAAACCTCAGGGAGACACTTCACCTCACTGGGAAGTGAGTGGAAAGAAGTGGAGGCCATCTGTTTGGCAACTTGGTGAAGATACAAACTAAACTCCTTTTCACATTTCAGCTTTTTGCTCAAGAGCCTCACAAGTGCTTGAAAAGCCTTATAAGAAAAAAAAAAAAATCAGAAATTTCACAGGTGGGAGAACTGAAGCACAACGTATCAACAGCAGAGCTGGGAAAAGAACTTGGAAAACTCAACCATAACCTTTTGTCCATTCCCTGACATATTTGCTGTATTTTCACCTATCTCCAGCTCCATTTGCTATCTATATCTGAGTTACTTTCCATACAACCTCTTATGGAGCTAAAGCCTACCTTTTTACCACAATGTTTCAATAAACAGCTAGGTAGGTCCTGATAAAGAGAGAGACCACCATCCAACAGCCAGGGAGAATGAGGACCCTTGGAGATACTGCAGAACAACCCGAGTTTCACACTTTTGACTGATGCTATTTGACGGATGTTCTGTTAGAATAAACATCTTTATTCTGTTTGAGAAAAGGACTGCCTCTTACTAATCAACCTGTGCCAGACCTAAGTTTCATCAAGACAGTAGCCACCTGCAGCCTGACTTGCAATTTAGCACGCGATTACCTATTGCCAGCAAATCCTCAATCTTCACAGTCCAGGCAGTCAATGCTGAGAAATGTTAAAAATATCACTTACTGCACATAGCGGAGGAGGAAGGGAACTGGGGGAAGGAAGTGAGAGAAGAAAAGAGCAATATATTGAAGAGGGAAAAAATGGAAGGTAAAAATAATGGAAGGTAAAAAAATGGAAGAAATATAGTAGCAGAAAAAGGAGACAAGATGGAACAGCAAGAAGTTGGAACAGGAGTGAAGAAGTGGAAAAGGGGCAGCTGCAAAAGAAGGACAGAATTTTTTAAAAGTTGAAAAATAAATTACATGAGTTTTTTCTCCAAAAACAAACTTCTCATGCAACATGGCTGCAGCAAAATTTACTTACAATCCTTCCCTCTCCCTGCTAAAACTAGCTCAAGATTTCTCAGCAGAACTGCCAAAACTGAATTTTGAAAGGCAAAATAGATTGGCAATGCTGAGTCAGCACAAGAGTTTGAGTACGCCACCCTTTTCCCTTCCCTTCCCTTCCCATGAGGGCACTGGAACGACAACAGCAGTAGTGATTCGTAGTGGGAAGGTAGGTGTCTATGGAAAGGGCCACCACGCTTTGCAAGCCAGCCTCCCACTTCAAAGCTGCTCCCAAAGCCAGGCTGTTCGGCTGCCACAAAACATTTGGTGGTAGAAACCTGCAGTCCAGGTAGCACATGGCACCCCAGCACCTAATTCCTCTGCTTTCTGGTACAGGCTAAGGTGGCAGCGGGGCTACTCTGTGTTATCACTCTCAATGGGCTACCACTTGCAAGCACCTGCCTCCTTGAACTGTCCAGGCTGCTACTACCATATTTTGAAGAAATCATCATACGGTGCAAAACACCATGACTGCGAACTACTTGTTGGCCTCTGTCTTCTCCCTGCCTCTTTTCGCCTCGTGGCTTCACTTCCCTAACGACCAAGTTCTTTCCAGTTGGTTTGGTTTTTTCTCCCAGTTTTCCCTTCCTGCTTTGCTTTATTTGCATCCTCCATCTGCAATTGTTACTGGATCACCTAAAAACATTCCTGTTTATTATGATTACTAAATGCCTGCTTCTGCAGTCTCAATATTCTGAAAGGGAAATCGTTTTCACTAATACTGAACCTGGATTCCTTGTTCAGGAAGAAAAGCTCACATCTTCCTTTCTCCCTGGTAATCCACGCTTTCTTTATGGGATCCCTTTACTGCCTTGCAGGTAAGTTTCGCTTATGTTCTCCTTATTCTACATCGCACACTAACTTTAAACTGAATACATGCCCTATGCTCTTAACCTATCTTCTTCTTTTTCACATTTTAGGCTCCTTATTACCTTTACATGCTGAGAAAGAAGGCAGTGTTGAGGACATGTCACAGAGCTGTGGATTCAAATTTCAGGTGTGTTTTAAAGGCACATTACAAGCGCCTCCCCTATTGTCCCACCTACAGTCACTGGTTTATCCACCAGTATAACAAAGAATCATAGAAACGCAACTTCATAGAAACTTCAGGCATTTCTAATGTGCCTTGTTTTGTACTATCTAGGTATTGGTATTGCACCATATGACAATAAATACTAGTAGAAGCACTTAAAGGTTATTGAACCTTTGCCGAAGGTCACCATAGGACATGCAGACTGGGACCCAAACCATGCCTGCTGTGACACTACAGGGATTAAATTTAGCCCTGTCTGTACATAAAAAGGATACCATATTTCGATGTTCCATTCACCATCAAGATATGAGATCACAGTTAAATCACAATTGCAGCCTGACACCATCAAAAGCATGGACGTGACAATTTTGGCATCACTTCACTGAATCAACTAAAAGGCACATACAATCGTTATGTGGGTTCACTGCTTTGGAATCAGAATGACCACATAAAAAAATCAGACATTTAGGAGAAACCTACCTTAACGTTCACTATCAACAGTTGTGAAATAAGATATATCCTTTTTCCTCCTTTTCTTGGAAATCAAGAGATGACCCCCAGTGAAATAAATGCTTTGAAACTCTGGTCATGCAAATCTGCAGCAATAATGATAAAACGGGAAAGCCAAAACCAAATCATGACTATCTTAATCTGCAGATGGGGTCAGTACTGCCTCCTGAAGACTCATGCATCCTTAGACTTGTGAGGAATGTACTGATGAGAGGCATCAAAAATTTTGCTTCATTGCAGAAGTCATGGCCATTTGTTCGTTTGTTGGTTTGGGGTTTCTTTTGTTTGTTCTGTTTTGTTTTTTACTGTAACACACAAGGTGGACTTTTGGAAAGTCATGATCCCATCCAGGTCTTCAAAAAGTGCGTGTGTGCTGTGGGAGCTGAAGTAGAATCTTCATTAATTGTTGGCAGTAATACAGACCCTCTGACACAGCTGAGCACAACAGTCTGTGTCAAGTTAGGATAGTGGTAACATGCAAGGTATTTCAAAACTCTCTCCAAACTTCATCAGAGCCCCTCTCTGTTCTGTGAAATTGGATCACAATGTAATGAAGTAGACTGCTTGACAAAATTTAAGGTACCACCTAGTTCCATGCAAGATGCAATAATAATCCTTTTTTTTTTTTTTGAGATCTCAGCATTTCCAATATCAGGACTGTGTGCACCAGAAGAAAAAAAAATGGACAATAAAATCGCATGTAATTATGGAATCCCAGCTTTGGATATGGTTGTTTAAGTTTTTCAAATTTTTTTTTGTCAAAGTGTAGTTCACTTCTAATTTCCTCCTAGCCAGACCATACATCTCCAAGAAAATATTTGCTCAGTTGAGTTGTGTGTTTGCACTTTTATGAACTCTGACAAGAATAAGCATGAGTTAAAAGAGGTGAACTGATAGTTCAAACTGATTATTTTTATCTTCATTACATTATTCTTTTAAAAATGCCTTTGCATGAATGATGTAACCAGTTAAATATTGTATCATGTTTGTTTTACACTGAATTAGAATACAGACATTTCATTCTTTTGTATTTTCTTTTGTTAAGCTAATTGAGTTAAATGTATTCCAGAAGCACAGTGCCACATTAGTACCACTGACTGCAAAGCTGAGGCTGTGGCTGTGTTTTGGCAGCTTATTCGTAAGAACACTGGGCAGAGACACTGGCTTTCTGCCTCTCTCCTATCAATTGTTTGGCTTATATGTTGGGGTAAAAGAAGTTGTCTGGATGGGAAGACGTTGGGAGTTTTTCAAACTTTTCAGCAGAAAAAGTTTCTTGCTAGTTTTACATGTTGGTTATAAAATGCTCCTATTCTATTTGCATGCCTGTTTTAGGGTCTGTACAAGATTCAGATTCGTTATCTTGTTTTACCAAGCACGTAATAAGTAATCACAACTCATTTGGAACTTCCCATTTGTTCATGTTATTTATCTCTACATCTGTACTTATTACAGTTTTTCTCGCTCTCCTTTTTTCCTGTTTGTTGTACTCTTATTGTTGTTTTCTTATATTTGACTCAAGTTCCTAAGGGCGTAAGTCATACTGTCATATACATTCAACACAACGTGTACTACATTGAACCCTGATGCTGAAAGTGGAATTTGGGAGTGACCAAAAAAAAACCTGATAAGCAAGTATTAATTTGAATTAAAAATTCTTCGTCATTTCCTGTCCTATTTTCTGTCCACTGGTATGCATCTGAGCACATTTCACTTAGATGTGGTTGAAGAAGCGACTAGAATGTTGCATACAGATACCTGAGGGTTCCACTAGGACCCAGGAGTGCCCATAAAGGTAAGTTGTTTTCTCATCTGCTCATTAATGATTTTGGCATCAGGAGAGAAAAAATACAAAATAATTTTCTGGGCAATTTATTATAGATATCTATATCTGTGGTAATGCCTGAATATCTAGTAGTTGCCTTGCAAGAGGGCACAAGTGCAAGCAGGCCATCCACGTTGGGACAAAAAAGAAATAAAAACAAAAAAAAAATCAGATCCAATTTATAAACTTTCATCTTCCAGCACATTTAAAATCATCTTCTGTTTCTTTACTTGACCTCTAGCTTACTCAACCTTACTATAGAGACCTTTATAACTTCAACCATGAATTTTTTTGTGATTGTTCCAAAGACAGCTCGATGAGATACACCCAAGAGTCAAGTAAGGCAAAACCAAACCAAATTCACAAGAAGCAAATAAAATAGTCCAAGTTTTCTCCTAAAAATAAAATAGGAGACAAGGATATGCATGCTATTGTCAGCTGATGTGCAAAATCTACAGAGATTATGCAGAAGAGTACATACACCTATATCTCTTTCCTAGGGCAATTTCACACTTGAAGCAAGTCAGTCACTCAGTCTGCTCTAAGGAGATTCAGGGCTCAAGGTCATGGGTGAAACCTCTCTCCTTCCACTGAAACTTCTGTTTACAATGAGTCCTACCAGCCTTTCTCCCTGAATTAATTTCAGGAAACAAAAAGTTCAAACTCCATCGATTTCTTTCTTTCCTTTTTTTTTCCTCCCTCCAGCTGAACCTCATCGCTATTTTAAAGCATCATGGCAAGCTGAAAGGTTCACCCCAGTGACCATCTTGCAAAGCTGGCACAGCAGAGACCTCATTGAGAAACAGCAGCACCAAGTCAAGCAGGGCATTCCAGACTGGGCTCCCCTTAGCCACGTTACAGTAACTGGATTTTCCCATGACCTTCAAGATGCCACTTCAGCTCCCTCCAAAGAGACTTAAGCAGCCTCTCTGCTATTAAGATGTTCCTTCATTTGTCAACAGAAAGCTGCTCAATTGCTACCCTGAGCAAATTTACATAGAAATTACCAATGATACTCTGCAAACAGGAGAATTACAGCAGAGCCACCCAGCAGAAACACTCCAGGATACACAGCCCACAGAGTCACTGCTCAGACAAAGACAGGGAGGAAAATGTTACGAGGAAAATGCACTGGACTTGCAGAACTGTTAATACGTGTGCATTCAGCACTGTGAGTTTTGTTTGAGCTCTGAGTATACTAGTCCCTCCAAAACTTCGCAAAGTAGGAAGAAGATACTGCTAGCATTTCCTTCCTACCTGCCAACTATTTCCATGTTCCCTTTGCACACCTGTCCCATGCAGCTGCATCTTTGTGTGAAGCCTGCAGAAGAGAGGGCAAATTGCTACCCTGTCTTGATAAAGGATGCGTGGCTTCTCAGCCTGGCACTCTGAACTTTATCCTCCTGTCCCTGACAGAGAAGCCTTGCTGCCACCCTCCAAGCTCCTCCATGAGGACAGCACTCTCTCCTAGTCGCATTCCTCAGCCCCTCCAGCTACCCTCAGTCTTCCCAGGGCCCTTCCCCTTTCCTCACCCCTGGAGACAGGATCCACTGGGTCACGTACCTGTCATACTACAGGCAAAATAGATGCCTGATTTACTTGAAACTGCCATTTTTTTCCATTTTGTGATGTCCTTTCTAGGGCTCTTGATCTGATCACAACGGGCTTTTATTTGCAAAATTGTAGAGCTATGCAATCTGTACGTAATTCTTTTGTCAAGCACTAGTTGTGGTAGTATCCGGCCTCCAAAGCCCTGTATGAGGGCTCAGGCAATCACTGATAAAATACAAATCTCCCATGGCTGCCAGCCCTGACCAGGAGCATGGCTGAGAACCTAGAGCATCTTTCAATAGCAGCATTTTTCCAGAGCTGCCCTTCGATGGAGCAAGTCGTCTACGGCAACCAACAGCCTCAGCACAAGGTCTTAGCCTTATAAAACTAAAAAAAAATAATAATCCCAGAGACCTAAAAGCGATCTCTTCTGAGGAACTGGGCCCTGTCTACCCAAAGAGGATCACTCCAGGAACTAAATGAAGAAGTGGGCATTAAAGGATATGAAGAGGCAAGTGCACATTTCCTCAGACATCACACCGCAGCAGAGACTGCTGGATCAGTTACGGGCAAATAAAGAGGAATCATGCAGCAAAAAACTGTCTGGAAAATGTTTTCCCTTATGTAGGTACGTACATACATGTAGGTGCATTTATGTGTTTGCACATGCAAGAGAAAAAAATAGGCTGGTATTCAGCAGGGCATAGGGTATATGATGCTTCCTGTGTGGTCTTGACATGAAATGACTGTACAGAGTAGAAGAAAAATCCCATTTCAAATAATGACCAAACCCATCATAGGGGAATGAGTAGCTTCCACTTCTTAAAGCAAACAGCCAGCTAATATTTATTCCACAGTATAGACAAAACTCTGCCTTCTGTCAAGGGGAAGGGAATAAATTGTTTTCCCATAATGGTGTTTTCTTTTCAATCAATTTCCCTTCAAGCTTGATTTAAGAGGAGGACATGTCAGAACCTCAGGCGAATGGAAGAAACCCAAGACACTCCCCCATGAAAGATGAAAATGATGATGCAGGCAAACTTACAGGGTTCAATCTAAGCACCAGTGCTGCACACGGGTACAGTCACACAGTTCTCTCCCTCCTCTAAATAAAAGGTTTGGAGCAACAATGTGCCAGCAACAATGAGGAGGAAAGTGTTCAGAGCACAGGGAATAATAGCAATGGATATATGTTGGAGTACATGTTGCATTAGTTAGGGATAGAAATACAATGTACTAGAGAAACCATTATTACAGGTCATTTTGCTACATACACGCTCATTTATACATTGTGTATATTTTTTTTTTTACTGAGAGCTTTGCAGATACTATTATCTTACTATTAATGTGCACTCATATAAGAAAGAAGAACAGTTACATTTGGTAAAACCTCTGGCTTCTGAGAAAAGCTATAAGGGGAGAGAAGGAAGAACGAGGCTGCTCCCATGGCATTACAGGCACTTAGCTACTTGTAGAGCTTGGCCATCGGGGAACACCTTAGACTCAAAAATACTTTTGCCTTGTTAAAAATTGTGCATATTTTTGGGGGTTACAGACAGCCACTTGAGTTGGAAAAAATCACAGTAGTTTCAGAATGAAATTGATGTTGTAAGAAGCTTTGTCACCTATTTCTTTTAAATGCAAATTACAGAAAGACTGCTTCCAGGAGGATGAGAATTTAAAAAGAAAATACCTAGGATTTTTAAATCTTGGAAAGATTTTGACAATTTGACCCACATATGTATGAACATTCAGAAGAGGTTTAACAGCATCTGAACCAAAACACATAGTCTCAAAATATCAACTAAGGTTTTAACAGATGCAAATCTCAAAGACAGAGGAACCCTTTTTTCCTCTCCAAGTTCCTCACAGGATGCAACTCCCAGTTAAATAAATCATCTCTTCAAAAGTCATGGGATTCTCACTGTATCATTTGAGGGAAGGAATGCAGATTTAAACAACACAACTCCATCCAATTTTCTTTGTGCCAGAGATTTCATTTGGACTGTTGCTGTCTCAAAACAGCAGCACTTTGCATGTTTGAGTACAATGATTTCCTCATGGCAGTACAGTAAGTAAACAGCTAGCAAATGATTTGGGTGTTCAATGGACTTTACAAACAAGATTCTTAACAATAACAGTGTTAGTTAAGCAAAAGCTAATGAACACTTACTACAATGACATTCCCATTTCCTGGCCCTAATTCTCTCATTACTTATCCACAGGCACAACATGTGTGCACTGGCATTAGTATTACTGACAACAAAAGCCAGACGCACAAAGGATGCCACGTCCACTGATTAGGCGGGGGAAGAGGGCTGCTGGGGAGGACTGAGTTAACATCCAGCACAGCCAGGCTAGGACTAGCGACTTGCCCGTGGTGCCAAGTACTTACCCATGCACACGTGTATCTGTGCATGCACCTGCACAAGGAGAGTCTTACGGGAATCTTTTCATGATTAAGATTTTCCTCCACAAATGTAGGCCAAGATTTTCAAAAATAGATGTCCAAAGTTAGGCATTCCAAAATCCATATTTAAGCATCTACTGAAGCGGCCTCATTCTCAGAAGTGCTGAAATTGCCAAGAGCTGTAAAATGCTCAAAACTTGAAAATCAGGCCACATCTTTAGATGCTTGAAAACAGATTCAAGAGCCTAAGTTTAGGCATCTACATTCTCAACCGTAAAATATTATTACCCATGCAAGACCTGCTGTAATCCATCACAAATATATGACATTCTCAAAAATGTCCTGTACTAATTGGCGCAGATTTTCAGTTGCAGCTGAAAAGTGCACTGCCCAGCTCAGAGCAGGATCACAAATGTAGCCACTGCCCTTCTTCACCAATTCCCTGGTGGTATTTATGGCAGCAGGTTACAGTGACTGCCAAAACCATCCAGTGAACAACCGTGGCAGCTGACCTGGCGCGTATTTCCTTCATCTACCCTTAGTCTCCAGCAGAAGAAAGGATGGAATCGATGTAAGCTTGCACTAGACAAATTAAAAAAGAGCTCCCTCTCCATCAGAGTAATCCTCCCACGGCCACCTATTTCCATGTTTAAATCTATACAATGCAAGGGAAATAGGCCCCATACTTTATCAACGCCAATCACATTTATTAAACATGTGAATAGGGTGTATCTGTTTACATAAGTGTTACCAAATAGAATTCAATAACAGCTTTTGAAACTCTTGTCAGGTCCTTCAGCTTAAGGGAAATTAAAGGGAAATACAGACACTCGACTGGTTGGTATGCTTGGACTGCTTGGTACTGAGGGAGCTAGCGGATGTGCTCACCAAGCCACTTTCCATCATTTATCAGCAGTCCTGGCTAACCAAGGAGGTCCCAGTAGACTGGAAGTTAACAAATTTGATGCCCATCCACAAGAAAGGTCGGAAGGAAGATCTGGGGAACTACAGGCCTATCTGTCTGACCTCGGTGCCTGGGAAGGTTATGGAGCAGATCATCCTGAGCGCCATCATGTGGCACATGCAGGACAACCAGGTGATCTGGCCCAGTCAGTGTGGGTTCATGAAAGGTAGGTCCTCCTTGACTAACCTGATCTCCCTCTATGACAAGGTGGCCAGCTTAGCGGATGAGAGAAAGCCTGGGGATGTTGTTTACCTGGACTTCAGTAAAGCCTTTGACACCATTTCCCACAGCATTCTCCTGGAGAAACTGGCTGCTCAGGGCCTGGATGGGTGTATACTTCACTGGGTGAAAAACTGGCTGGATGGCCAGACCCAAAGAGTTGTGGTGAATGGAGTTAAATCCAGTTGGCGGCCGGTTACAAGTGTTGATCCTCAGGGCTCTGTATTGGGGCCACTTCTGTTTAATATCTTTATCAACAACCTGGATGAGGGGATTGAGTGCACCCTCAGCAAGTTTGCAGATAACACCAAGTTGGGCGGGAGTGTTGATCTGCTTGAGGGTCGGAAGGCTCTACAGAGGGATCTGGACAGGCTGGATCGATGGGCCAAGGCCAGTGGTACAAAGTTCAACAAGGCCAAGTGCCGGGTCCTGCACTTGGGTCACAACAACCCCATGCAGCGCTGCAGGCTTGGGGAAGTGTGGCTGGAAAGCTGCCTAGCAGAAAAAGGACCTGGGGGTGCTGGTCGACAGCCAGCTGAATATGAGCCAGCAGTGTGCCCTGGTGGCCAAGAAGGCCAGAGTAGCATCCTAGCCTTTATCAGGAATGGTGTGGCCAGCAGGACTAGGGAAGTGATCGTCCCACTGTACCTGGCACTGGTGAGGCCCCACCTTGAATACTGTGTTCAGTTTTGGGCCCCTCATTACAAGAAAGACGTTGAGGTGCTGGAGCGTGTCCAGAGAAGGGCAACAAAGCTGGTGAGGGGTCTGGAGCATGTGTCTTATGAGAAGCGGCTGAGGAAACTGGGGTTGGTTAGCCTGGAGAAAAGGAGGCTGAGGAGAGACCTTATCGCTCTCTACAACTACCTGAAAAGAGGTTGGTCTCTTCTTCCAAGTAACAAGCAATAGGACAAGAGGAAACGGCCTCAAGTTGCACCAGCAGAGGTTTAGGATGGATATTAGGAAAAATTTCTTCACCGAAAGGGTTATCAAACATTGGAACAGGCTGCCCAGGGAAGTGGTGGAATTGCCATCCCTATAGGTATTTAAAAGATGGGTAGACGTGGTGCTTAGAGACATGGTTTAGTGGTGGTTTTGGCAGTGTTAGGTTGATGGTTGGACTCGGTGATCTTAAAGGTCCCTTCCAACCTAGATGATTCTTTGATTCTATGCTGGTTTCCCAGTAGGGAAATGGCTTTCCCCTGTGGTAGATGTGGTAGAAGCAGTATAAAAGCACAGACAATATTTAAAGGCAAAATCACACTAAGGAAAGGTTCATTAACGAAATAGCAAATATACAGAAGATTTTATTTTAATGCATTGATACAACTTCTCTGCTTCCCTCAAATCCAAAATCATGACATTATCTCCATGAAATACTCTGTAACAAAATCCTCAGTATGAATCAGGGTCTTCAGGGTACTTCCTTTCTCCATTTTTCAGCAGCTTTTTTAAATAATTGCTGCATCCTGTAGCTTCAGTGCTTAGACAGCAGCAAAGACAACATATTCTACGCACTTACTGCACCTGTACACAACTATAGTGTCCCACACAGCTGGAAAGCACTTTCTGATGAATGGGCATATTAGAATCACACAAAATCATCCTGAATATGAGGTCATTCATCATATCTGGCAACATCTTACTAAACCTGCAATGATAACAACCATACTTCCATAGCTTCTTTTATCCAAATATTTCCCCATATGTCTACCATGTTTACCTTCTTCATGTATGCTGTCTGTATGCTTGCAAAGGGTAAAATTCTCACATATCCTAAAATGGTGGTATTCCATTAATAATAGAGCTGTCATTATCTCAAACAAGTGAGAATCTGATCACAAATTCCTTCACCTAACAATAAACTACAACCATTTCTGGGATGGGTACAACCACTGTTCAGTGGCACACAGAAAACATTATCCAAGAGTTTATAGCCAGAAATAAAGTAAAACACCTCTTTCCAAAGACACAGCAAGGGGAAATTAACACAGGAAATGAATCCAAACTGGCCAAGACATTTAAATATATTGTTTCAACATTATCTCCCAGAAAACAATACACCTATTAGATCACCCACAACCACGAGCACAGTTTAGCTTAACCCCCTACGGAGCACCCAGGCATGAGTCCTACCAGGGAGCCATAGTCACTTCCTCTGCCCCACCAACCCCATCTGGTGAGTCCACATTCCTCTGTGAGCTACCCACATAAGTCCCTCATATTTCAATAGGGCTATCTCTGCTGTAGCACACATCTATGCATGAAGCCAAAGCATGGAGGGACTTGCTTGCTCACTGCTCCAACTTCTTGCCAGAAGTTGAAGAGCTGCTGAGAGGCTAAGACTATTTGTTTGAGCATAGGACCAGTTATATGGCTTCCAGACCACCCTGTTTACTCACCAACCTGGCCAAATGCAATTCCAAATGTATATTTATCAGCAAAAAAACCCTTGAAACTTATCCTTAGCTCATGTGAGCCAAAAATACTCTAGTGGAAAGGTGGCATCACTGCACTCTTGATCACAAAAATTCTTTTTCATCTGCTACATAGCCCAAAGACTCATGAACTAGAAATAAATTCCCAAGGTATAACAAATGGGAAGATAAGTGGGCTCTAAACTACTTTTTGTCCAGAAACTTCCCCTTTCACACCTGTTGCTACAGTTCTCTTTTTCCCAATGATTTACTCAGGAAAAAGAGCATATGGGAAGGACCCTGCCAGGAAGTACTCGAATGAGCTGAAAGTGGTGTTTTAGACACAAAAAAAGACAGGGCAAGGCATGGCATTCATGCCAAAAGGCTGTTAAAGAGGCAACAACAGAAGAGTGAAAAAAGATATGATGATACTGGAGTCTGATGAGAGCTGGACAGGAATCATGGGAAGCACTTAGGCAGAAAGGAAAGGAAGAAAAGAATTTAGTGGCGCTTTGGATGACAAGTTATAGGATTTGAGCATGAAATGTAAAACAACTGGCAGTTCAAAAAGAAATGTGAAGAGAGCAAGATGGGCACAAATACAGAAATGGCTGCAGGTCGCTACCTCAGCAGCCACTTGAATGAACTGCACTCAAGGAAATCCAAAGGAAGAACGTCACAACAGTCAGTGCAAGTGATTAACAGAAGTATGAACAAAGCTTCTAGCTGGAAGACTGGGTTTAGTCAGGAAACGTACATCTGTTGTTGGCTGTGACAGACTAAGAACTGGATGAGTGACACATGCCCAGTCACCTTCTTCCTCTGAGCTGTAGCTCAGACCCAGCAGTGGGCCAAAGGAAGGAAATCATGCATAGCTAAAGATTCTACTGAATGGCTCCTATGCATCATTGATACAGGAGTCACTCTCTATGGCTTGTGATGTAGGAGGAAAAAGCTGCCTCTGAATCTTGGTAGCTCTGCATGGCACAAATTCCCAGGATACTATCACTCACATAGCAATACCAGCTCCAGGTATTTCCCAGCAAGTATTTGTATTCAAAACCCTGGGCTCAATTTTGCAGACTCCCACTCAGGAGAAAGCCAGTGAAGTTGCATAGGAGCATTCCTGCAAGAACAGACTCAGTGGCAGAAGCAGTAGGTGTAATGGGGACCACAGGAAAACATTAGGGACAAAAGCTCAGATTCCTCTGCCATATACATTTCCATCTTTATATTTTAATAAACTCAAAGGCTTTCCTTGCTAAGCAATACATCTGCTGGTCCCTAAGGACTACACCATCAACTTTAAACCTTGAGTTTATGAAGCTTATTTTCTCCTTTCATTAGCTCTTATCATTGTCTCTGTGCTGCCGCAGGTATCTCTGCTGTTGTTAAGAAAGACAGTGGCTTGCAGCCCCCTTGGTCACCATGGACTTGTGCTCTTCACAACCCTGTTATCCTGACTAACGCTCTGCCTTTCCTATTGCACCCTCGAAGTGCCAACTCCCTCTTCACAGAGGCTGACAGCTACAGTAGGAAGAGATACATATCATGAGCTCCGTTATTTAGTAATTATATCATTATTGAGGAGAGGAGAGGAGAGGAGAGGAGA